>CM052900.1:58271656-58427086 GCA_028534135.1 Potos flavus | reverse complement strand
CATCCTGAAGTGTTGATTGATAACTGGGCAGTGTTTTTCTGTCACTTTTGGCAATGACTTAAAATGACTTGTAGATGCTACAGGGTAAGAACTCCTGTCTTCCTGTGCAAGGGAGAGTCTGTGAAACTCTTAAGTTATGGAAGCCACTGAGTGTAGTGAAGACAACATTTTGTAAGTCCTCAGTTCATGCTTAGAAACTGTGAACTTAGAAATGTCTCATGGCAAAAGTAATCACCACTGTGAATATTTACATATGAGCAAAACTGGAAGGGTCTTTAATATCCAAGTAGGAAGCTTAGATAAAAATATGATGGTCTATCTTCCTGATGGAATCAATATAGGCATTTAAATGTAAGAGTAGGAAGAATTTATGATGGCTTTGGAAAGTGCAGTGAAAGGGGTAAATTGTTCACTATGTAAAAACCTAAACATAACTGTAAAAACTACAGATGTGAGCAAAGTCTGGAAGAAAATACAGCAGAGGTTTAACATTCTTTGGTCTTCTGTGCATGGATCTTGGGTGATACTTTTTTATCTTCCTATGTTTCCAATTTTCCAAATTTTCTGTAATGAACATATCAATTATTTTTATAATTTCATAATTCTCCCTCATTTGAAAGGGTCCTGTGGGTCCCATGAGCAGGGACGTGGTAGAGGGAGTATAGGGATCACTGCTTGCTGCCCCCCCATCCTTCTTTCCAGCCCCTTTTTCTGAGCTTTTGACAAGTTTCACATTTTTCTTGTATTTCCTTCCATGGGTGATTGTCTCTTCCTTATCTGGAGGAAAAGAATAAAATTAATTTTTGTTCCTTCCTTCGTTAGCTGTCCTTCGTATGGGGAATCAGTGCGCTCAAATCAAATGCAAGTTGTGTTCACAAATAGAGTAACATTTACCTTTACGCCCAATTGCAGTTGCTGTGAGCCCCACTTCCCCCTTTTTGTGGCTTCTGAGTGCACCCATGATTCTCTTAGCTTGCAGACCAGTCCGTCACCCAGAATCACCTTGGGCCGCCCACTATATTGTCTCTTCTCAAGTTCCACTTCTCAAAGATGCCCTTGAGGCCAGTGGCAGGAGCAGCCACCGTGAAAATGCCACTCTCCGTGCCAATATCCCCAAAGTTGCTGATCCTTGAGTGGCAGAGCGGTGCTGGTGCTGGGGAGTGGAAACAGCCAGTGTAGCCGAAGCCTAGAAGCAATCAGGGGATGTGGCACAAGTAGGGTAAAGAGGTAGGCAGATCAGTCATGCAGGACCTTCCAGGACAAGTTAATTAAGGATGTTAGGCTTTATTCAAGGGTCACTAGGTAGCTCTTGCAAGATTTTCAGCAGGGGAGAGTGATGTATCCGATGTGAAAAGTAAACGATGACTCTGGCCATGGTCCACATTTGGGCAGCGGGGGTGGGGAGGGGATGCAACAGGATTAGCATCCCTGTCCTCTGGGTTATGCCACACCAGCACTTCCCTCAACTTCCAGGAAGGCTCTTCGAAGCACAACTTGCAAATCACCAATTGAAAGGGAGGCATCACGTTTTAGGAGGTTGGTAGGACAATTACCATGCAGCTCCAGCTTCTCCGTTAGTATAATTTTGATCTGGGCTAGCCCAGCCTTTCACTTCTTAAAAAGATCAAACTTAGCAGGTATTTGAGCCTAGAAGCAAGAAAGCAAATTAAAAATACCAGCATCATTTTGGCTAACGAATAGATTTCCTTCAGGTGTCTCCACGCTTCAGCATTCATCCTGAATTAAAAAAAAAAAAAGTATCCAGCGCACAGATTGTTCCCCCTCGAGTTACTCTGGGTGTCAGACTTGGCAGTCTTCGTACTCCATCCAATCTAATGCAGAGTCATTAACATTTGTACTTAGCCACATGGATTCAAATGCTGAGTGTTCGGAACATTTGCAGGCAGATGTTATCAAAGATGTTCTCTTTTCACAGTTTCCTCTGTTCATTTGCATTGAACAGCCATTGCCACCAAACATGAGGTGCAGTCTACGGGGAAGCGGTTTTTGTTTGTTTGTTTGCTGCTAAGTTATGAGCATGTGCTTGTGTTGGGGAAGCATTTTACTTTACTGCTTTGAATTAACTATTGTTCCAATCCTGGTTTATTGTTGCTTTTGTTGTTTTGCTTACTCTCTCGGGAAGCAGATATTATTAATATGGGGGAAAGGCTTTTTTGCTTACATTTGGATGATGACTTTAATGGGAAGATATTCTGGACCCACTTTTTCAGTGAATTCTGCCTTCTTCTTTGTAACTGGGATTGAATGCACTGCTTTTCCTAAAACGTGCATTTTGTTTACTCCCTTCTGCCATTCCAAGGTCAGGAGAATTCTTGAATTAGGAAAACATCATTATCTGTAATATTGATTTGTCAGTCTTCTTAGTTACCTTCCCTACTGGACACTGAAAGGACCCAGAAGATAAATACCAAGGACAGAATACACCCAAACTAAAGGTGCCTTGTGAATTTTATGACTCCTTTGGTCTTGTTCAGAAATTAATGTCAGTCAAAGGATCCTTGTTTAACCTCCACAGGGGATGAAAAGCTGGTCAAGACTCAGAGAAAATTTGCAGCTGACAAGGCAGCATTTGTCAGCAGATGCGGTAGGAATCCGTTTAGCCAATACATCGTCAAGTGTGTCACTTTCACGAAGTCTTAGAAAATAAGGTTCCCTCCTGTTGTCCAAAGCCATAGTCTAACTCTGCTTTTCTTTCAGTTCTTTCCCATCTCCTTTCATTGCCCTTAGGTCTCCTTCATCTTCATACTGGCTAGTTTCATTTTTCTGCCAACTGGTTACTCACCTGCAAACACGTTCATGCTGGCTCCCTTGCTCTTCGGTCAATTTCTCATGGCTGCACCATCTCTCCTTTCTTCTTTTCATCAAGAGACCGCTAAGGACTGTGCAATAAAGTTGGCAATGACATAGCTTCGCCCTCAGACATTTTTTACTCTCTTGACATCCAGTGTTCCAGAAAGATTAATCTGGCTGTGGGGTGCCACAGGCAGGCAGATCAGTTTTGTGGCTATTGCAAGAGTGTATTAGGTGTGAGGCAATAAAGGTTTGCACAAAACTTCGGTTTCGTATATCCTGACTTCTTTCAGAACTTCCGTGACTTTTGCACATTCTGCTCCCAGCATCATCCTCAGTGCTGATGTATACCCTCTCGTGCACCCATATATCCTCTTCCATTCTGAAAGCTTCATCTGGTGATAATTAGTCAACGCACTAACTTGGTTTATCTGTTTTCTGTTCTGCTTCTACTTTGTTTTTACCTTTTCTCACTACACCTATAGTTTTAAATACAGATAATCTATAGTTTAGGTCTCATTGGTTCAAGCAAAGGGCTATGCTTTTTATTCTTTTTTCTTTTTTTAAGTAGCCCACAATCTCACTGATAATAAGAAAGAATTAAGCTCCCTACTATTTTTACTCACTATAGCTGTGGTATTTTGTTTTGTGCTTATTTTGCTTCTTCTTGATATGTGTTTCTATCTGATTAGATAAGTCACTTCCTCCCCCCCACCAAGTCCTCATTATAAATGTGTTTAATAAGAGTTAATATAATCACAAGGCACCTGGGTAGCTCAGTTGGTTAAGCGTCTGCTTTCAGCTTGGGTCATGGTCCCAGAGTCCCAGGATCAGGCCCCGCGACCGGGCTCCCTGCTCAGTGGGGAGTCGGCTGCTCCCTCTCCCTCTGCCTGCTCCTCCCCTGCTCGTGCTCTCTCTCAAATAAAATCTTTAAAAAAAAAAAGAGTTAATAGGTTTACAGTGTTGTCTATCAGTGAACAGAGATAACTCTCCATTTATTTGGGCCTTTTATATCTGTTAGTAAGGTTAATAAGTAAAGTTTTAAAATAAAAAATTTTCTCTATAATGACTTATGCATTTATTATACTACAACTGCAGGAATTCCTAGATATTTTGTCTTTTTGCTAGTCTGAGTAATATCTTACTTTCTATTTTATTTTCTATATGGTTCTTCCTGGTGTAGAAGAATTTTTTTAAGTTGATCTCATATCCAACAACTTTCCAGAACTGTCTCATTATTTTTAAGAATTTATCTGTTAATTCTATTGGATTTTCCTTGTAGATGAATATATATTGGTCAATAATGACTATTTTATCTCTTTCTTTTCCAGTCCCTATACCTCTTTTTATTTTATCTTATTTCACTTTTTAGGACCTTCAGTATTATGTAAAAACAAATAACATAAGATAATATAAAATAAGGTAAAATAAAATTCATAAGGAACCACTTTGTCTCAGTTCCTCTTTTAAAAAATATGCACCACTGCTGTATATTTATGAAAATTGTTAGGCGAGTAAATCTGAAGAGTTTCTATCATAAGAAAACAATTTTTTTCTTTCTTTCTTTTTTTTGTATACGAGATGATGGATGGTAACTAGTGGTAATCGTTTCATGATATATGTAAGTCAAGTCATTATGCTGTACACTGTAAACTTTTATATACTACTTTAAATCAATGCTATTTCAATAAAACTGGGGGGAAAAATGTACCAAAGTTAGTCTATTATGTTTGTGTTGGTTTTTGGTATACTGGTTTTACCAAGTTAAAGAATTTCCCTTTAATTTTACTTTTCTCAGAATTTTTATTTTGATACTGAATTTCATCAAATACCTTTTATTTAAGAAAATCCTGTATTTTTCCAATTAAATCATTAGTTTTATCAGTTGAATTGATAGATATTCTGATAGTAAAACATGTTTTTTACCCTAAATTAAATCCTACTCGTACATAATGTGTTATTTTTGTTAAACTGATGTAGAGGAGCTAATTTATTTAATTTGGATTTCCTTTCACACTTAAGAAATGTCCATACAAATTCTTTTTTTCTTCATTATCCAGTTTGTAGTATTTGTCCCTTGAAAGTTTAGTAGAATTCCTTGTAAAATTGTCTGAGACTTGGATCTTTTTTGGTGGAAAGAAAGTTTAGTTCATATTTCAATATTTTAATAGTCATTGTCGTATTCATTAGACCAATATTACCAGTTTGGGCATTTTGTATTTTTCTAGAAATGTATCTTTTTTAAAAAGATTTTTATAATTATTGGCATATGGACGAAGGTCATATTATTTTAAGCTCTTATATCTGGAAGTATTTCTTCTCTTAATTTGTTTACTTAGATCTTTTCGCCTCCCATCTACATTTGAAAAAAAGTTGTAACAGAAATTTATCTAACTTTTAGTATTTTCAAAAAATCAGTTTTGTTTGTTCATGTCTTTGAATTGTTAGTGTTTCTTGGTTATGTAACTGATTGCTGACTTTAATTTTATTTTCTTTTTATTTCTTTGGCTTTATTGTCTTTTCCTCTTCTTGTTTCTTATCTCATGTGTTTTCATTTCTTTTTGTTTTCTGATAAATCCATTTAAAGCTGCAGTTTTTCTGTGCCCCTTGTTAGCTGTGTCCCACATTTGTCGATGTGTAGGTTTTTGTCATTCAGCTTTAAACTGTTTCGCATTTCCCATACTATTACTATTTTAGCTCGTTTACTTAGTTATAAGTCTTAGTTACAGATATATGCAGTTTTTAGGGTTTTTTTATTGATTTCTAATTCCTATGATTAGTGAACATAATATGAATGATATCAATTCTTTGAAGTTTACTGAGGTTTCCTTTGAGAGTAATTTCACCATTGACTTTTGTGTGTGCTCCATACATACTTAAAATGTTTATTCTGGTTAGTATGAAATTATGTATGTATCTGTTAATTTAAGCTTATGAGTCATCTTATTCAAGAGTTCTAGACACTTCTTTATTCTTTTATCTTTACCTATCAGGTTCTGAAAGAATTGTCTTCAGATTCTCAATCACAGTTGTTCATTATTTTTCCTGTAGATGTGATAATTGACCCAGTTTTATGTCAATATAGACAAATGCACACATATTTATGATATTAGAAACTTTTCACCTATGATTTTTTTCTGGTAGTGTATATTGTCCTCCATTGTTGCTTTCAATTTACTCTTTGTCTTAAATTCCAATTTGTCAGTTAACTTTAATTACCACTGCAATTGTCAATTATTCATAGTATTTTCTTATTTTATCATTTTCCTTCTCTCCTCATTTTATTTTTTATTTTTCTGCATCTTTTTATCATTAATGTGTAGCTCTTATAGGTAATATAATATTGTTAAATCAATTTTTTAAGCCTCCTATCAGAGAGTGACTATTTTTATAACGATTTTATTTATTTATTTGACAGCGAGAAAGAGGGAACAAGCAGTAAGGAGTTAGAGGAGGAAGGAGAAGTAGGCTCTCTACTGAGCAGGGATCCCAATGTGGGGCTTGATCCCAGAACCCTAGGATCATGACCTGAGTGAAAAGCAGACACCCAACTGACTGAGCCACACAGGTGCCCCCAGAGAGTCACTATTAAACAGTTTTATCCATTTATATTAATTGTAATTTTAGTTGTATTATAATTTATTTCTATTATATCAGATTTTTCTATTACATACAAAATTATTTTTCTTTCTTTGAAGTGGTAGAATTTCTTAGTTGTAGAAATTATATATTTTCTTTTTACCTTTTTGTTAATTAGAACTAACATAATATATTTATAGTTCTTTTACCATATCAATATCTTGCATATATCATATGTACATCTTACCCCTGGAAGAGATATGTATCCTGAGACACTCTGTTTCTTCTATTGACCCTCTTTTCCCAACTATCACCCTTAATCGCCATGTTGCATATCATCTACAACAGCACGCTAGAATGGAACTTTTTGTGATGATGGAAACATCCTATAACTGTACTACCCAATACAATAGCCACTAGCCACATGTCTGTTGAGCACTCAAAGTATGGCTACTATGACTGAGGGAGGAACTGAATTTTTTATTAATTTAGATTAAATATCCAAATGTGGCCAGTGGCTACTGTATTGGATAATAAAGTTTAAATAAGTTATTTTTGGGTATTTATGGGTATCATTTTCTTCCTTGGTAGATGGAGAAAATTTTTATTTAGACCATAGTAAACTTTATTTATTCATTCATCCTTATTTTCCATATTTTTTAGTACCTTTTTGAATTTATTTCTCTTATTATTGGTTTACCTTCTTCAAGAATGCTTTAAAGAGTGTTTTGTTGTGGAAGAAATTCTCATATGTGGTATACTTGAGAATGACTAATTTTAACCCTGTAAATTTTAGGCTTAAGCCTTCTTCAGTGCTTTAAGTATAATTTCAATGTTTCTTATCTACATTATTGCTATTTTGTAGTATAATGTCAATTTGAAATATTTTTTTCTTTTTGTTGGTAGTGTTCTCCCTGGAAGCTTTTAGAATTTTCTCTTTGTCTGTGGTAGTATTTAAATTTACTATGATATGACATGTTTAGATTATTTCCTTATCTAATCTGTCATTCTGTGAACCATTTTGAGAAGGCTTTATATCTTTCTTTAATTCTGGAAAATTGCTGATTATTAATTAATATGTTTAAATATATTTTCTCCCCTCCACTATTTTTTCTTATTTTCTGACTACCTTTTATAGTGTAGACATATGTATTTTCTCCTTCATAGCCCTTCTTTCCTTTCCATCTTTCAACCTCCCAAGGCTTTCTACTGTAATTCCATCACCTGACCATTTTCGGCTGTGTTCCTTTGCCATCCAACTTATCAAATTAGGTCTTTATTTAACTATTATATTTTCACAACTGTTATCTCCAGCTAGTTCTTCCTTTAAACTGTTTATTTTTACCTCTTGTTTTTATTATCCCCCCTTATATCTTTAGGATGCTTCTTATGCTTATTAAAAATTATTTCTTTCCTCTATTATTTCTGTTTCCTCTTTTGAAGGTTTTCTCACTTATTCATGTTTACAGTTTACAGAGATATTTTTTCATCAGGCACTATTTGATAGGTATTGGGATAATTGTTTTAATGCACACAACAAACCTACAAGATAAATATTTAAAGTATTCCCATTCCACCCATTAGGAAACTCTGCATCAAAAGATTAAGTAGCTTGTTCACATTCATACAACTAAATGAGTAATGGAACAGGGATTAGAACACTTGCATTCTGACTCTACCAACACCCTTATACTATACTATTAACCACCATAATATATTCGGAGGGTTAAAATAGATATATTCCTCCCAATAACCATAAAAATACAATAAAGGGAATAAGAAAGAGTGGTTACTCAGGGCTTATACCTAATGATTGAATTATTTGGAGTATTTGGAGCTTGAGTTGTTATTTTTCATGAAGACTGGGTATGGGATTAAGTGGTAATCCCAAGTGGGATTTCCAAGTGGTAAAGGAAATAGAGTTAGTAATTTTTGATTTCTAGCAATATGCCCAGCATTACTTTAAGCATTTTACGTATACTCTCAGAAGTAAATGATGTTATTATATCCACCTTCTTTATAAACAAACAAACAAACAAAAAATTGAGCCCCAGAGAGGTTAAAGAAGTTGTACAAGGTCACATAGTAAATGCTAGCACTGAGATTTGAATCTGGAGCTGCTGGTTCCTGAGTGCATTCTTCTATTTTTGCTTTACTTGTTCTATTTTACAATTACATAGAGCTGAGAAGAAGCAGTAGAAGTTGGGGAGGCACGAAGGAATGGAGGAGGAAGATTAAGAAAAGAGGCTAGGGATAGTGGCAGTCCCATTTTATACTGGCCCACCCAGTCTTTGGCCTCTGCAGTCCTTTCTCTAGTCTTCCATATAGTTTCCCCTTACCCCAGTAAAAATCTACCCTCAAAATGGGAACTGCAACAACCATATTTCTTCTGAGTCTAATGGTAAGAAACTAAAATAGAGGAAAATTACAGACTCCAAAGTATTTCAGGCCTATAGATAGTTGTGCTTGATAAGCAAGAAACTGAAAACCATAGATTACAACGCACCTTTAAAGAGATAAGTGAAGGAAATGTGATGACAGCAATTCAGAGTAGTAAGAAGGTGATAAGGTGTTATAATAGCAATTGGTAACTTACAGGCAGTAATAACTACATGTCCTGAAAAGGTTTTCTGTTCTGGTCTGAGTTAAAATGCTTGTATGTGCTCATTATGATTGCTGATTTTAAGATTTGATCTAAAGTCAAAGAAGTTTAGGTGAAACTAACAAAATGCTTTTGATAGTTGCTGAGTCAGCTGACAAAAGTTTATGTAAAATGATTGTAGAGTCTCTTAGTAATAGCATAGAGAAGAGATCTTATTCATATGAATATGACACTTGAGATACAGTTAGTATTGTCAAAATTCCTTGTGTAGCATCAAGATCTTGACACATGGCTAGCTTTTACTGGTTTTCAATAAAAACAATAAATTATTAAAACATGTCAAAATTAATTAATAAGACTTGTATTGTTTTCTTTCTTTTTTCTTTTTTTTAAATTGAAGTATAATTGACATACAATATTCTGTTGGTTTCAGTGTACATGATAGTGATTCAATATTTTTAGACATTACAAATGATCCCCATGATAAATCTAGTTACCATCTGTCACTATACAAAATTATTACTATATTACTGACTGTATTCCCCATGCTATACACTAGGTCCCCATGACTTATTTATTTTATAACTGGAAGTTTGTACCTTTTAATCCCCTTCACCTACATGTATTTATTTTTTTAATTTAATTTTATTTTTTCAGCAAATGATATTACGAAAGGCTGATAGACAAGATCTATAAAGAACTCAAACTCAAAACACAAAAAAAGATAATCACGTCAAAAAATGGGCAGGAGACATGAACAGACACTTCTCCAAAGAAGACATACAAATGGCTAACAGACATGTGAAAAAATGTTCATCATCATTAGCCAACAGGGAGATTCAAATCAAAACCGCATTGAGATACCACCTTACACCAGTTAGAATGGCCAAAATCAACAAGACAGTAAACAACAAATGTTGGAGAGGATGTGGAGAGAGAGGAACCCTCTTACACTGTTGGTGGGAATGCAAGTTGGTGCAGCCACTTTGGAAACAGTATGGAGATTCCTTAGGAAATTAAAAATAGAGCTATCCTATGACCCTGCAACTTCACCTACATTTAATACATGCCTTTTTTTTAATTGTGGTAAAAAGTACCTAACATAAAATTGACCATTTTAGGCATTTTTAAATTGTTTATTTAAATTATTGTTCAAACACTATCAAGTTCCAGAAATTTCTCATCATCCCAAATTGTAGCTCTGTACCCTATAAACAGTAACTCTCTATTCCCCTCTCTCCCTAGCCCCTGTTAACCTCTACTCTACTTTCGATATTTGTGAATTTGATTATTCCAGGTAATCTGGTTTATTCACTTAGCCTAATGTCTTTAAGGTTCATCCATGTTGTCACATGTATCAGAATTTTCTTCCTTTTTAAGGCCAAATAATATTCTACTCTGTGTGTGTGTGTGTGTGTGTGTGTGTGTACTGCATTTTGTTTATCCATTCATTTGGTGATGAACATTTGGGTTGTTTCTACCTTTTGAGTATTGTTAATGATGCTACTATAAACATTAGTGTGAAAGGCTTTCTTTTTATGCATATGATTTGGGTATCTAAAAAATGTATCTTTTGGAATTAATGCAAATTGAAAAACATGAGAAATCTTATCCTTTGTGTTACTAAGGTGCCATTCCTGGTGAGATTTTTGAAGTATTTTGAGAGTATCAATTATGGTTAAGAAGACTATATAATTTATCATTCAAACCAGGCTGATAACAGAAAATAGAATGATTAATATTACCCAGAGAAAATAGGCATTAATCAGGACTGTCTCAAGCAGACCGGGCCATGTAGTCCTCTCATCTTTTAAGAGGTAGTTGAATAGAATCTTCTATTACCAGTGACTGGTAAATGTGAAATGGAATTATTTTACTTAATCTCATTGGAAAGTGAGGTCTATTAGGAAATATGGTTAGTAATGTTAAACCATTAAGATTCTATCTAGTGAAATAAAGTCAAATCCATCTATTTCCTTTGAGTTAATCACTTATAAATTCTTTGTTATTTGAGGAAGTGTGATTATTAATAGAGTTGACATCAAACAGATATGTCTAGGTGTTTGTTGTTTTCCATTGCTAATCCTTTTGTCTATAGTCAACCCAAATACTCCATGAGAAAAAAATAATTGGACACAATATAAAAGAATCTTGTACTTTTTTTTTTCTTCATTCTCTGAAATGGACACAGCCAACTGATGCACATAATAAAGGTCTAATAATTGTTTCTAAAAGTAATGGATAATGTCTGGCTCTCATGACTTCTTCCTTCATTTACCAGAAACAGAAATTCAGATATTCCAGTGATCCATTCATTCTGGTAGCCAATTTGGTTCCCCCCTTTAAACATCCAGAATATAGGGAGGGAATCCTGATTATATCCATATGATGAGTCTTCCAAGTCAAATGGAAATAAGATAATCAAATCTAGACATCTTTAATTCTTTTGTCGAATTACTCTAGGTTAATACTGTTTGTTGAAGGAATGGAAAGTATTATTATACTTAGGTGTTATTATTCCTAATGAAAGGAAATAATCTTGATAAGTTAACATAAGGGAAAAAGCCAACCTAGATTTCTCAAAATTTTGAATTTCAGAATCTAATTAAGACATGAAGTTTTATGAATTTTATTTCATATAGAAACATTATTGGATAAAGATAGGAGAAAGTCGTGAATTGCTTTTTTGAATCTGTTAATAAGTGGCTAAACTTGTAATTAATAAATTGCTTATTATATATGATAGTTATTATATATAAGATAATATAACTATCTTTTCTCTCTGGCATGCCACATTTACATCTAGGGTGAGTTTTTTAGTAAAATATTTTTCACAAAAACAAAGGACACCCTATAGTTAAGTTCTGCTAAGTCTCTCATATTACAAGATGATCTCTAAATAACATTATTTTTAGCAAACTAGTTTAAGCAGCTTTCCACATATTAGTCAAGTAAATATCTGTGTATTGTGGTCATTTTATATTGGGACATATACAATATTATTACCTTTCTTAGAAATTTTTATTTTATAAATATTTCCAGTTATTGTCTGACTTAATCTCCAAATTATTCCTTTTTTTGTGAAAATTAACTGACAATGCAAACCATAATTTCATCTCAATATAAATGAATGCACATGTTTCCAATGAGTTACCTATCAGTTATCACAAACAGCAAACAAGGACCTTAGAGCTATGTTAGAAAACTGTATAGCTGGAATTCAACTCTGCAGTCTCACTTGCTCTCAAGAGAACACCATCCATTCCAAATCAGTGTCACAAACTCCAAAAGACCAGGGGAGTAGGAGAGAGGGGTGTGCAGAGTGGTAAACACAGGGGCCAGTACACAGGTGATGGACAGAAATACAGCTGTCAAAGAAAGCCGAATCAGATGCTTTTTTACAGCTAAGGACAAAGAAAAGCCCATGGCTTTCAAAAAATGACTTTTCTGCCAGCCCCAGACAAGTCTTACAAAGAGATGTGTAACAAGCCAACTGACTTAAAAGGACATTTTCAGGACATCTGCATTTTCAGATCATTTCAACTACAAAACGGTACACCCTTTCCTTCGAGGTTCAGCAGTGGAGTTAGCATAGTCCAGAAGCTCAATGCTGGATTTGCAAATACAGTTTATTTTACAGAAATTCCACATTATAAGCAGCAGGCACCTCCTATCCCACCTACCCTTCCCCCTTCTCCTCCCCCCTCCCCCCATGCTCTTCAGAGAGGGAGCAGTGATGAGGTGCCCTGCTGCTTTGGAGGGAGATTCAAGAGCCCACCAAGAAGGAGGAAGAGGACGAGGATGACATGAAAGAACTGGAGAACAGGACTGGATCCATTGAACTGGTCCAGTGCCGGCTGGGGCCAGCCCAACTTTGGTGGCCTGGGCAGCGGGCAGAGGAGTGCATACGCAGGGCTGGCAGGACGTGGTGCAGGCAGGTGGGATCTGATGTTAATATTATAGAGGGAACATTTGGGAGAGGGATTGTTTCGGGCCCACTGATTTGCAGCACATTCTTGTCTAGTTCCTCCTGTTCCAGTGCGAATTCTGCCAGGAGCTCATCCTCATCTAACTCTTCTCCAAATCCTCTAGGTTTTGAAATAGCTGTTGAAATCTCCTCTGCAGGTCCCTACTGGCCAGCAATGCCCTGCATTATCTCCCCAACTTTATCGATATCTGTGTTGTCATAGGCAGCCTTTGTAGCCTTGGCGGAATAGTCCATGTTCTTGAGCCCCTTGGTGTCACTACTGATGATCTCCAGGGCCGCTCGCTGAAATTCGATCATCATGGTGTGCCCTTGACCTGTGCCAGTGGCTTCTTATGCTTCTTCTTGGGCTTTAGTGTCCGAAGAGTTGTGCACTTGTTTTTGGTGCTGTGTTTCTTGGTGGCGATGGGCTCCTCCTGGGTCTTTAACTCCAGGAGTTCCTGCTTACTTGGGCCAAATTATCCCTTTTTAAATAAGTTGTCCTGTGTATCTATGAGGCTTTACTGATAAAGGAAAAATACACATGTAAATGCTTTCCTCACTTGTTCATACACTCAAAGCATTTTAGGAAATTATGTAGTGAACTCTGTGTTTGTGTCTCTCTGTCTCTGCCTCTCTCTGTCTCTTTCTCTTTCTCCATATATATATAATATGTATTATATATAATATTTCATATTGCCTACTTATGTATATATATAAAATATGTATTATATATAATGTAATATGTATATATATAAAAGTTTCTCAATTTCTAAATCAAACTTAAGCCTACAAAAACCCATTTATGTAACATAGATAGGATGACAGTTTGACTTGAGAAAGACAGTTGAAGAGAATAGAACAGTTTTTAAAACTCAACTTGAGATAAGTGACTGAGTTGTGCAACGATCCAGCCATTCGTACATATACTAAAACGAGCTTGTTTTTCTCAAAATTAGTGATAGTCTTTCAAGTTCAATTTAATAAATATAAAATTATCAAAGATGAACCAGCCCTAAAATTTGGTGCATAAAAACGAACAAACAAGACCAGGTTGTCATCTTTTTTTTTTTTTAATATTTTATTTATTTATTTGACAGAGAGATAGAGAGCACAAGTAGGCAGAGAGGCAGGCAGAGGGAGAGGGGGAAGCAGGCTCCCTGCTGAGCGGAGAGCACGATGTGGGGCTTGATCCCAGGACCCTGAGATCATGACCTGAGCCGAAGGCAGAGGCTTAACCCACTGAGCCACCCAGGTGCCCCGACCAGATTGTCGTCTAAAATAAAATATCATTAAACTTTCTTTGCCTGAGTTCCAGATACTATTTTGGAAAATCAAAGCTAGTGGGGATCATCTATCCACTGATAACCTATATACTAGAATTTTGTAAAGTTTACCTATAATGATTTCTGTTTTGGAGATGAGAAGCTGGTTCAGAGAGATTCAATAACTTATTCAAGGTCAGGGTCTCCTAAGTGGGGGGAGGCAGAACTCAATCATTGTTGGTTTGACCTCAGCAGTCATAGTGTTTTCTGTACCTCATAGTGTCTCCTTAGAAGGATGGGAAAAGTTATTTAAAAAACCCAAACTTAAAAAAAAAAAAGTTTCTGTCCAAGATTTTAAGGCAACATGGTATGCTGGAAAAAAAAAACAAAATAAAACACATGATCATAGGAATCAGAAGAGCTTGTCTAACAAGTTTTGCTGATTATTAGCAGGATCGATGACTTCACCTCTCTGAACATTAGCACTTAGGAATAGTACTGTTTGCCCAGCCTCCCCAGGTGAATCTCGTATAACGAAGCATCAGATAAGAAAATGTGCATTTTCTTATAACATTTTCAAAATTATGAGGACTTTCAAAGGTAAGGAGCTAGTGGATCTTATGGCAAATAGAACTTACCGCAGTGCTCTAAAAAATGAACGATTGTTGGTGTCTTCTTTACTATGACCTAGTTCATCTAGGAACAAAATGTCTAGTAGGTCATATCTGAGCTCTCAATGGCATTGGATCATGACCATCTCAATATATAGTATTTAGGCTTCATGAAAGATCTTATTATTTTTTTACTTTATTAAATGTCCACAACTCCTCATCTGAAATGCTTAGGGTAAGATGTGTTTCAGACTTCAGAACTTTTTGGGTTTTAGAAATATGATACATAGACCATAAATTTTGTAAAAACCCAGTGGAGTCTGAGACAGAACTCCGTAATCAAACATATTAGTATTTCTGCAGAGTAATATACTAGAATTCTTGCAAGGTGGATAAAGCCCGTAAATGGTTTTTTGCTAGGTCAGGTCGGGTTGTGCTGCCAAATGAAGAATGCTAAAACCATGAAAAAATTCATTTTCAGATTTCAGATATGTGGATGATGTATTAAAAGCCTATATGAATGTTTACTTTTAGAATTATAAAAACAGTACCAATACATTTTAGAAGTTTTAGAAAATGAAAAAAGAACGGAGAGGGGCACCTGGCCGGCTCAGTTTGTAGAGCATGTGGCTCTTGATCTCGGGGTTACGAGTTTGAGCCCCACGTTGGGTGTAGAGATTACTTAAATTTTTTTTTTAAGAAATCTGAAAAAAGGGGCACCTGGGTGGCTCAGTGGGTTAAAGCCTCTGCCTTCGGCTCAGGTCATGATCTCAGGGTCCTGGGATCGAGCCCCACATGGGGCTCTCTGGTCAGCAGGGAGCCTGCTTCCCCCTCTCCCTTTGTCTGCCTCTCTGCCTACTTGTGATCTCTCTCTGTCAAATAAATAAATAAAATCTTAAAAAAAAAAGTGCATTTAAAAAAAAAGAAATCTGAAAAAAGAGAAAATGCAGAAAAATTAAAGAAAAAGCCATCCACAATTGAGAAGAGGTCTTCTATCTGCCAGTCTCTCTCCTTTTATACAACTAAGATTGTACAATACATATCATCTGATAGTTCACTCTATTCTTTTAATATCATGGATATTTTTAAGGGTATTTTTAAAATGAACAGCAAAGCTGAAGAAAAAGGATAGCAGAGCTAGAAGAGGCGTCTCTGCAAGTCAATGACAGAAGATATAGAAGGCGATTGTTTTAAGAATCTCAGAGTTTTTTGTGAAGAACAGCCATTGAACTAGAGTCTAGATCAATTTTTAATGTTATAAAGGATATGATACAGTATGGATTTTAAAAATGCACAGAAAATCTTCAAACCCCATTTAAAGCATCTTTCCAGCTTGCTTTCTCTCTTTGGTCCTGTTGCCCAGGAGAACACAGTTCCTAGTTGGAGCATCCATTGTCTTAATCAATGTCTGTTGAAGAAGCAAATGTTATCTTAGGATTTTCAAACTATGTGGTCTTTTTTCTTTTATAGGGTTTATATTTGCTAACTCAAATGTTTACCATGAGAAAATGTCTACAATGTGATCTTTGGAAGGAACTCTGAATATTTAAAGCACCCCAGAAATCTCGAATGCTTTTCTTATCTGGGGTTAGACAGCTTCATTTAAGTGAAAAACAACCGGCCTTCAGAAGGAGGACTCAAAAAGTTCGGGACCCACTAGTCTGCATACTTTTCCAGGATTGCACAGTATTGTGTTTACAAATACTTTTTTGAGATTCTAAGTGAATGAAACAAGCCTAAGTTTAGAAACCAGGCTTAGTCTATCTATAGTCTATTAAATGCATCTGACTTCTAGAACATCAAACTGCTGTATTTCTCTCTATATCTGTATTTGACTGGAAGCATTAACAAATGGGGAAAGCATAAAATATTTAGAACCCGTGAAGCACTCAGGACTGTCAAAGTGATCTATTTCACATACATGGCCATATGCTAGGGCTTTTAGGTAAGATTTGTCCATTTATGTCAAATATAGCTACAGTTGCCGTTTTCTTCGATTACATTGAGTTTTAACAATAAACTTTGAAATGCCCTTAAATTCTGTATTTTTTTTTCCTTTCTTTTCCAGCCTTTGGGTCATGTGTACATGATTGAGAGGGGTAGAATTCTGTCTTCAGAATGAGTGAGTTTTAAGTACTAAAATACTGAGAGGTAGGTTTATAGTCTAGAAAGAGAACAATCCCCAAGTGTCCCCCATCTACTCCCTTTACTTCTTGATGAGTTTATGCCTTATTGACTTGTCAGAAAATACTTGTCTTTATTGAAATTTAATAAGCCATATTAAAACAGTACATGACATAGACCACAAGGAAAGCCACCACATGTGGTCCTTCCTTATTGGATTTGCGATCTGTCAGTAGTGGATACAAATGGCTTTGACCCAAGTGAGTCTACGCGAGAAGATAAATGTGTATCCACAATATCTCATCCCGGAGCCTCAGGGAAAAGCAAAATGATACATTTTTAATTTCAATATTCTTTGTACTGAGGTTCCTAGTGAGTTTTAATGGCTATTTATTGTTCCCTGTACCTCGGAGGGGGGCGGTAATTATAATGTGCTTTTGGTGGCTGATTTGCTATTCTCAATCTTTATTTCAGTCATTTCTTGCCCTCCACCTTGCCGTCTTTTGTTAATTCATGCAGAATGCTGTATGTAACCTTATAAATCAAAAACTAAGGCTAAAAACTTACTTTAATGTATCAATTTGTATTTTAAGAATTCCTGTAAATCTGCAAAGTCACTGTCTTTATCAATCAGATAACCAAGTTTTAGTGTTATTATCGATAGCATTGCAATTTTTAGTTTGAACAAAGATGTTTTTGCTGCTCTTATGGTTGAAGGAGCTAATAAAGGTTCTAGTGTGCCTTTACTGTTTGCTAGAAACTTATTTAAGGACTGGTAAGAACACAAGGAAAAAAGTCATCTAGATTTGTTAAAATCGTCTGAATCATGTTTGAAGGGAATGACATTTGAATTAACCTGAATCCTAATCTCCAACGTTCGAAGCAAATAAATGGCTACTGATTTTTAATATGTTCTTAACATCTCTATTGTTTTAGAAGTATTCAGTAATGTGAACCAAGGATGATACTTGGTGTCAGAGGACAGGTAAGGTGGTAAAGTAGGACAAGGACAAAAAATGTGGCTTTCCTAGACCCAGAAGAATTACAGGAACAAGTGCTAGGATCCTGCCCCAATTATATCTCAAACATCTTAAATATTCTACAACAGGCCAATAGTTGCTTCAGATCTGCATCTCCAAAGCGAATGCTGCTTAATCAATACAATGATAGTAATTATAACACACACACACACAAGCACACACATACGTGTGTGTGTGCTTGTGTGTGTGTGTGTGTACAGGATTGCTATACATGAGCATTGCATTACGCACTTTAAATAATGATTAATTTAACCTTTAAAACAACCCAATGAGAGGATGCTGTTATTATCTACACTTTACCAGTGAAGAACCGAGGCTCAGAAAGGTTGAGCTAGCCTGTCTAGGTCACACAGCAAGTGAACCGCAGAGCCAGGAGATGGAACGCAGGCAGTGTGGCAGAGTCTTGGCTATTAATCTCTGTCATGTTCTCTTTTCCTATATCTACAACATAGCTCAGGATCAGAAACTAGAACCTTGAATCCCTGGAGAAGAAATTTTGATCCAATTCTTAAATAATTATTTGAAAGAATGTCATATTATTTTGGTGTGATAAACTTTGAAAGCATTACACTACAACCTTGTATAAGAGTAAGGTGGAGATGATTAATTAATTTATTGATTTAATTTCTTTAAATTAGTTTGGATTACATTTGTTTGGAGAAGAGGCAGCTGTCATCTATGGCTCTGGTTACAGTAATTTTAAAGCAGCATATACCTATCATAAAATACAATTAACTAAAAATCAAGTGCTCTCCATTGGATGTGCTCACCCTCACTTCTCCTTTGAAAACAGTCCCAGATGCTGAAAAAATCCAATGGCCATTGCAACATGAATATCAAAGAGAGCAGTGTGATGAGCCTCAGAGGATTCTCCAAATCAATCTGTAACTATTTAGATGGTTATCCAAATCATGCATAATATATGATTATAGATTTATAGATTAGATAGACAATTTACGTAGAAATTAGGCTCCAATTCTTTTGTTTTCTTACATGTTTTCTTACGAGATTTTTTAGAAGACAAGCAAACTGAAATTTGCCACATATTTTCTAAGTAACATGTACATTGCTACTATCTGAAGGAAATAAATAATTCTACACAGTATTTGAAAAAGACACTGAGTTCTGTGTATTTTCCTCACCAATTTCATCCTGAGCACATTATTTAAACACACACAGACATATACATACACTCTCACACTCCCATATACATTTCAAGACCCAGAATAACATTAGCAATTCCCTTTTTCTCCAAAGTGGTGGGTATTAGATATTTCAACTGACCTTTGGCCAGCTAGGTCACCACTTGTATCTGAAAATTTACAAAGAAAGGTTAAGAATACTGAAGGGTAGGCAAGAAGTTAAGTGGAAGTTATTGAGTTCACAAAACAAAAATTGAGTTCAAACAAAGGTCACAGTGCTGCATGATAAAATCCCAGTGTCCTTGTCATCTGCCATTTTTCTACATTGATTATTACTCTTGGAATATTCCAAGTAGCAGTTAACTTAGCTAGCTAGACAACTCATCCAGAACATGCGAAGGGGTAATAAACACCATGTGAGTAATCTGTTTCTAGACTCACGCTGTTTTGTAGATATTTGGAAGCTCTATGCTAAAATATGCCATAAAAACATTTTATAGGATCGCTAGAACGGATTGTTTCAAACTGTGGAAATAGATTACTTAACATCATTTGTAGTCTGGTTTCTTGAGACTTTTAAAAATTTGTTATTTTTTAATCTTTTGTTTAGTCTCTTAATTAGCAAAGGGTTTCTTTTCTATACATTATGGAGATGGCGATAGGAAATTAATCTAAGCTTAATTAAAGCAGTATTCAGATTCATTGGACATTAATGCTAGCAGCAACCTACAGAGCTTCAGAATTGACATCTCACTTGCTAGGCAAAATATCTGAGACCAGAAGAGCTAAAGTGGCCTGAAGATTACACACCTAGTTTAGTAGAACACTACCTGTTAATCAGCAAACTACTTTCTGCTTACCTATTTATTTTCTAGGATACGTTGATTAGCAATTAAGAAATCTGAAGACCACAACATGATCCCCTCATTACAGTAATGCAACTCACTCACCATACTCAGGAAAATACAGCACAAACACACAAAAGGGGACATCTATGTCTCGGAAGGATGAAGTTGGAGGAAATTATGGGTGATGTCCACAGGAAATATGATTACACATTCAGTTATCTTTATACGGATTTGAAATTGCTAGCTTGTTAGCAGAAAATAGTTTAACTTGAGGATTTCCTTTTCGCTGTTCTTCATTGTTTTTAACATATGGAGAATCTTAAGAAATGGAAGGGGTGCAAACTTTTTTCTACCTAAGTGAGGACTCTGTTCCTGCTATGCACATTTGTCATTGGAACAGGGCACTTAACTAGTTGAATCAGGTGGCTTCCTTTGGAAGTTTTCCTCAGGATAGTTTATACTTTTACCTAGAGAAGCATGGTATAATTATAGAAGTCAGCAGTTGCTTTGAACTGTATGCCAAAATCTTGATTTACCTCAGCTTTAGTATGACTGTTTTCCATTCTGCTACGTGATTTCTGAGTTACTTCAATTTTTGGCCAAATTAAAAGGATCATAAATTGGATCAAGGTAATAAATCGTTCTAAGGTACCCTGCCTTCATTAAAACAATTCTTGGAGTTTTACATACAGATTAAGGCACTCCCCCCTTTTTTTTTTTTAAGATTTTATTTATTTATTTGAGAGAGAGAGAGAAGGAGCACAAGAGGGGGGAGGGGCCAGGGAGAGGGAGAAAGAGACTCCCCACTGAGTGGGACCCCGATGCAGTGGGGCTGGGTCCCAGGACTCCAGGATTATGACCAGAGCCGAAGGCAGATGCTCAACCGACTGCCATCCAGGCACCACACAAGGCACTGCTTTTAAAGAATTGAGTAGTATCAAATGACCTTCTGCTTTGTAACACACATCAGATTTTTAATTAACGGGTTTAAAGCATTTGAGTTTCTTAGTAGACTTTAAGCTCCATAAGTGCAGGTACTATGTTGTTCTATCCATCAGCATATCCTCAATACCTGGCATGTGGTAGGTACTCAATTAATATATATTAAATAAATAAAGATGGCAACCCAAATCATGAAAGTTGAGGAAACCATGCACATGGGAAGTGTTTGAATTGGGATTGTTTTTTGTTTTGTTTTGTTTATTTAAATTCATTTAATTAACACATAGTATGTTATTAGTTTCAGAGGTAGGCTTCAGTGATTGATCGGTTGCATACAACACCCGGTGCTTAGCACATCACGTGCCCTCCTTAATGCCCAACACCCAGCTACACCATCCCCCCCCCACTGACCTCCCCTCCAGCAACCCTCAGTTTGTTCCCCATAGTTAAGTCTCTTATGGTTTATCTCCCTCTCTAATTTCATCTTATTTTATTTTTCCCACTCTTCCCCTATGATCCTTTGTTTTGTTTCTTAAATTTCACATATGAGTGAAATCATATGACATTTGTGTTTCTCTGATTAACTTATTTCATTTAGCATGATACTTCCTAGTTCCATTCACATCATTGCAAATGGTAAGATTTCTTTTTTTTTTTTTTGATGACTGAGTAATATTCTGTTGTATATACATATACCACATCTTCTTTATCCGTTCATCTGTTGATGGACATCTAGGCTCTTTCCATGGTTTGGCTATTGTGGACATTGTTGCTATAAATATTGGGGTGCAGGTGCCCCTTCGAATCACTCTGTTTGTATCCTTTGGGTAAATACCTACTAGTGCAATTGCTGGGTCATAGGTAGCTCTATTTTTAACTTTTTGAGGTACCTCCATACTGTTTTCCAGAATGACTGCACCAGCATGCATTCCCACCAACAGTATAAGAGGGTTGCCCTTTCTCTGCATTCTTGCCAACACTTGTTTCCTGACTTGTTAATTTTAGCCATTCTGACTGGTGTGAGATGGTATCTCACTGTGGTGTTGATTTGTATTTCCCTCATGTTGCGTGATGTCGAATATTTTTTCGTTTGTCTGTTGGCCTTTTGTCTGTTGGCCATTCTTTGGAGAAATGTCTGTTCAACTCTTCTGCCCATTTCTAGATGGATTTTTTGTTTTTTGGGTGTTGAGTTTGATAAGTTCTTTATAGATCTTGGATACTAGCCCTTTATCTGATAAGACATTTGCAAATATCTTCTCCCATTCTGGAGATTGTCTTTTGGTTTTGTTGACTGTTTCCTTTGCTGTGCAAAAGTTTTTTTTTTTTTTTAAAGATTTTATTTATTTATTTGACAGAGAGAGAGATCACAAGTAGGCAGAGAGGCAGGCAGAGAGAGAGGGGGAAGCAGGCTCCCTGCTGAGGAGAGAACCCGATGCGGGGCTTGATCCCAGGACCCTGGGATCATGACCCGAGCTGAAGGCAGAGGCTTTAACCCACTGAGCCACCCAGGCGCCCCTGTGCAAAAGCTTTTTGTCTTGATGAAATCCCAGTAGTTCATTTTTGCTTCTTTCTCCCTTGCCTTTGGAGACATGTCTACCAAGAAATGCTGTGGCCAAGGTCGAAGTATTTGCTACCTATGCTCTCCTCCAGGATTTTGATGGATTCCTGTCTCACATTTGGGTCTTTCATCACTTTCGAGTTTATTTTTGTGTAAGGTGTAAGAAAATGGTCCAGTTTCATTTTTCCACATGTGGCTGTCCAATTTTCCCAACACCATTTGGTTTGACAGTTGAAGAAACTGTCTTTTTTCCATTAGATATTCTTTCCTGCTTTGTTGAAGATTGGGATTGTTTATGGAGACAGGACTATGTTAAAGAAAGATAAAAAGTCGTCTTCAAATATTTGGAAAGTCCTTAAGCACAACAGATGTATTTGTGTGTGTGTGTGTTACTCAGGGATAAGATGGAGTTCTGGTGCTACTAATAAATGTTTTGATTCAGGAGGACTTAAAATTAATGTAGAATGTTCACACATGAACAGAGAGAGCTATCTTGCATAGTGTCAAGTTCTCTGCCACTAGTTTTTTCTGAGATGAGATAATCCACTTGCAGTGATGGGTGATAGAGCAGATTCTTTCAGTCTGGTCGGGGGGTAGACATGTCCCTAAATCCTCTCCATCTATGATCCTATGGATTTTTTTGGGGGGGGATAGGAGGGTTCATGTGATTCTTTTTTGTTTGATTTCAGCTTTATCAAGATACATGTTTGTATGGCATTAATGTGATTGAGCACACAATGATTTCCACTTGTGGTTTGTAACTCTTATTTTTCTTCTTTTCAAGACACTTCCTAATTTCATTTGAAAATCTATCTTCCCATTTTTCTAGCTGTGAGTTCTTTTTTCTAGGTTGATGATGATTGATAAAAAATATTGAGTAAGTCATGATTTAAGCACAGTTTACCATTGATTCAAATTTACACCAATAGTTCTTACCATATTAAATTAGGCATATGTGGATATAATCAGAAACCATTTGAGTCTGTCATATATCATAAATTACTTTTTCTTATCGTGGCCATTAGCACCTGCTTATACTCAATTAATTTTTTTCAGGGAGGATTTATTCAAGTCTTTTTCAAGTGGATAAAATAGGCATGTAGCCAAATTAGCTAAGCCATTACACTGTAATAGGCTCACTATTGATCACCTACAGATTTTCTGTCTCTTTTGTTTGGATTGTGTCTACAGGTAGGTCCCAGAGGGGAATGGTTGGTGTATTAGTCTAGCTTTATCTGGTCTTCAAATGCTCTAGTTTTACATGAAACAAAAATAACAGCACTACAATAGACAACTCAAAGCATATAATCAGCTTCCTGTCTGAGTACCTGCAAGTCTGACTCTGTCAAGATTAATCTCTCTGTGTTATTCAGCTGCTTGGTTGAGGCTGCTGCTTCTGAAGGAGCCCGTGTCTTAAATTCAGCCATTTGACTGGATTGTTTACTCTTCATGCTATCTCTACAAAGACTTACCTGTCAAGCCTACAGAGTAAGAAAAATTATAGAGAGGGTGTGTGTGTGTAAATGTACATGTTAAATGGATTAATGTTTATGAAGAAGGAGTGAGGCATTAAAAAAAAATACAAACATGTCAAAACATGCCTGCCCATGGAGAGGAGACCGGAGAGTGATGTGTGGTTGAGTTTGGAAGTTATCGACCAATGCTTTGATGATGTGAATAATTACTGTTGATAATTTAGCTCTAGATCCTGAATCAGCTGTCACTTTGAAGGACAGGCAGAGATCATGTCCTGATGGTCATCTTGATTTGGAAAAGCAGCTGAGACAGATGGTTTTCCAAGTCTTTACCTTTGTAGAACAATATGCATTTGTCAAATGGAAGGTCTTCTAAGATACTGACCATCCGCTTGACAACTAGCTTCTTCCCAGAGCGTATGTACTCCATATGCCAGCTCTGCAAACCTTGACATTTTCTTTTCATAGAATGACCTTTTTTTCATATTACAGGGTACTCAAAACATTCTAGTCATCCCCACATTCTAAAGGTTGCTTCTTCCTGCTACCTGTGTTCTCAGAGTTCCCACTGCATTTTGTAGGCTCAACTTGTATAGCGTTTCTCATATTTGGTCTTTTATGAAATCTTGTTTGCTCTTCCTTTCTGTCTCCTTTTACGTTTCAAGCTCCTTAAAGGGAGGGTTGTTATTGCTATTCAGTTTGTTATTTGTACTCAGAGCTAATGAATGTTTCTAGGTAGGAAGAAATAACAAAATGTGTGATGAAAGTAAGTTTGGTACATTAAAACTGAGTTTAATAGAACCCAGCAAATTTTGAATCTCTTTTAGGCACAGTACAAGGCTTATTAGCAACTAGCGTTGATGTTACCTTGGTAAATGTTAAAAAATAATGTAATTCATCTTGCAACACATAGCTACTTAGCAGAAATACAAAAATTCCTAGTATGTTCTACATTATAATATTGTATATCTTCTGTCATAGAAGTTAGCAGACATATCCTAAAATGCACCAAAGATCTGTTGAATACGGATTTGGTATTAAAACTCAATCCCTTGGGCTGAATTTTGTGGTATTTAAAAACTGCGTCACAACATGGAAAACTGTATTAACTCTTGGCAATTTGCTCATTTTCCTTGCCCCAAAAGCTGAATCTTTGTCACTAACTGCTTTCATTTTGTATGTAAGCTTTCCTGTGCCTTGTGTGTATATGTAGATATAGATCTCCATATTCCTGGGAAAAAAGTAAGATGTTAACAATGAGAAACTGACTGAGGGATTTATAGGAACTTTCTATACTATCTTTGCAACCCTCCTGTACATCTTCAGTTATTTCAAAATTAAGTTTATTAAAAAGTAAATAAATGAAAAGTGCAGAGTTTAGAAAGCATTCTCAAATTAAAACTCAGAAAACTGGTGCATCCCTCAATTTCTTTTAGATCATGAAGTCAGTAGAATTACTCTTGATACTAGCATATTTTATCGAATAATTATTAATGTATCATCTCTTTAAGTATAAATATACATGTATGTGTGTATGTTTGGATTCACATAGAAGCAAGTTAAAAAGAGAACAAGTAATATTATTTGATTCATAAAATAACATTTAAAAAATCAGTTAAGTGGGCCTTTATTTTGTCTTGTTTTTGTTCAGCAACATTTTAATGCTTGTTAGAAGTGTAATGCTGAAGAGTATATCTTAAATGCTAGTTAGAATATTCCATTTGAAGATGTTCACAGATTTATCCTAACAATATTGTTCTAAATGTTCTAATATAAGGAAAGTCCCCCCATGTTGGGTCGGGAGGACCTTCAGGTGTAACTATTTTTGGAAAGCAAAATTGTTATCATCAACTAAATTTTCCATTATTCCTTGCTGACACTGGAAAGCATCAGAGGGGGAGTCTTTCTTGATATCAATGATATTTCACATGCCTAAATATATAATTTAGTTATTTATACCTTTAAACAGAGATAAACTGTAAATAATCTATCACTAAGCTATTTATTGTGTGACTTAAAATTTGTTTGTAAAAACATCTGGCACTATAATTCATATGTGAACATGGGATGGATATTTCGACATACTGGGTTTAGCATGTAGGAGGAATTTCTGTTTTCTAATGCAGTTTCCTAAATGGCTTTCTGCTTATTTGGAAAACATTTTAAAGACTGATACAATATAGTGTTTTCAACTTTAAAATGGGAAAGAATCAATTTACAGCTTTCTTTTTTTAGAATATTCAGCTCAAACATTTTTATAGACTAAATGGATTGCTTAAGTCAATAGCATCCAGAATTCTAAGTTTACAACATCTTTCTTAAATTTCCATTATCATATGCATTGCAAGTAATATACCATCATCAGATTTATACTCTAATTGTGAGTTGCAAATGTATAATTACTAGAATTTAACCTCTCCAAATTGATGTAATTCAACCTAATTATCCTGGCTACATAAAGGCATGCTAATCAGCAAGAAAATACTTAAATAAAACAAGAATGCTAACACAACAACAACTACAGAATAAACAAACTTTAGAAGAAGGAAAAAATCAGGAACTAATTACATCTCCAACAATAAATCATAAATGCATACTATTTTAAAGTCTTTTTCCTAAAAATAAAATAAAATAAAATAAAATGAAGTCTTTTTCCTATTCACTTAGACTTAGATGTGGCCAGAATTGTTTCAGTATATGTTTTGAACTCTATCCACATTGACAGTTATTCCTGTATTCTGTCTCCATTCAATAAGCCATCTGATCTTATTTATTTAGTAAACATTTATTCTGAGCTTGTTATGCACTGGACAATGTGGAGGTGTCAGAGAAACAGCAACAGTCCCTGTCCTGAATCTAGTTAAGTTGCTTGTTTAAATAACACTAACTCGAAGGAAAAAAGATACCATCATTTTAAAAGGTTAATAAAATCCTGCATTTGTTTGCTTTGCTCCCTCAATGACTCCCCATGGGGCTTAAATTCAAATCCAACTGTTAACCATAGCCTGTAAGACCCTATTTGACCTAGCTCTGACCTCTCCCTTCTGTTATCTCCTTGCTCTCCAACTCTACTTTGCAGCAGCCACAGGAGATGTATTTTGATTTCTAAAAGATGCCTAACACATTCCTGCCTCAGGGCCTTTGCACTTGCTCTTGTTACATCTGTCTGGAAAGCTGGCTCTTGCTTCCTTACCTCCCTAGCCCCCGTAAGACAGTAATTCTAGGCATTGCTTTATTCACATCACTTTCAGGATTTCTTAGAAACTGTATCAAAACAAAGAGATCATATATGTCCCTAGAAAAGAAAAGAAAATATTCCTAACCAAGGATTTTATAGCAAAGAAGTCACAGGCATGATCAGCAACCTTATGAGAACAAAGATACATACACTCTAAACTCCTGTAACCAGTTTAATAATTTTGAAACACCTTGTAAATCAGTGCTTCTTTTTGATCAAAGTATATAATAAGTGCTTGCAAGTACTTGACACAAAAGTACAATTGTCTCTGCTATAAATTTACCTGAAGTTAATATGGAAGCACATAAAGCAATAAAGCATGAGCCATTTAATTAAGTAGTATTTTTACTGTTGAGAATTTACAAGACTGAGGGAAGCTGTTGTGGATGGTCCAGATCTCTCTTAAAAACTGCTAAAGTAGGTTGTGGTCATGTCTTCTTTGTCTCTTTGTGACTTTCTTTACATCTAGTAGAGTCACTGTGATGCTCATATATTATGTCTCTTCCATTGAAAAAAGTCTTTATTTTTGAGATTACTCAACATCTCCCCCCCGCCCCTTTTTTTAACATGGCCGTGGATTCACCACAAGTACTTAGTATTTGCCCAGAGTCTTAGGTCTATGAAAACTAGTCATGTGACTTCAAGAAAGATCATTTGAAAAATGAGTATATTCCGTATTTGATATTTTTGTCTAAACATATTTTATGTAACAATGTTCACTGAATAGAAACGAGAATCCTGAAAAGAGTAGGGGAGTACATTAACCGGGAGAGGTACAAGAGCTGGCTCGGAGATTTTAAGAGAAAAGTGGTTTGGCCTCATTGGGCCTGTTTTCTTGTTTAAATACTAAAGGATTAATCTAGATCGGGGAAAGCAAGTAGGTCCTTTCTTTGTGCCAAGTGATATTGGTTAGAAGAGGCTGCTGTACTCTATAAAGAAGTGTCTTGAGGGGCGCCTGGGTGGCTCAGAGGGTTAAGCCTCCGCCTTCGGCTCAGGTCATGATCCCAGGGTCCTGGGATCCAGCCCCGCATCGGACTCTCTGCTCAGCGGGGAGCCTGCTTCCCCCTCTCTCCCTGCCTGCCTCTCTGCCTACTTGTGATTTCTCTCTCTCTCTGTGTCAAATAAATAATAAATAAAATCTTTAAAAAAAAAAAAAGAAGTGTCTTGAGGCCATATATGGGCTCATTGGGGAAGAATGCAGATTACTCCTTGAATTGGCCAGGGACACAGAATTCAGAAATGGTGTAGCTGTGCCATATATCAGCAATTCCTGGCCAGGAAGAGAGTTTTCAATGTTTCTTTTTAAGTTCCTTCACTGTGTTTGCACAGTTTTTCACTATGCAGAAAACCATTTGCCAAAAGTCAAAAATAATCCAAATCCACTATTTATCCACATTGATTTCTATTTTGTTCTGCTTTGATTTCAATTAATTTATAACAGGGGCTCCTGGGTGGCTCAGTGCATTAAGGCCTCTGCCTTCGGCTCGGGTCATGGTCTTGGGGTCCTGGGATCGAGCCCCACGTCGGGCTCTCTGCTCGGCGGGGAGCCTGCTTCCCCCTCTTCTCTGCCTGCCTCTCTGCCTGCTTGTGATCTCTCTCTCTGTCAATAAATAAATAAAATCTTTAAAAAAAAAGAAATTCAATAAATTTATAACAAATACATGGCCACTACTCCCCTTTTCTTATGTCCTTAAAAGTCCTTAGTTCTGCTTAATGTCTCATCTGTGCCTCTAGATAAGCCTTCCTATAATAATTTCCACCACCAGAATATGAATTGTCAACTCCTGACTTGTTTCCTCTGTCTTTGCCAGATTCTCAAGATTAGATCAACTAATTTTAAGTAAGGCAGTCCTAATTCCAACAGCTAGTGGAGATCTGTTGGATTTCTGCCTTCCTCCCAATAATCAAACTTATTCTTATCCGACGCAGTGTTCTGTTACTTTTCCTCGAGCCCTGAAGGCCTAGAACTTCATTCCTTCCCTAACCTTTGTATTGACCCGGATCATAAATCTAGGTTGTTTTCTACAATAAGCTAGTAATTCCACCTGAACTTCATGTCCCTGAGGCTGGAATCCCATCCTAAACCAGTACCAATGGCTGGAGCTTGTATCATGCCCTCTTATTTTTTATCAACCCTCATTTCTCAGGGATGGATTCTAATCTCGGATAATAATGGTCATAATAGAAATCATGTTTTCAGCGAGTCCCAGACAAGCAATGCCTGGATTGTCTCATCCTTCAAAACAATGTATTTATTTTACAAATGGGAAATCAGAGGCTTAGGGAAGTTAAGTAACTTGCTTTAAGTCACAAAGCCGGTGAATCATGGAGTTGACTAGGAATCAAATGGCCTGGATTCAGACCTGTACTCGGAGCTCCTGCTTTTTTCTCCTTTGGAATTACTAACCTACCGCTTCTGCTGGATTGGTCACAGATGGGGTGGGTACATAGGGAAGACCTGCCTTTTCAGGACTGGTGCCCAATAAGACCTCTCCACTAGGATGCTTCCCCTCATATCCCTTTATTTTTATGAATCTTTTTTTTTTTAAGATTTTATTTATTTATTTGACAGAGAAAGAGAGAGATCACAAGTAAGCAGAGAGGCAGACAGAAAGAGAGGGGGAAGCAGGCTCCCTGCTGAGCAGAGAGCCCGATGTGGGGCTCGATCTGAGGTCCCTGAGATCATGCATGACCTGAGCCCATGCATAACCCACTGAGCCATCCAGGCGCCCTTTTTATGACTCTATTATTAAATAAATGCTTTCACGGAGTTTTGCTTGGTACTGGGGATATATAACAAACGAATCAGGCACAGTCCCTTCCATCCATCTAAGCATATGGCAGAGGAAAGAAACCTTAATCACATAATTTTACAAAGAACGGCTTCCTTGGGGTTGTGGTAAGCTCGCTAAGGAGGACTGCAGTGCACAAAAAACCTCTGCAGCAGGACGCCCTGCCCTATTCTGGCGGGTCAGAGAATTGCTGCTTGGCCTCACCAGTTCAGGTGGCCAGCTCAGTGCTTACTGTCTGACTCACACGTGACTCCCCTTCCTGGCTCAACCACAACAAAATTCCTTGAGCAGAATTCCAGCTCTGAGCGCCCCGGGTCCCGGCATGCTTTGTGTCTCTCTCAGTTCACAGCAGCCTCATCTCCACTAATAGAGGTTTTACTAAATATATTAACATATTTCAAGCTACCATTACCTTATCAGACCTCTGCTCTGCTGAAATACTGAGCAGTATTGTTTTATTGATTGGGTACCTACTGACGATAGCAATATGCACACACGCATTATTCTCATACCACTATAGCTTTAATAGTCTGGAGGTAATAGTGAAAATAATTTACTGTCATCTATATATGGCCATTTGAATGCTGTGGTAGAGCTGCCAATTTGGAAATTCTGGCCTGCATACAGATGAGTTATCTAAAGTCTTTTCAGAACTAACTTGATAAAATCAGATAGCAGGAAAGACCAAGTCTCTGAAAAGCCTCACTGATCTCCTTGCCATACACAAACAGAGCAGATGGGAACAATTTTTTTAAGAATGAAACATAGACAAATCTGCCTGTATCCTGAGTTTTCAGTTGAGTCAACGACAGGGACTGAATGGGAGTTTGCTAACATGATGACTTAATTTAGTGCCCAAATTCTGCATCTTTCCGCTACCTGCATTGCAGGGTTCAGCGCATGAGCTGAAGACAGATCTGAGGTTTAAGTGAGAAAATACTGAAACATTTTTTTTTTCCGCACCAGTGATAACACTAAGAATCTTTATGTACTCAATCATTCAATATTTTATATTATCAAGGTTTGAATCTTAAAAAGAAGCAGATGGAAACCTGCTATTGTAAAAAACTCACTTTATATTCATTGCTTTCTTTGGCCTAAATGCATTAAAAAAAAAAAAAAGGAACTTAAGTTCTATAAATATGTGTAGATCTTGTTGATCCATTTTTACTGCTGGATAACATTTTTTGGAGTCCGTTACACAAATCACATTTCTGTAAACATTGCACAAGAGAGGAACAATTCGGTTGTTTTCATTTTTTGTTTTACTAGCATCCAATGATTCAGGGAAATTCTTAGACATAGCTCCTTGAGCAAGCTCATCTAGTTTCTCTAGGATAGACACCCATAAAAAGTGGGAGAAAAACAAATTGTAAAAAGATATCTGCAGCTGGATTCCAATTATATAAATCTTTAAAACTCACAAACATATTGCTTATGGGTGAATTTATTCATATTACAGAAGTTCAGAAACATGCATGGAAATAATCCACACCAACTTCAGGGGAGAAGGCTTCTAGGGAAGAAGGGGTAAGGGACAGAAGCAACATTTTAGCAATATTTGTAACATATTTCTTTAAGAAAATGATCTGGAAGAAATTGTAATATGTTAACATCTGTTCATTCTTGGTGAGATAATTATGGAGATACTGTATTTTCTCCTATGCTTTTAAATATGTTTGTAATGTTTTGTAAGTTCTATGAAACGTTGCAGGCTATTATTTAGAAGAGGAAAATCGTGTATGTACCATAAAAGCATTAGAGCTACTGGTAAAAAATCCTATATGCATACACTCAGCTGCCTCCTGTGGGAGGAGGTACATAGGAGTTGGAAAACTAGTTATGAAAGATGATCAAATTCCTGCATAGCAGAAGGATTCATGTGGGTATTAACCTAAATAGCACTTTGTACTTTAACTCGCTCAAGGTGAGGGCTGGAACCAGGGGAAGCGCCTAGAAATCTTGGGTGTTCAGGGAGCTGATAAGGACCATTCAGCCTCCTTCCTGGGATGAGGCGACTCAGTTATAGGCAGGACTCAGCCTCTGAGTGGGAAGGAAGTTACAGGGCCCTTTAATTGTACATGAAATCAGAACCGAGTCAGGGATTAGCATAACTAATTCAACTGGATTTGAATCTACAAGACTGGCGTGTCCGTGTGGTTGAGACTGTGTGGTAAGGTGGGAAGCCAGTGTGGTCGGAGTCAGCCCACCCGACTTTGAATGATGGGTGAAATATGAAAGCTTTCTGAGACTCAGTTTCTTAACCTCGAAAGTAGGAGTTAACCCTACCCTGAATGATACTCTTGTCAGAGTCAAATGAGATAACACGTGAGAGTTCTTGGCACCTTAAAAAAAAAGATCTTTTCCTCTCTGCCAATAGGTGGAGTGCAATTGGGGGTAAAAGAGGAAGGAGACAAAGAGAAGCATCCAGAAGATCCGCAGACCCCATCTGAGGTGCCCATGCAGAAGGCATCTAAGAAACAAATCCCATCTCTGCTGCCCCTTTCTCAGACCAGAGAGTAGGACTGGGGTGAAGTGCTAGATTGTACAATGACTGGAAGCAATTGGAAATTAGCGACGAGGGTTTTTATTAGATTATGTGTGTATTCCTCAAATTGGTGGGTCGCAGCAGTCCCTTGATTCAGTTATATGTTAGGGGAATCTTGGCTGTTCTGACCATTATGCTCAGCACTGAGCATCCTTGTTCACATTCTGACCACTGGTTGGTTTGGAGAGGAAAGGTACTCCAGACGCATCTGTCTCTTCTGGGAGAGCTGCAGCAACCCAGACTCACAGTCACTACTTCTATCCCTGTTCTCTGCTCTGTAAGGTTGTCCAACACTTTAAAACATGCATCCCAATATAAGTTTCCGGTGGATGATTTTGAAACCAAATAAGAATCTTCAATACAGGCATTCTCTGTCTGCTACCACTCCTGCTCACTGCTGCTTTTTAATTCTCCCTTTATTCAAATTAAATACCTTACAGTGATTCAGAAACTGTGCCTTATGTTGCCACATCTTCCCACTGTCAGAGCAGTTAATTAGCTCTTGGCAGGTCTGAGATTCTGAAGAGCTTGAAAGATGATTTGTAATTGTGCACTGAAGTACAGCAAGTTGCTTCAAATAAACATGGTTAAAAGTCTATTGTTTGGCATTTGTCAATTTCTGCACGATCTAGATTTTCATTTATTTGGCAGAAATAGAAAGTCTTATTTGTTTCACATTCCTGGAGGTAGGGCCATCATCATTTCTTATACCCGAACAAAAGAAGACTGTAAAACCTAAGGAAAAACATAAAAAGGAAAATGGGATCTTATTGAAGCAAAAAGCCCTATAAAATCTGAAAAAGGGCTTTGCTATGGAAGACCTGTACCATAAAATTGATTCTTATTGCTACTGTTACCTTTAAAGAGGTCAAAAATGAGAGACTAACAGAGAGTCTTATCCATCTTTGCCAGCAAAATAGAGTCCATTCTTCTTAGATTGGCATTCAGAATCCTCAGAGGTTTTGAACTTGACATATTTCTCTGCTCATTTCTCTCATGACTTATCTGCATACACATTATGTGATCATTTTTGAACATCTCAGTCCTGCTTTAAGAGCCTGACTTAATTTTCACTTGCTTCTAGAGACTTCTTTCCCTACTAGTGGCCCCTTCCTCTTAGGGACAAATTAACTGACAGGATGTCAGTTAAGTTTGAATTTTGGATAAATGAGGACTATTTTTCAAAATAACTGTATCCCATGTAATATTTGGAATATACTTTAACTAAAAATGTATTCCTTGCATATCTGAAATTAAAGTTGAACTAGATTTGGTATATTGTATCTGGAAACCCTAAATCATACTCTGGACTCTTGGGAGATTAAGTGTCTTTATCACTCACTTATCAGCGACATTTCTAGCCTGTTCTGTTGTATGTCTTCAGTCAGGTCTTAAGCCCCTTAAAAACAGAGAGGAGGGGTGCCTGGGTGGCTCAGTCATTTAAGCATCTGCCTTCAGCTCAGGTCATGATCTCAGGGTCCTGGGATCCAGCCCCACATTGGGCTCTCTGCTCAGCAGGGAGTCTGCTTCTTCCTCTGCTCTCTCTCTCTCAAATAAATAAAATCTTAAAAAAAAAAAAAAAAAGGAAACAGGAGTTCCACTTCCAGTTAGGATACAGAAGGATGTGCAAAATCTCCATTCATGTGATAAAAATCAGAAATTTCCAGGCAACACACAAAGAAAAACAATCCTGTTTTTTAAAAAATATCTTTAAAAAAATAAAAATAAAAAATATCTTTAAGAGTTACAGGTACAAATAAATTTTAAAGAAAACACTGGAGGGGGAAGTGGATGGAGTTGAAGCCAGTTTCTAGGCTGTGATCAGAGAGCTTGGAGGAGACCACTGGTTAAGGAAGGACTTTCTTTGCTCTGACTAGCAGAAAGGAGCACATGCTGAGCAAATCTGTATTTGAATCTCATGCCGTGCCAAACACAAAGGTAATCCTCTTTGTCTAGTAATTCCCTCTTTGGGAATTGCACTGAGTAAGCAGAAGCTGGAAGCCGGGGTGGAAGATAGTAAATGACCTCATGATCTTACAGCCAGAAAAAAAAAAACCAATACCTACAGAGGCATAATAATAAATATGACAGGATAAGAAACAATGGAGACAAAAAGAAAATAGAACAAAACCTTTGAAGTGCTAAAACGCAAAACTAAATACCCTCAACCTAGGGTATTTTTACCATACACAGTAAAAATATATTTAAAAAATTGTGGCTAGGGGCACCTGGGTGGTTCAGTCATTGGGCATCTGCCTTCAGCTTGGGTCATGATCCCAGGGTCCTGGGATTGAGCCCTGTATCAGGCTCCCTGCTCAGCAGGAGGCCTGTTTCTCCCTCTCCCACTCTCCCTGCTTGTGTTCCCTCTCTCGCTGTCTCCCTCTGTCAAATAAATAAATAAAATCTTTAAAAAAAATTGTGGCTAAATAAAAATATTTATTTTTGATGAGAGAAATGGTTGCTGACAGATTCATACTATCAAAAATGCTAAAGAGCGTTTTTCAGTCTGAAGGGAGATGGTACCAGGTGGGAATTCAGATCTACAATAACAAATAAAGAACCTTGATAAGGGTTTTTTTTATAAAGGGGTGAATATACAAGATTATTTTTTATCCTAAATTTTGTAAAGGTCAATTAAAATGTCTTACACTGTATGTGAAAACATGTAATATTAATTCAGGGTTGATCGTGGTAAATTAAGAACACATATTAAAATTCTTAGAGCAACTATTATAAAAATAATAAAAAGAGGAATAGCTAAAAAGCCAGTGGGGAAGATACGAAAACATACATGTTTATATCACTCCTCTTCAGGAAAAAAAATACAAAATGGAAAGAAGGAACAAAGCATAGAGAGGACCTAAAAGAGAACAGAGACCATGTGTCCCTCTGGAGATCTCTTTGTCATAAAGTACTTGAATTATTCAGAGTAAATGACAAAACCATGACACTTCCAGCTCAGAGAAAGGATCCATTCCAACCCTGTTCTTTGTGAGCCCTGTGTGAGTCTGCGGTCATTTTTGCTCATGACTCTTTTCAACAGCTTTATTGAGATCCAACTTACGTGCCCTATAGTTCACCCATTTAAAGAATACAATTCGATATTTTTATTTTTATTTTTTAAAGATTTTATTTATTTATTTGAGAGAGAGTGAGAGAGAGAGCATGAGAGGGGAGAAGGTCAGAGGGAGAAGCAGACTCCCCCGTGGAGCTGGGAGCCCGATGCAGGACTCGATCTTGGGACTCCAGGATCATGACCTGAGCTGGAGGCAGTTGCTTAACCAACTGAGCCACCCAGGCACCCCACAAATCAATATCTTTAGTATATTTACAGAGCTGTGCAACCATTACCATAACCTAATTTTAAAATATTTCATCATGCCCAAAGTAAGCTGGTCTGCTTCAGCCCTTTTCTTCTATCTGCTCTGTTTGCTAAATTTGCAATCGTGGGATCCGCTGACTTCTCTGAAACCAAACACCTGCTTGTAACCTCAGTGGTCTGCAGTCACCCACAGGTAATTTTAGACAACACCAAAGTTTGACAACCATCTCAGTAATGCTGCTCTTTTTCCCCAGATCCATTGCATTTTGCCTCTTTGTGAAATCTAGGAAGTTCACAAAGATCTCAATCTTCCATGGTGGGAATGGTCTCATTGAAATGAATGGTCCATCCAGGATTCTGGCAAAACCCAGCTCCTGAGGCACACTTTACATTGCCTTGTTTGTAGTGTGCTCCCCAGGATGGTGCAGTCTAAGGGCCCCTGAAAACTCACATGGATTTAAAATTTAAGATGGTCGCTAAAGGATATGAACAAACATTTAAACTAATTAATATAAAGCTTAGGTGGTTAAGAACAAGAGCAGTGGGGTTCGATGTGATCAAGCATGGCTTACTGTCTTTCTGAACTTGAATTAGTTCCTCAAACTCAGGAACCTCAAGTCCCCTCTCCAGAACAACACATTTTTCATGAGGTTGTGATGAGAATGAAATGAAACAAAAGAAGTCCAACACTTGGAAAAAAATACCTGGCACATGGTAAATACTCACTAGATGTTAATTATTATCATCATTATAGTTTATGGCTCATAATTCACCTTAGGATTATACTGGGACCAGTTTGAAGCATTTTGCTGCTCTCTTCCACCATCAAGTAAGAGGCTTAGAATTTTATAACCGTGGCACTTATTTTATAGGGTTCTTGTCACTGAGGAATACATATCTGAAACAGAGAGCCAAATGCAGGGTAATAAATTGTTCATCTTACTCAGATGGAATTTAGAAAAGTGGAGTGTACACATTTTTAAAACTATTATTGTGGAAGCATAGAATACAATCATGTTTTGTTTGCTGTTAAAGGGTTGTTAGAAGCCTGTGTATGTTGTACAGTTAGTATCTGTTTGTTTCTATGGTAATTCAAAAGCCTTGTACACTCCTCCACATACACCTTTTAGGGGTTATTTATTTATTGACTTCTATCTGTTTGTCCCTGTCTCTTGTTTCATAAATAAGATCCTGCTTTTCTCTGACATATTAAAGTGGTCACAGGAATTTTAAAATGAATTGCTACATCAAGACAAGGGGAAACAGGAGGAGAGAAGGTACGCTGTGACTTTAGGATGGAAAGAAATGTGGTTCGAATGCAAACATAGAGGCAGCTTTGATTGGGGAAAACATAGAAAAGGGACAAGAGCAATCAGGAAACTATTACAGATCTCCCAGGCAGAGGGGAAAGTCAGTGCAGGAAATGTTCATGCGGGGAGGAAACAGCTGGTTAAAACTGTACAGAATATCAATCATGTGGGGAAATATACATGGAACTGAGCAGCATGAGAGTCAAGCTCCTTGCCAGGATTGAAATGAGGCTAAGGATGGGCTTAGATTTACATACTTACACACACACACACACACACACACACACACACACACACACACACACACACGGAGGCATCTTTTGGGGTCCTTTGCCAAGGACAGCGACGACAGCGCATTCTGTTTCCGGGGGCAGTGAGGGACGTTCCCCTGGTGCTGGGATGAATGGAGAACTGTGGGCTATCTCTGGGCAGGCCACTGCAGAGGCACGGGGGGTGAGAGTGGGGGGGGGAGAGCTGTACAGGCTGTGATTTTCATTGATTTCATGGCTCTCACAGGGGACTGCTGCTCTCTCATCCTGGCCACAGAGCCCAGGAAACAATTCTCCCAATGGGATGCTTTCTTACGGCTTTCTCTTTTATACTTGCATATATTGAGTTTCCTTGGGTGAGGCAAATAGTTTTTCCAGGAGACAAGGGTACTTGCTTTATTGTGAGAAGGGGGCTTTTAGGAGATGTATATCTTAGGACGGAGAAAGTCCCACAGAGAAAGAAAATGGAAAGAGGGATTCAGCAGTAAAACAAAAACAATCGTTGTGACTCCCATTGAAATATAATCAACAAGACAGGAACTCATGCAGGTGCAGGCCAGAAGTGGAGAAAAAGAGAAATGACATTCTGAGAACTAGGGCAGAGAGAAACAGGCCCACCTATAAAATACAGGAGATTAAAGAAATAATAGAAAAAATATATTAAGTAGTTTTCAGAACCTACTTTGTACCCAGGAAACAAACTAACTTCTATAAGCTCAAATGAAAATATACGTATAAGATTATTTTTATAATAGAAGCATCTAAAATGGAAAACTAAGTGTTTTTTTTAAGATTTTATTTATTTATTTGACAGAGAGAGACAGAGAGGGAACACAAGCAGAGGTAGTCTGAGAGGGAGAAGCAGGCTTCCCACTGAGCACGGATCTCAATGTGGGGCTCAATCCCAGGACCCCAGGATCATGACCTGAGCCAAAGGCAGCCGCTTAACGACTGAGCCACCCAGGCGCCCCTGAAATGGAAAGCTCTTAAAAAAACCCTCAACATCATACTTTTTATTGGACTGACATAACCTGAAAATTGATAAGCAGAAAAAGTAAATGGAGGAATGTTCTGTTTTATTGTACTTTGTAGGTAACATAATAAGGAAATAACTAGGTTTTTGTGATCATTCTGTCTTATACATAAGATGCTTCTGAGACCTGAAACAAAAATTGTTCTATAGAAAAAAGATTGGCAAAAAAAAAAAAGATAGTTTATAAAATGAATCCATACACTGTGTGCTTTGGGGAAAGCAAAAATGCCCACATAAAAAGTCAAGCACAAGAGGGACAGTAGGTGAAAGTGTAGTAAACATTAGAATAGTTAAGTTATTTCCAGGGGAAGAAAATGCACTTCAAATAAAAGATAAAAAAATCCTGAGATGTTCAAAAAGAGAGTTCTAGGTTTCATTCCAAAAGTAATTTGATTAAAGGTACAAACATGTCAAAACCTGATAACATTTTACAGAGTATCACATACAGGAAAATATAACCACTGAAGAAAATAATGCAAATGAAAGACATCAAAATTATAGAAATGTTGAGGTTTTATCTGTACTTTTATGTTATCTTTAGCACTGTATAATACTGAGTTAAAAAGGATGAAATCTATGCAGAGTGTTTTATATTGGCCCTGAGGGAGGGTGATATTTTCTCATGATAAACAGCCAGTTTATAGTCTATAAATGATAATTTAGAAATGAAAGCAGGCTATAACTAGAAAAATGTTTAAATTGCACAAGATTCACAGTCAGGATGGACCCTTTATTAATCAAAGAATGCCTTCCCTATAGAAAAGTTGAATTTGAAATTGAGAAATAAAGTACTCAAAGATGTATCCACCTACCCTAAATTAACTGTCATTACTATGTAAATTATGAAATCAAGAGCGGTCACCCAATTCTCTAAAGAATCACAAACTCTAAAAGCTCTCATATACGCAAAGTTAAAGGGAAAGTGCATTTAATAATTAAAAGGAGAAGTCAAAAATACAAAATTTGTACCTAAAACTTCAAAAAACATTAAAAAAAAAAAAAAGGAGGAGGCTGTTATCTTCATTCTTGGGTTCCTCGCCTAAGAGTGTCTTTTTTTTTTTTTTAAGGAAAGGCTTTCCTCTTTATTTGGCAAAGAAGAAACAGAGGAGCAACTAAAGTGAAACAGAACTGAGAATATTCTACCATCCATCTGTTTGACTTTAGACAAGTTACTTTTGTTCCACTTACTTTTTTTTAACTGAGAGTGTCTATTTTTTTTATTTTTTTAAATAGATTTTATTTATTTATTTGACACCGAGAGAGAGATCACAAGTAGGCAGAGAGGCAGGCAGAGAGAGTGGGGGAAGCAGGCTCCCTGCTGAGCAGAGAGCCCGATGCGGGGCTCAATCCCAGGACCCTGAGATGATGACCTGAGCGGAAGGCAGAGGCTTTTACCTACTGAGCCACCCAGGTGCCCGAGAGTGTCTATTTTTAACAGTAGTTTCATCCTCACCACTATGGTTAGAAAGTCATATGCTTATCAATTTTTCATATTATGGATGTTCCACAATGTTTATACTCTTTCCACAATGTTTACACTCTTAAAAGAAAGAAAAATCATACATAGCCCTATTACTCTAACACTTGCTTGTTAGAGTAACACTTATTTTTACTTTTCCTGTCTGTTCTTTGTTCATAACCTTACATATTCTAACACAGTAATTACAGCATACCTTTTTAAGGAATGTCTTCTACCTACAGCCTGGGCTGCTGAATTTCCAGACTAACCATTGTTGTGTTGCAGTCTTTATTATACGCTTGCCCTGAAGCACCCCCTCCTGCCTAGCAAAACGAGATTTCCATGGGCTGCCACTTTCACTCTTCAAATATTCCACCTTTCATTTCCTTTACAAAGTTAAAGGAATCTTATAATTGTTCATGTCTCTCTGACTTTCTGATTAAAGTCTTACATATGCACATCACTCTGGACTATATATTGCTTCCTAAATGTTCATCAGGCGGATGTTACTGCATTTTGAGGTGGAATAGTTCTCCCTTGAGGGGAACATGAACAACCTTGGTTTTCACTCACTAAGTAGGAATAAGACTCCACCTTTCCTTGTGACAAATAAAAATGCTTCCACACGTGGGGCACCTGGGTGGTGCAGTCAGTAAGCGTCTGACTCTTGGTTTTGGCTCAGGTCGTGCTCTTGGGGTGGTGAGATCAGGCCCGCATTGGGGCTCTGTGCTTAGTGTAGACTCTGCTTGAGTTTCTCTCTCCTTCTCCCTCTGCCCCTCTCCCCATGCTCTCTCTCTCTTTTTCAAATAAATAAATAAACCTTAAAAAATGGTCCCGCACATTCCAAAATTCTCTTTAGAAAGTAGTATCACTCCCACTGAGAATCACTAACATGTGTAATTCACTATATGTACTAAAGATTCAGAACTGAATTGCCACAAATGTAGCATGATCCTAGAAACATGGCAAAGAGTTAAGCATTCCAAAGTGTCTCCTTGGACAGGCTTCCTGAAATTCCTGAAATTCTCACCACTGGTCATTGCCTCAATTAGGTACACAATGATAAAAACAAAACCCAAAAATGTATATAGCTTTTACCATATGCCAGACTCTGTTATAAGCGCTATATATATGTATAGTAATTTAATCCTCTACAATGAACTCTGTAAGGTCTCATTATTGTTTTTATTATTATTCCCATTTTACTGATGAGAAAACCGATAAACAGAGAGGTTGAGGAAATGTAACTAGCAGAGCCAGGTGTTCAGCTGACTAGTGGTAGGGTCAGTATTTGAACCCACACTGTCCAGGTCCAGAGTCTATGTATACTTTTAATTACCACCTTTTTAATGCCTTTATAAAAAGTCAAGACAGGCTCCAGTTGCCACTGCTAACATAAACTGTACATTCCCTTGGAAGAAAATAAACTCATACAGTATGCTAATATTCAGCTATACTATATAGATGCTCCATCAAATATAAGACTAACAGAAGACACATATATGGTACCAGTTAAAATACAATCATTCAGACCCAGCTTCCTGTCATGAATCTCCCACCAAATTGTATAACCATGCACTTAGCAAACATTTAACCCATATCAATATTAGTATTATCACCACTATTATTAATGATCTTTATTATGAATATAAGTAAAGTAGCCCTTTTCTGCAGTGTTTTGCAACCTGGTAGTTCTTTAAAATCAACTGGAAATGTTTCTAAAAAAAATCCTTCTTTCCTGGGCCATATAGCATACCAAATGAGCAGGAATATTAGGGGTGGAAGGAGGAAAGGTAGGGCCTGCTTATTCTATTTTTGTAAAGCTCCCCCAAATAATTCTGAAGTGCAGCCAGGATTAAGAATGACATCGGTAAAAAAAAAAAAAAAAAAAAAAAGAATGACATCGGTCAATTACCATCCATATGCCCTGTAAGGCAGCATTTTGCATGTAGCAGTGTTCTGGGCACCGTGCTAGGCACTGAGGAGGTTCTCATGGAACTCAGCATCCTGACATATAGAGCACACAGTGGGGAGATTTACTACACAGACCCCAGGGTCAGGCACATCTGGCCTCAGACAGGGTCTCCACCACTTCATCTGTTAATGTGCTGGGTCTGTTTCCTTACTGTGTATCCAGTGTGATCAGCAGGGCTAGCCTCTGGGGTCATAGGAGACTAGAACATGTAGTATTGGACTTGATGTGTAAGTTAAGCTGATTGTTCACTGAATATGAGGAGTCTCCTAATTCCAGGATGTAAGTGTTTTAGCAGGAAGTGACTTAAATCTTGATGGATTAATTCTGTTATTATTATCACTATTTTTAGAACTATAATTTATTAAGCATCTGTTCCATCTCAGGTTCTACATAGATTGTCTCATTTAATCCTCAGAACAACCCCCTGAGATAGATGTTATTCTCCAGATTCTTCAGCTGAGACAAGTGATACAGAGAGAAATTGTGCTCAAACTCACATAGCTTCTAAGTGGTAGAATTCGAATTCACATCCTTGCTCCAAAGCCCCTGCTCTCTCCACAATGTTCATATTGTCTTGGGTAAGATGGCCTGACTGACCGGTGGACTGCCAGCAGCATCTCGTCAGGTCTTGACTCACCCCAAATTGTCCTTAATCTTGAGAATAAGAGATCCATTTGGTTCCTGAGGGGAGGGGTGTGCCCATAGAGACTAAGATGGTTCTGGAAACAGTGGATGCTCTCAACAAGAAAAGGTGAGGGAGAAGACAAAATATGTGTATTATTTCCCTGATCCTGACAGCAATTGCTCTTAGAAGAAGAGATAAGAGATAAACTTTAAGGCCCAGAATTCACTTCAAGAAGTAAATCAACCTTAGAAATGTTATTTTAACAAACTTCATTTGGTGCAAGTTCAGTCAGCATATTTGTGTCTCCCTTACTGGCAGTGGTATTCTAAATAACAAGGAAGCAAGGGAGCGAGGTAAAGGGATGGGAAGGAAGAAAGACAATGAGAATGATCCTAGCTGCTTCCCAGAATATTCTAGAATTTAATTTTATTTTTTTGAATCAAATTTTTTTTTTAAAGCAACATTTGGCTTTTATATAACCTCTCTCTTCACAGGAACTTAAATGGGAATAAAATCACTGATAGTGTGCTGTGTTATAGTGTTTTCAGGATACAGTTGGAGAAGAAGTAATTAAATTATCATTCCTGTTTAGATATAAACACTAGAGGACAGAGAATCGGGATTTCCTAAAGTCCCCAAAAGAGAGAAAAAGTCAGCTCAAGGCACTTTCAAAATGTTCCTAGAGGAGGAATGCCTCAGGCCTTGTTGAGAAAAGTCCTGTGTTTCTATTTAAATAAAGGGCAGTTCTGAACTGTACCCAGAAAAAAACATTTCTTGAATAACTTTTGAAGAAGCTTTCTTTGAAGCTAGGCCCCAAAGTCACGGACTTGTGGAGCCCACTGAGGAGTGGTGAGCAGTAGGCTCTGAGGAGGTGGGGGGAGAAATCAGAGCTGGAGTGGTTTTTCTCAGTGTCTATAGAGTGCAGAATTTCTGGAGACAAAACTGAGAAGTGATCAGAATAGAATCATTCCCCAGGGATCTGCCAAGAGGCAGGAGAAAGAACGCTGACAGAGAAATCATTCATCCCAAGAAAACTCAAACAACCCCACCTTCCTGGACCAACAGTGACTGTAATGTCTGAATGGCTGGCTGGAGACATTTAAAAACCCAATCTCTCTCATGCTTTTCATATTTATAATCATGATATCTTTGTCATCTCATATTTTTGATTGATTTTGTGACAGGTAATGCTAAATTGTCCCTTGATTTAGGTATTCACGATGATGTTAATAGTTGTTCAAATTATCCTTTACTGCCATTCTTCCTCATACTTGCTGCTCCAGCAACACTAATTGCCTTAATTCCTTGCATATAGCACACCACTTCTGACATTCATGCCCTCTCCCTTTTATTCCTCCCACTGTTTAGCCAACTCTTACTCATCCATTAAGACACTTCCCAGGTGACACTTTCTCTAAGAAGACTCTAGGTTGGGTGCTGTATCCATCCTATACAGACATAAAAATTCCTGTGCATGACTCTGTCATTGGACTTAACCCATTATATATTAACTATTTTTTCTTTTTTTTTTTTAAGATTTATTTATTTATTTGACAGCAAGAGAGGGAACACAGGCAGAGGGAGTGGAAGAGGGAGAAGCAGGCTTCCCGCTGAGCAGGCAGCCCGATGCGGGGCTCGATCCCAGGACCCTGGGATCATGACCTGAGCTGAAGGCAGACGCTTAACGACTGAGCCACCCAGGAGCCCCTAACTATTTATTTCTTTACCTCAACTAGAACTGTGAGCTGCTTGAGAGCCATGACTAAGTTCTTGGTCATCTTTAAATCTCCATCAACTAGCACAGAGCAGTTCCATGGTAGTATTCGGTAATCAGTATGTTAATAACTGATGGAATAAAAACAAATGAAAATTTATAGCTCATCTGGAAATCTGCAGAAATAACTGAAGCTGAAAACTTACTGTATTTTTTCCTTATGATTTGTCAGAATACATGACAATAGGTCCACTAACCAAAGAAATCATCCTGTGCTTTGAGATACAATTAAAAATTGAATGCGATAAAATCCTATATTACGCAGAGCATTCCTCCTTGAGAGTAGGTTAGATTCCACTCAATTGAACATCTCATTTCTCCGAACCTCAGAATGTATTACTGAATGAGTCTGTGCTGTGAATGGTGGTCGAGTGCCCATACCAGTCCACTAACCCATACAATCCTAGGTGATCCACAATATAGCTGACTTTTCTCCCCTGAGAATACTTGAGTTGTTTCTCTTTACTCAAAGGTGTTATGGACCCCAGAGATCTTTAGGATTCTCCTCTCTCCCCATTATCACTTTCAGAATGATAATTTCCATTCCTACACAAAATCCTTCTTCCTCCCTTGCAGTTTCCTGTCCTCTTCTTTTGCACTCCCTTTCACACATTTTTATCTTAGTGTCTTAGACAGCCCAGGCTCCTGTACCAAGATACTATAGACTGAGCAGCTTAATACAGGCCTGTATTTCTCATATTTCTGGAGGCTGGGAAGTCCAAGATCAAGGTGCTGGCAGGTTCTATGTCTGGTGAGGACCCTCTTCCTGATTTGCACACTGCTGTCTTCTCATTATGGTTTTTCTTTGGTTTCTGCATGTGGAGAGACCTCAAGTCTTTACCTCTTTTTATAAAAGCATTATTACCATTAGGAGGGCCCCACTCTCATGATCGAACCTAACCTTAATTACCTCCCAAAGGCCCCGCCTCTAAATATCATCACATTGGGGATTTAGGGTTTCAACAAATGAATTTGGAGGGGACACAAAAATTCAGTCCATAGCACCTAGATTCTGACTTTCTAACACTTACAAGTGTCCGCTCTTCTCCATCCTTATACCTACTACCTAAGTCAGGAGCAAGCATTCTCATGGTAGTGTACTAATTGGTCCCTCCATTTCAATTCAACCCCTCCCCAAATCTATCCTCCACCTCGCAGACACAGTTACTAGCAAACAAACCTGTTAATAGACACATGAAATGAAGGGATGATATAGAAACTTAGTGACATATCTCTAGCAGATGATTCAATCGGCAAGTACTGCCCTCTTATGGAAAACCCTTTGCTGGCTTCCCGTGCACTGGGCTAAAGTCTACCATTCTTTATAGCACTCTCTGATGGACTCCTGTTTTCCTCACTGGACTGATCTCTTATCACATCTCATCTTCCACAACATGTTCTTGTCAGACTCTCAGCTTTTCCGTCTCCATGAGTATCCCTCTTCCCAGGATATATGCCCAGCCTTCTTCCTACTCTAGCTCCCAACACCCCAATTCGTCCACTTAAAGAACGTCTACTCATTTGTCACAATTATTCAGCTTAGAGGTCTTCTCAATAAAGTCTTCCTGACCCATTCCTCATTCCCCACTATTTGAACTGATCCTGCATTCTGCTGTGTGGGGTCTCTGCCCTATGCAGATCTCCCTCATAGCTAGCTCTTTGTTATGATTTTTAATGGGGAGGCAGCACAGCATTTACTCTGAGCTGGATCTGATTTCAAATCTCACATTTCCATTCACAGCCTTGGCAATGCAGAACAATTTGCTTAACCAAAACTAAGTGCTTTTTTATAGCAGAGAGAGAGAGAGAGAAACAAGGGTGGCATGGGGAGAATGGAAAAATGTCCTCTAGTTTATCCTTCAGGATAAATAAGAATCTATTTCCTTCCTTCTCACTTTGTAAGGTATTTCCTGGCCTCTCAGATGTGGATAAGGGACCCAGAGTGAGGAAACCTTAGCCTTCAGCCTCACTTCCTCATGCAGCTGTGAATACAGCACAGAGGAGCCCAATATGGAACCCCCAGTCATCGCCAGCCAGGCACAGCCTTTGCTAGGGCTGCATCAGCAATGAGGTTGGCAGGGACTCCATTCAGGGGTAGACAGTATTTACTAGGGTGTGGAGTCAGCCCTTCATCCAGCCATAACAAACAAATCCTGTGTACAAGCCTATCATTGAACTTACAACATTATATATTAATTATCTACTTATTTTGGTTGACCCAACAGGGACTGAATAGTCCTGGCTGGGCAGTGCCCCTGAGCCAGAAGGAGGCATGACCATGATTGTCCCAGGGTTGAGCCCTTTTTCATAGCATATGCATAGCTGGGGCAACTCATACTTGGCTTGTTCTGTCCTCACAGCATCAGAATGGGGACAAAAGTCCTAGAGAGAGCATTGGTAATGGTGGTCCTGAGAATCCATGTGTTATTAACTCAAGTGTATTTTCTTAATAGCCATTCCTAATGGGCTTTGGAAAGCTACATGAGGTTTGTAATTTCAAGTCAGATGTGTTACATGATTTTTATTTGTTTCCACTACCTATCCTGCTTAAACAAGTCATTCATTCATGTAGTCATTTAGTAGATGTTCATTGTGTACTGTGTTCATCGTCTAAGTTGTATGTATTGGAATCAGTTTTTTGAGGACCTGGGCTTTATTCTCTAAGTGTGTAGAGTCAAGAGGACAGTGGACCGATGGAAACATAACCCTGTGTCATGCAGAGCAGTTCTGAGGATAAGGTGAAGCAATGAGAGTGGGGAGCTGGGGAGATCCATTAAGAAGCGATAGGATTTACTCAGGGAGAAGAGAATAAAATCTAAATAGGGCAATGACCTTGGTAAAAGAGAAGAGAAAATGGGTTTGAGAATGATTCTGGAGGTCGACTTGTGAAATTTAATGACAGATCAGATCGGAAGCCTGAAGAGAAGTGTTTTAGCCCTAGTGAACAAGGGATTGATAATGCATTAGCTGATTGGAAACTGTGGGTATGGGGCAGGTTTGAGGGATGACAATAAGTCCATGTTAATTAGGAAATAGTTGCAAATGAGAGTGTCAGCTTAAGAGTAAGATCAGGCCTGGAGATGAAAGAAAATTGGGGAAATAAAGCTATAAGAGAGGATTAAATCACACAAGACATGCAAAGCAAAAAGCAAAACTGCTGAGGACTGAGTCCCGGGGGGGTGGGGGACTGGGGGCACCAACATTGGAGAGGCAAATTAAATGAGCCAGCAAGGAAACTGAGAAAGATAAGAGGAGAATCAGACAAAATGGATGGAATGATGACGTGAGATAAAAGAGTTTCAAGAGGGAGAGGTAGACACATTGAAGTAAAAAAAAAGAGGGTTCCAATAAGTCGGTATTTATTTATCTCAAAGATGGAAAGTCTGCTTCACTTAGAGCCATAGAGTTTCTTTCTTTTTCTTCTTCTCCTCCTTCTCTTCCCCCTCCCCCCCCACCCTGCTTCCTCCCTCTTCTCCTCCTTCTTACTCTTCTTTTAAATATTCTTTGTGTAAATTCTTTCATCTGAATATTTGGTGCCCCAATAGCTAACTTTAGATATTTGGAACATCTCCTCGTGGTAATCTGAAATATTGCTCAAATTAAGCTTGAAAGCAAATTTCATCTCTGGGACAGCTAACCACAGGCTGAGTAGGCTGTCTTGCTCACTTGCATTTGATTTTTGATGTGGTATCGTTGACCTAAGGCTATCTGAGAAAGTAATATCCTTTATTACAGTTTCACAAACACACGTAGAGAAAACTTCTGTCTGACACACACCATGGAGTGGAAAAATAAGGAAGACATTATTAATCTTCAAAGGGCAGTTCTCCTATTATTCTTATTACTGCTTGGGATTTTCTTAAGACTTTATAAATGGTGAGTGGCAACAACTTCATTCCACATCCTTTTTCTGGGGAAAGGCTGCAAAGGGGAAGAATGAAAGGAGTGGGGAGGAGGGTCAGTTAAAATAAGGGAGATGACAGTTCGGGGAGTTCCCTTGCTACTGTGTGGATATCTGATGGTGTAATGGAATGGGGGCAAGCAGGCTAATGGAATCAGTCATCTCACCCAGACCCAGCCTGAATCCACAAGCACTAACACCCTTCACACCTTTACTGTCTCTTTCTTTCCATTAGACTCTCAACCAGAATTCCTGAGTTCCAGACCATGCAAGATCAGAGAGTTCACATAATCAAGATAAAGGCATAAACATTGAAAATATCATAAAATGAATGAATTAGCCTCCCTTTACTTGCCACACAGCTAGGCAGTCACTGGCCATGGTGCACTGACGAACTTGAGAAGGCGGAGCAGGTGCTCTGGTTTGGTTTCCAAAATGGTGCAGGTAGTGCTAAGGAGCTGAAAGAATCTGTACTTCCTTTGTACTCATAAAAAAACTCAGAATTATAGGGTTTGCTCAATGGGAAAGGACAGCATGGATGACCGAGTTTGGAAAAGCCTTAAGGAAATACAACACAGGGAGGCAAAGAGATAAATGGGCTTCAGACATGGACAAATTGAGGGGCCTGCTTTGTAAAATGAAAATTCATTCCTCTTTCTTTAAATAGGAATCTCAAAGAAATGGTATATTTTTGGAGGTGAAGACACATATCTTGTTTTAGTTCAAATAGTAAATGTTATGCTATAGACAATTAATTTTCCATGTTGGCTCCATTGGCAACTTTACTGCCTTATTGTTTCAGTGATATTCTCCTTTGAAATTTTATTTTTTTCTAGAGTTTTAAATATCTGCATTGTCAAATATGATCACAAAATACATGTGACAATTCAACGAATAATGACTTGGTAGAAGAGGATTATTCTTAAGCTATTAATAGTAGTGTCATTCAGTTCCATTATGACCACACATCCTGTAAACCTATCACATTCTCTTGAAATGTGCCCAGTCATTCTTTATAAGAGGTGCATTTAGGCCAGTTCCATTGCCTGCTACAAATTACATGTGGGAATAGAGTTTGGGGAATATACCAGAAAAATGACAAATACCTGTCTATCCTCGAGGAGTCTTGATGTGATCAATAAATGTGAGAACTTCACTTTGTAACTTGTTAGATTTCTAGGAAGGCAACTGGACCACTGCGGAGATTTATTGGTCAGTTTCACTGTTGGCATTGTTTTATTTTAAAATCTAATTTGTATTTTTATAAGCTCAAGCATTGCATCTTTAAACTGAAATTTATAAAGTTAGATCACTTTGGCTGAATGGAATCCATGCTGCAATAAATTTAGCAATAATCCAACCAAGTTGAAGCCCAACTAACTTCCTTAGAGACCAAAGACACTACCTCGTTACCTGCTTTTGCTTGCTTACCTACAGAGAATGTCTCAGTGTTCTGGAAGCATTTCAGACTCTGCCTTATCTTGGTGCCACTTTACATACTGTTCTATGTGCTTTAAAGTCTTTCCTTCTTTCCTCTTCCTAATTCTGATGTATCTTTCAGGGATGAGCTAAGTGCCAACTTCCCTGGGATTTCATAGTGCCTGTATGCCCCTTTATCATAACGCTTATCGCTTTATATAATTGTTCCATTCCCCCATCCTAATAGATGAGTTCTTTGAAAGCAGAAATTCTTTCTTTTTTGTCTATACTATTACCCACCTGAATGGATAGCACATCATCTTGGTAAGTACTTATCATGGATGAGTGAATAAGTGAGGTAGTGACTAACACGTTGTTTGCTGGGAGTCCTGTTCTTTTATTTCATGCAAGGCTTATGGTAAACATGAGTGTGTAGGCTCCTTATTATCCTGGGATAATGGAATCAGTAGAGGCAGCTAAGTCTATCTGATGGGGCTGCTGCTAATAGAAGATAAAGAATAATCAACTGTTATGAGCAATACAAAATCTTTATAAAACTTGAGATGTTGAGGAGTATGTGTAGGGCTGCATTAATCTGAGAGGTAGTTAGCTAGTGGGGCCTGGAGTTAGTTAGAGCTTGATCCCTACTGTGGCTCTTCCACTTAGCAGCTGTGTATCCTTGACTTCTCTCGTAACTGAAGCTGCCACCTAACTTTGCTGGATAGAGTAAATGACATTTCATATAGAAGTATCCTGGCAAAATGCAGACATGCTAAGAGTTCAATAAATGTTAGTTACGATTGTTACTATTAAGCATATGACTTAGTCATCAATTTATTTATTTGAAATTTTACAAGTTAAACATACATTTGTTAAGGTCTTAAATTGAATGATACATTAATAGCATTAAATTAAAAACTATATCCTGAAATATTTAAAATGAGGTAAACCTTAAATTATAAAAACATATTAACCTCATCAATGAACTATACCATGTTTTCTAAGAAGGTGTCTGAGTATATATGAAAACTTGAAGATTTCTGAAGCTCTTTGTGGGCTCCCCTATGCCTTGCTTTTAATATCTGAATATTGGAGAAATTTTAAAAACCAAACTCCACTGTAGGTAGGTTCTAAGAAATAGCAAGTTTGAAAAATAAAGACAAAACGTTCAGCATATTCAAAAGAGCTGTGAGTTTGCATTGTGTTTTAATTATATTGTGTGCTCATAAGAAATATCAATAAGGCAATCAATAAACCAAGTACACGATACACTGAATTTAAAATAACTTGTAAGTGCTATCTGAGACTGAATTTCCTACCTTACAAAATGAAATTCTAACATCTTCCCTTCCTTAATGTTGCCTCCTGCCTTCCATGAATAGTCGGAGCATGACCTATATCAAGGTATACTGCCAAGAGTAGCCAATGATACCAGAGGTCTGGCTTCAGTTCCATCTCCATTGTTTTCTGATACGTGATCCTAGATAAATTTGTCATCTGAACCTAGGTTTTCTATTTTATAAATTAGGCACAGTAAGCCCTAATCCAGTTTAATCAGAGTTGTTTTGGGAGTCAGATGTTAAATAATTTGGAAACATGTAAGGTAATATAATCGAACTAGTAATAGTAGCTGTGGTCATCTTTCCGATATGTCAGTTTGGTTAGGTACAGTCCCTAGTTATTCAAACACTAATCTTGGTGTTACTGTGATGGTGTTTTGTGGGTGTGTTTAAAGTCCATAATCAATCGACTTTAAGTAAGACAGGTTATTCTAGATAATCTGGGTGGCCTGATTCAATTAGTTGAAAAGGCTTAAAAGCAGAGCAAGGCTTCCCCGAGAGAAGGAATTCCACTTGCGCCCTTGCCTGTGGGTTCTAACCTGCCCTTTGGGATGGCCTGTGATGGATTGCAGATTTGCTTAGCTGGGTCTCACAATTGTAAAAGCCAAGTTTAGCAATGTGGGAATATATTAACTCACTTAAAAACAGAAATCCATGAATGTTTACATGGGATTCATAAGGTATAAAGCTAGAGGCACCTAGGTGGCGCAGTCGGTTAAGCATCTGCCTGCAGCTCAGGTCATGATCTCAGGGTCCTGGAATCGAGCCCCACATTGCGCTCCCTGCTTAGCAGGGAGTCTGCTTCTCCCTCTCTCTCTCTGCCCCTCCCCCCACTTGTGTGCTCTTAATCAAATCACAATGCTGATATCATGTGGGAGAAGCAGTATATCAAATCATAGTGGAAAGAGCAAGGGCTTTGGAGTCAAAGAGACTTGCACTATAATCATATCTTGGTGAATCATATCTAGTTGCCTGACCTTGGATAAGTTATTTTTAAGTTCTCTGAAGTTCACTTATATTACTTTTTAACGTAAATGTGGAAAAATAATACCTTTTCCTCAAGGGATGTTGTAAGAATCAAGAGATAATGCATGTGTAGGGCCAGTATAAAATAAACAATAAATAGTAGCTAATAGTATTCCCTTGGAACTCTGGATTCTCAACACACTATACTCTTTCTCATTCTCAGAACTTCTTACTAAGAATCAACAAGCATCTCTAGTGGGTAATTGTTTACTTTTTTTTTTAAAGATTTTATTTATTTATTTGACAGAGAGAGAGACATAGCGAGAGAGGGAACACAAGCAAGGGGAGTGGGAGACGGAGAAGCAGGCTTTCCGCTGAGCAGGGAGCCCAGTGCAGGGCTTTATGTGGGGCTCGATCCTAGGACCATGGGGTCATGACCTGAGCCAAAGGCTGATGCTTAATGACTGAGCCACCCAGGCGTCCCAATTGTTTACTATTTAAGAGCACTTACACATCTCCAACTTATTGTACCACCAGGAAGAAGAAATAGTAAATGTCCAAAGAAAGTCATCAGATGATGCTTCTCAAATTGTGTAGAAAAATTTATTAGTAAACTCACCATACTTTCTCCTAAGAGAGGGACCCCTTACCATGTCCACTGAGAGTGTATAGGTTTCCTTTACTTTATACCAGACAATTGAAATTGCAGGCACATCACAGATAGATCCCACAGGCCAATAGTCAACTGTTGGTTCTAGCTTCTGTCCATGTGGTCTCCTTTGTTATAATGCCTAGATCCCTTTAGTATTCCTACCGATTTATACATTAAATGTTTCAGAAGTAACTGAGTGTAGGAGCTTCCCTTTGCTCTCTGAAACTAACTACTACATCTGAATTATATTTTGAAAGACTTACTCTAGACTTTTCTCCCTTTGCTTAGCAGAGGCAAACACAAATAATGGCCTCTAGGAATTTAATGACACAGACGGATACTAGCAGTTTACTGCAGCCTCTATAAAAATTTAAAAGCATTGAAAATCATATAAATAGAAGAGAAAGAGGAGGTGTCATATGTGGGAGGGCAAGGACGGTGGAGATAATTCTGTCTTGGACATTGAGTCCTATTTGAGTGTAGGAAATACACTCAAAGCTTATTGAGAAATATCTGAGAATTATCACTATATTCTTGATTAGTTGGGAAAGCATCTAGAATGGGAAGAGAGGGGTACTGAGAATAGAACGCTGGAGAATACCAAATGTTAAGCTTCAGGAAGAGAAAGAGAAGTCCATGGAGGAGGCCAAAGGAAGAGATAAAAGAATGTGACTGTTTTAAAAGGGTGTAGTCAGTAATGTCAGTTACTTCTGAGGGAAGAAGCCAGGAAAATTGGGACTAAAAGCACTCATTAGATTTTTTCATTTAGGAGGCCACTAATGACCCTAATGAGAACAGTTTAATTGGAGCTGTGACTATAGCCAATGGATTATAATAGTTTGAATCAAGAAGGGTAAGTGAAGGGAGACATAGAGAATTGTAGAAAACTTTCCCAAGAAATTCAGGTAAGAAGGAAAAAATGAAGAGAGGGCCATGCCAGGTAGTTTAGTGGATCTAATGGTCCATGAGGGTGTTCAACAAAAATTTGAGGCAGTTGCTTCTCTCTAGAAGTGAAGAGTGCAGTGTTTATCTAGTGAGTATAATGATGGGATTTGATACCATTTGGTCTTGAGTTCTATCTGGATTACCTGTGAAACTTTGTAAATAATAGATGCCCAAGGCCTACCTCAAATCTAAGAAACCAGTATCTCAGGAATGGAGGCAGTCTTCTTTGGTCCTGGTTTTCTTCTTATCTCACCAGATATATATGTATATGCATCCGTATGTATGGCCCATGACCCACCATATTGGATTGTTTTCTTCTTTGTATCTGAGCTAACATACTAATTTCAAGATGTTACCCAACTCCATTTGCAATTGCTCAAATTTTACTCTAAGCACATATCTTCCAACTGTTGTTCTATTGTCATAGCTAGTTCGAATGCTCTGACTTGTTACTTCACAAATCTGTGAAAATGTTGGAAGTATAAATTTCTACCAGTTTTGCAAGTATGCTTTTTGCAGCTGCATGTGAATAACAGAAAATGCTATCAGTAATTTAATTAGTAGCAATTTTGGAGGGCAAGAGCAATGTGTGGTCTAAGGGCTCCTTGGAAATCTGTCCCTCCATTATCAGAAACTCTTTATTTTATAGTTACCTCTTATCTCTTACTATCCATTATCATATTTTGCTACAGCAGCTGTAGTTAAAATTGTTTGCTTGCTGCACTGCAGTTTTGTTGTAACTGTTTCATGCCCAATTACGTGTACGTTATGTAAATTCTTATTAAATATTTTGGAACCAAAATATAAGAATAGGTTTCGGGGCTCCTAGGTGGCTGTCAGTTAAGCCTCTGCCTGCCTTTGGCTCGGGTCTTGGTCCCAGGGTCCTGGGGTGGAGACCCACGGTGGGCTTCCTGCTCAGTGGGGTGTTTGCTTCTCCCTCTCCCTCTGCCTCTCCCCCCCAACTCATGCTCTCTCTCCTGCTTTTTTTCTCTCTCTGTCAAATAAATAAAATCTTTTTTTAAAAAAAGTAAGAATAGATTTAAATCAGAGATTGAAGTAAATAGAATAAGAGCATGATTATATAGTCAAAAAAAGTTCACAATCCCAGCAAAAGGAAAACAAATCTATAGCTGAGAATTAGAAATAAATAAATGTTAAGATATATATATTAAGAATATAATGAATATTAAGAATATAATGAAATGTTAAAAATCAGCACTGTGTTTGAGAATTACCCAGGCTCCTGTTTTTTGTGCTAATTTTTTTTCAGTAAATTCACTTGATCAGTGGGGCTAGTGTTAAGGGGGACACAAAAGTAGAACTGCTGTCTGTTCTTGGGGAATAATTAAGCAAAGAATATGCAAAAAATACATAAGAAATATACTTTTATGGGATAAGAAGTGTCTTAGGTTTTTTTTAATAGATGAAAAAAAAAAACCAAGAAAGAAAACTGAACTACAGAGAGTTAATTGGAGCACCCAAAGTATAGATATCTTTATCATTTATTGATTCATACTGTGCTAAGCCATTTATCCACATTACCTAATTTAACATCTCAATAGTTCAATGAGCTAAGAATCCTGCTTTATGGATAAGAGAACTCAGATTCATAAGGGCCAGATAACTTGCCCAAGGTCACACAGCTAGTAAGTGAGCCCAAGGGCTGACTTCTAAGCCTGCACCTTCCCACTAGAAAGCTCCTTGGCAAGGAGCCCCAGCTGTGCTGACATCAGCCTAGAGTCCACAGTACAATAAAGTCAAAGTATGTTTCATTAAATTGGTCTAAGCAGGGAGTTTTGAGTCTAGTAACCAGACGCTGAGTGTGGACACCTTTTATGTGTAAGGATAATCTGTGGCATATGCTTTTATTAAAATCATCATGCCTTATTAATTTAACAGCTTTTAACGACGTGCTTACTGCTTATAATGTGTAAACATAAAAGGAAAGGCAGAAAACTGTAAATACATACAAGAAGAAATAAGCTATTTTAAACCAGACTACTAATGATATCTTCTTTTATTGCCTTCCACTGGGCCTAAACAGCTGATAGAGCCAGTATTTCATCAGAGATTTACCTTCTGGGGAAAAGTCACATGTTTCAATCACTCCAGTGAATTTCTGGTCTTTACCTCGGTCCTAATGAATGAGGTTGAAAGCGCTGGGTATCAAGGCTTGTGGGGGTTGTCCTTGCTGGGTGATCAGGGATGGACAGAACCCCCATCAAAGAAGCAGCACTATAGAGAAAGGAATTCCACAGACTACCATCTTGCCACCTGATCCTGCTTGACACATACAACTGCTGAAAGTGTAGTAGGAAGTCATGCTAGTATTGCTTGTTCGAAGCCTGTACTCATCCATTCATTCACTTGGATTCACACATGCATTTATGCAGCAGACCTCAAAACACAGATAACATGAAGGGTAGATTTCAGTGATATTGGAGAATATGGTGAGAGTTATGAAAGGCTACTACAGACCCTCTTTCAAAGAAGCAGAGCTAAAATGGGTTGTGTGATATGACTAGAGTAGATTGGACTGACTTTAGCTCCTCTTTTTGGGAGCAGAAGTTTCATTTGCTCTGTATTGGTTATGCAATTAGTTTCTTAGTGGGAATGTTTTAATTATGGTCTGTGGCCTCCTATTTTCTTGCCTCCTTACCGATGCAGTGGTTCCCTAGTATCTTAATAACTACAATGGGTGTGCTATGCTTAATGGGTATGAGCTTTAGAGAATAATGCCATTTCTGAACATTTAATGAGTTTCACAATTAAGAAGGCACTGGAGTTCAAGGTCTTAAAAAAAAAAAGAAGACATTTCCCTAATGATACAGCTGCTAACTGAAGAGTTGATAATCTGAAAAGAAGTTTAAGGCTAAAATAAATTCTTTATTTCTTAACTTGACCAAATTTAAAGTATTCAAAATGCTTTCTGCCTGCTATTTCAAAAAGAAAAAAAACTACCAAAATATATAACTCAATAGTTTTTAGTTATAAAAATACAGAATTTGAAGGAAAGAGAATGACAAATTATAGAAAAATGAACTACTAAACATAGACTATCTGTCTCAGTTGTAGACTTGAAACTAAATAGTAGTGGAAGATAGGCTACGTATTCTGTTTCAGCAGTAAAAACAAATAATGATAATTGAAACAATGTTCTCTGAAATGCAAGATATGTGTGCAATGACTTTGAGATATACCCTGAATTTTCTTATCAAGCTCCGGGCTAGAGTTGTAAAGGTGTCTACTGCCTTGAAGGCAGTTTAATTTAGAATAAATTCTTGCTATGGGAGTAGAAAATCCCCTGTTAATCCTACAATTCACTTCCTTCCTATAAGTCTCTGCTTGGTTCCAGACTTCTTTTCAATGGAGACATACCAGAGACTTTCATTCTGTTTTTAAAAAGCCAGTCCCAATTGGGACTGTCAGGAGGCCAATTCTAAGTATCTAGTAGAGGCCCACAACATCCCTGATAACACACACTGGCAGCCAAATTTAAACTTGATCCAGAAGCCCAGGAGTCCTGGGCTATGCAATTGGGGTTTTGATTCCAGTGCCCTTTGACATTGATGGCTCTGTAGGTTCCCAGTCTTAGAGAATTTAGTTTATTAATTTGTGCAGGCTGAGTTTCTGGTGTTGTCAGCTTGGGCTTATTAGCTATAAAATACAAAAATCTCAGGGTTAACATCAGTAAGCCTGTTGGCGCCTACCATTGAAGTGACTGAGTAGTTAAGAAGAAAGTGACTGAGTTACTTGGCATTCATGAATTCAAATTCCCTTTGATTGCTTAATTTGGGGTGGGGTGTGGCTCTTAGGACATTGCCGGTATGTGTGTGTAACAGGTGTGTGTGGATTACGAGTGTAGTCTATCATAAGTAAGGAAGGTTGGTAATCATCAAACCTCTGGGTTGGAGGGGCGCCTGGGTGGCTCAGTAGGTTAAAGCCTCTGCCTTCGGCTCAGGTCCTGATCTCAGGGTCCTGGGATCAAGCCCCGCATCGGGCTCTCTGCTCAGCGGGGAGCCTGCTTCCCCCTCTCTCTCTGCCTGCCTCTCTGCCTACTTGTGATCTCTCTCTGTCAAATAAATAAATAAATAAACAAAAGGGAAAAAAAAAAAAAAACCTTTGGGTTGGAAAGAGGATGATATTTAGCCAGGCCTGTTCTAGAACACATTGTAAAACAAGATCCATGGTTGCTTTGTCAAAAAAGTGTCATAAAGATAACAGATTGCAACCCTTGTCATTGAGCAGTGCAGACAGAATTCGTCTGAAGAAGGCTTTATTGTCATAGTATCTGGTTTCTGCTTTATCTCGCCCAACGCCATTGTAAACATTCTACAATGGAATGGCTTTTCTCCTCAGACTCCCTACTGAAATGTAAATTTTTAAATTTGATGATGAGGACTATCTCTCAACTGCTTTCCCCTCCCCTCATTCCTACCTACAACACCACTTTCTAACATGTGGAGGGTCACACTGCTTCAACTTTGTTTTATTAGCCCAACTGCCTCCTCAGCTCTCACGCTTTACCATCGTACACTATCTGTGACATGTTCCTTGCGGTGTTGGCAGAAACATGAGGATAGGGCAAGTGATTTTCAAGTCTCTGCTTGGATCACAGAAGATAATCTTGTTGGCCATAGCAAATCACATGGCCAAGTCCAAAGTCAAGGAGTGTGTCATGGTCAGGTTGGACTGCCATAGCAAAACACCATAGACTGGGTGGCTTCACCAACGGACATTCATTTCTTAGTTCTGGAGGCTGGGAAGTCCAAGATCAAGGCATAAGCAGATTCAGTTCCTGGTCAGAGCCCTCTTTCTGGCTTGTAGGTAACTTCCTTCTTACTGTGTGCTCACATGGCCTTTCTTCCATACCTGTGCCTGGAGAGAGAGAGATCTCACTTCTTATAAGATCACTAATCTCACCCATAAGGGTCCCACCCTCATTACCTAATCTAAATCTAATTATCTCCCAAATATCCCACCTGTAGTTATCATCACATTGGGGGTTAGGATGTTAACATATGAGTTTTGGGTGGACACAAGCATTCAGTCCATCACAGAGTGGTAAAATTCGCTCTACTGTTTTAGGGAGGAACTATGAAGTTATACTCACACACTTAGACACATGACGAATAGAGAACTGAATTAAGTCTATTAAACAATACATGTATTTTCCTTCATTCAACTCATATCACTATATCCTAGGACTTGGGATTGTAGCTCTAAGCAAGACTAAGAGTCTCAGATTTGATGGATCTTACAATGCAATGGCGATGACTGACATGGAACAAAGGACAGGTGTGATAATTATTATGATAAGACTTGCCTCGCCATATACTATTTTTTCTGCAGCCTCCTTTCCCATTCATACCATTTATTTATATCTAATAACAGTTTGAAGACTGACTCAAATGTCACCTTCTGGAGGAAGTTGATTTCCAACTGTAATCCTTTTTATTCTATGTCCTCCCACTTTTGTCAATTCAGATTTTCTAGAGCCACAAAGGGATTCCTTTTTGATACATAGCTCTGTAGTACTGGTCAGACTGTGCTTTGTGATTGTCCTAAACATAACGAAGATGCAGATAATAGCAGCATCCACATGGAGGACTACTGTACGTAACTAAAGCTATTCTCTGTCCCATGCCAAGGCCTTGGTAATAGTCATGGAGTATCATACCTTTGAAGATAGAAACCATTTTCTGATCTTTTTGCCACACATCAAGGACAGAATGCCATTGAATGATTCCCAAATCCAACTTTGTGATCCTCATGGTCTCTCAGATTAATTCAAGAGGTGTTTCATTTGATTAAAGTCTCTGGAAAAAATTAAATTTTATTTATGGTAATTTAGGGAAAAAAATGATGTTTCGTGTACCATTGTGGAGGGGAAATAAAGCAGCAAAGCATACAGCACCCTATCTCCCAAGCGAATGAAAGTCACTATAAATAGGTACTTTAATCAAGGTTAGTTAATAACAAGATTAGGACTATTTCCCCTTATTAATAATTCAGGCAGTGTACTTTTAAGGATATAAGCCGGTCATCCTACAAATAAAACCTTGAAACCTAAAATAAACAAGGATGGCAAAAAAATGCCACAGCTCAGTTTTTCTCCCCCCGCCCCTTTCTTTTCTTTTTGTGTCCTTGTCACTGCAAGGATTTTTCAGTTCACCAATTAATCTTCCCTTTTATTGTGTCTTGTCATGGTTGAAGCATCTTCTAAGAACTGATAACAGGAGGGGAGAATTGATGATTTATTTCAAGAGGAAGATCAGACCTAACGTTTTCAAGTTGACACCAACTTCACTGAACACTTGATGTAGGTGTGTTTGGATTGGTCTGAGGGTGTGGACTGCCTATCACTGACTGAGCAAGGTCACGGGGCCTTGGCATTGCAGAGGGACAGAGAACTCTATAATCCTCAGCCCTGGTATTTTGCATATGAGCAACCCGAGGCCCAGTGAAGTCAATGTGCTTTTTTAGAGTATACAGTGAGTTGGTGTCAGAGTCTGGATCTGAATCCAAATATTCTATCTCTGATCTTCTGCTCTTTGAATCTTGTCAGCTCTCTTGGAGATTTATGTCGGCAGTTGAAAGCTTTAGATAATGGCATTTATCATGTCTCTCTTAACCAGGGACAAATGCTACAAGGGTTTAAATCCCAGGTGAAAAATGTCAGACTTTATCCTAAAAGATAAGAAATGATCAGAAAACAATTAGATGTTACCTCTGTGGCATCGCATCCCGGTAGAAAGGACTAAACCGAGGGGAGCGGCCACTGAGGAGGCTTTGGTCAAGGAAATGACACTGGAGTTGGACCTTGAAGAACAGGCTGTATTTAATGTCAGTGTGGAGGGAGATGGGTTTTGACAGGGAGGGAGTAGGATATTGCTGGGAGGGAGACGGAGGTCATCAGCGAGAACCGGAGAAGGCAGAAGACCCAAAGGCACCAGGAAGGGAATGTGGTCAGATCCGTGTCTATCCTGACAGCAGTGAGCTCACAGGACGGACCGGGGTTTGCTATGCCAAATGTGATTGCTACCCAAAAGCAAAGCGTTCCTGTGTTTCAAAAAAATTGAGAATATTTAGCGATTATTCTTTTGCTATGTTAATATACAAACATATGCACATATTCTTACACATATTTCTTGTTTTCTAGTGATTCCATTTATGTTATTTCTTTACTTTTCCTGACTAGATTTGAGCTGAGAATTTCAGGAAGGCAAAGAGCATGTATTCTATTTTATTTTTTAAGATTTTATTTATTTATTTGAGAGAGAGCAAAAGCAAGAGAGATCACAGAGGGAGAGGGAGAAGCAGACTCTCCGCTGAGCAGAGAGCCCAACGACTCGGGGCTCGATCCCAGGACTCTGAGATCATGACCTGAGCCGAAGGCAGATTCTTAACCGACTGAGCCACCAGGTGCCCTGGCAAAGAACAATTGTATTCTTTCTAAATCCCCTGGTATTGTTTTATGCACAGAGTATGAAAAATATTAGATGAATGAAAGGATAGGGTGAGGGGGTTCAGAAGTCCCACCCCCATAACGCTACCAAATCCTTCTCAACCTGCCTCTTCTTTCTCTTTTTAAAATCCCTCTTCTAGGGACAGAGTAACCTAGGATGCTACATTGATTTTGTCCATTTGGGCTTTCTCCTCAGGGCTGACATGCGTCTTTTGCTATCTTTCATTTGCTTTCCCCAGTCCCTCCGAGTTACAGAGCTTTCTCTTTACTCACGTCTTTTCGGGTCTCTTCATTTCTCGTGTTTGTTGTTAGTTCCAAAGGTTTCGTTGCTCTTGGAGTCAGCTCTATTCTACTCTCCCCACCCTTTATGTCTAGCCATTATGCAAAATGGCCATTATTATTATTATTATTATTATTATTATTACTCTTGCCTAGCCCTTCACAGAGATTCTCCCTATGTTACTCTGAATATTTGTCTTGTAGTTGCCTACTTCAAAGCTGAACTCAATTTCTGTAGCAGCAGAAGGTGCTGGACTTCCACGTACTGTGTGTAAGCATTCAAATCACTGCTACTATATTTATGCAAAAAAAAAATCATGAACTTGAGTGACTATCCTTGGTATTTACTAAAAATATAACTATGCTAAGTAATGAGTCATGTCTGGAATACAGCATTTTTCCTCAGTGAATGCATTTTAAATACCTATATAACCTAGTTGGATATTATGCTTCAGTTACAACAAGTGTAAAGTGGTCCCAGTTTTCTCGATGCACCATAGAGCTGCCCAGCGCTCTGTCTGCCGTCCGTCCTGCAGCAGCACATGTGGTCTCAGCAGATGGCCATCTACAGGAGGTTGCCCAGCACTAATGAGTCCCTCACACAGCTTCCAGATGATCTACCAAGGCAGTGAGGAAAATCTCTCTTTCTCTTTTTTTTATGTTCTTCCATCTCCACTGCATTGTTATGTCCTTCTGGCTTTCCAAATTCAACATGTCCAAAGTAGGAAATTGGACTGTGAAGAACGGCATAGAGAGCACGGCCTGTGTACTCATCTCATGACCATTTTCTCTTCCCCTCTGTTCCCGTCCCTGCATTCAATCGCTGGTCATGTCATGCTGTTCCCACTTCTTTAGGTTCCCTTGAATCCATCCTCAACTACCTATGTCTTGGTTCTTATTATTTGTTACCTGGATTATTGCAGGAATAGTCAAATTGATTTCTCTACTTCCAGTTTCTCATTTCTCCAGAGCATCCTTCATCTTGCCATCTTGTTTTGTGTTGTGTTGTTTCCTTGAAACACAGCAATGAACAGGTTAATCTTCTCAAAATCCTTCGGTAGTTCCTGTTGCCTCAGCTTACCTGTCATTGTCCTTTACAGTGTTATTCCTACCGTCTTTTCCAGATTCTTCTCCCACTAGTTTATGCTCTAGTAACACTAGATGATTCAGGATCCCCCAAAGAATTATCTAGGTTAATGGCATTCTTTCACTTTGGAATGCCCTTCTTCCTCAAACAAAATGCTGGTTACTTTTAGCCACTTCTTCCTTTTGGTTCCCATAATACTTGAATATCTATTTAGTGCTTTCTCATTCTATTGTAATTAGTATGCAAGTGTTCTTTTTCCCCATAAGTGAAGTTCTTTGAGAGCAAACAAGACAAATGTAATAAAGCTAGAAAAAAGAAATAAAAATGGTAAAAGAAGAACCAAGGAAAGCAATTGTGCCAATAATAATGTCAGTATAGCAATAAAGGCAATTACTACAACAGTGCACGAAACCTAGCTCTGAACCACTTATTAGCCAAGATTTAGTCATTAATTCATTCACTTCACAAATAATTTTGGGGTGAATCCCTTGTGCATAGCACTAGGTATTGAAAGGCAACTAAGAGCAAGATAGCTCTGGCTCCTACTCCCCAGAATTTACAAGAATAGGTCATATACTTGAAATAGTCACAGAGGAATATATACAGCAGTTCATCATGAAGAGCACAATTTCTCCTGGTTCTAAACTTTGAGAGAAATTTCCCATTTCGGCCATTCTGTAGGGCTTATTGAGTGAGACAGAAGATAAGGACCTCAACAATGCTTTCATCATAAAAATAGGAGCATAGCTTTATATGTCTGTAATTAAGGCATAATATTGAAAAGCAATGACTATCCCCCACTGCATTTTAGGGACCTGTTAAATGGTTGTTGAAATCAAGCACCATTGTCTGAGTTTGTCAGTCTTTTTACCAAATATAGGCAGACTCACATCCAATAGTATCATTGACATCACAGTCAAAATGATTTTGCGCATTCATTTGAGATATTGGCACTAAGAAACTTCTATCTGCCAGTCCATAGTATTAGTTTCCTATTGCTACTATAACAAATTATCACAAAACAGTGGCTTAAAAAAAACCACGTTTATTTTTTATAGTTCTGTAGGTTAGAAGTCTCATGGAGTTCTCACTGGACTAACAGTCGAGGTGCTGGTGGGACTGGGTTTCTTTATGGAAACTCTTGGGAAGAATCTGTTGTGTTGCCCTTTCCAACTTAAGAAATCACCCATATTCCTTGGCTTGTGCTCCGCATCTTTAAATCCATCGTAAAGCCAGTGATTTTGCAATTCCCTAGCCATTATTGCAAAGTGACTATGCCAGAAAAGATCCTCTGCTTTTAAGGACCCATATGACTAGATGGGGACCAACTAAGATAATCGAGGATAATCTTCTCATTTTAACCTCCTTAATTTAATCACATCTGCAAAGTCTCTTTTGTCGTATAAGATAATATATTCAATAATTTGAGGATTAATGTGAGGACATTTTGGGAACCGTTATTCTTGGGGTCACACCATTTTATTGGCATGTTCTAATTTACCCTGGAGATTGTGAATTCTCAACTATCTATTCAGGGGAGTAAAGCACATGATGTAATTCTGGACCCTTTCCCTAAAACAACAACAAAAGTTATATGTCCTTAGAATCCATGGCTAATTATGTAGGCATATGTGTGCACATGCGTGACTAGGTAACAGACATTTTTCTCCTGTTTTGCAAGGTTAAAAATCAGAAGAGGATATCTGGGTGATCATGTCTAAATCTGCTACTTTACAGGGAGGATTAGAGGTCCCTCCCCTTTTCCCCCATCTCTTTCTAATGCTTTGCACTTCCTTACGCTACACGTGAAGTAGGATGGATAATGGGTTAAAAGAATCCACTCCACTTCTTTGACAGAAGCAAAATGAAGCAATAAAAATACCTACCAACGCTGGAAACTCTTGCAGAAATGACTGGTTTTCACTGCTAATGTAAAATGTTTTTGATTGTGAACACGCGGCTTACATGATCTTCTGAATAAAGATAATTTTGCACTGTGTGAATAATGTCCCATTGTCTTTCAAAATGTATGAGCGGTTAGAAAAACATATTTCTATTATGTGTTTGTCAGTTTCACTTTACAAAATTGAAACCGTCTTGGATACTGTGGATACAACCAGATGGATGAAGATTTCCGACTTGAGTCTGGAATGTGAACAAAGCATATAGTGCTCCTTGTGCATTATGAGTTCCTCGCTGGGATTTATCTAAAACCAGTATAATTAGTACCTCAGCATCCATCTAGTTCTGCACGCAGTAGAGATTCCATACATGCTTCTTATTTGAATCAGAGAATAATGTTTCAGTTTTTCTCCCTAGTCCACAGTTGTTTGATGGTATTCTTTCCAGTCAACCCAATTTGAATCAGGTAGAAATGATTGACATGGCTGTCATATCAGTGTCTCCTACTACAGTTGTCCATGACATAGCTCAGGTTGATGCCCACTCCCATTTCTTTACAAGGCTTTCTGCTGAATACTATCATCTTCTTCCACATTTAAAAATTATACACCACTGGCTAGAGCCGCAAAGCTGTCATCTGACTCTTTTTCTTTTTCTTTTTCTTTTTTTTTAGTGTTCCAGGATGGATACAGGAGACATCATTAATATGACCGTCTCTTCCTTTCTGGTATAAACCTGCTTCCACATCCCACAACTGGAACAAATTATTCAGCAGATTAAAAGCTTTTCCATGTGGGATCTGTAAAAGTCAACATCCTTGTACCAGGCTGCCCATGGCAAGGGCCAATGATAGAGTAAGGGCTTACAGAAAGGACATATAAAGAGATGGGGCTGAGATGGCATCAGGTGACCTTTGGTGAGGTCCTTTGAGCTCATGCTTTCCTGCCTGAAGGTGCTGTGTTATATTTCCACAGTATAAAAAGTGATGAAAAACATCTTGGTGTGTTGCTTCTCAGGCTCAGCTAAAACAGACATCGGTCATAACTTAGTGATTGGGCTTCCATAGGGAAAGGGATACCTTGTTATTTCTAGGAAATCATTCCTCGTATGCCTCCTCCTTAGACAGTTGTTGAAAGCTGTGTGTTGGGCTGGGAAGGAAACAGGTCTGTGAAAACCTGGAGATTTTGGTTAAAGGGCAGTGAGGTCCCCCCACAAATGCAGAGGAGGAACAACGAAGAGGAAGGCAGTCCTTTCAGATAGGAAACCTGAATTGTTCCACGCCAAACCTTCACAACTGAAGAATGGGGTTGGGTTAGTTTTAGGGCATTCCCTGTTTTCAACACTTTGCTTTAGACCCTTTTCATCCCTCCATCCTCTACCTTAGACATCACTTTTTGGATCCTCTTTTACTTTCTAGTTCACTCAAGCCAAGACTCAACCACCGATCTCCCTTTGCTGCACTTTACCAATGTCTGCTGTCAGTTTAGGCTTTGGCTCTTGAAGCCATAGTTGGAGTCATGCCAAGCCCCTCACATGCTGGGGACCTTTTAGATGTGCCTATTTCATGGGTTTGTTGGGAGGACCACCCCAAAAATAACGCGATTTTAAATGCTTGGCCAGCTCCAAGACATTCTTCCAAGATGACATAGTCAATATTCCACAATGGTGTGTGATTTAGTGCCTCCCAGTTCTCACCTCTCAGCCAGACCCTCATCTCCTGTGGGTTTTCTTATGGGTTTTCTTTCAGAATAGAGATTTCTGAGCATGGCTTTTTTAATAACTTTTTTTTAAGTTAAAATTTTGTTGAAGTATAATGTACATACAGAAATATACACCGATTGGAAGTGTATAATAGAATGATTTTCCACAAAGTAACGTACTGATATTAAAAACACCTAGAGGGGCACCTGGGCGGCTCAGTGTGTTAAATCCTCTGCCTTCAGCTCAGGACATGATATCAGGGTCCTGGGATCGAACCCCGCATCAGGCTCTCTGCTCAGCAGGGAGCCTGCTTCCCCTCTCTCTCTGCCTGCCTCTTTGCCTACTTGTGATCTCTCTCCCTGTCAGATAAATAAATAAAATCTTTTTTTTAAAAAACCACCTAGAAAATGAGAAAAGATTGTCATTTTGAGTACTCCAATGTCCCCTCTTGCCCCTTGGCAACTCAACAGACTTTTAAGAAAGCATGGATTTTTTGGAATCCCTTCACTTCTCTCCACACTCCTGTATGCACAGTTAAGTACTATCTTGAGTGAGGAGGTGCCTTTCTCTATCCGAGTGTAGCTTGGAGTCCCGTTAGGAGAGAAGAACACCCAGAACGAGGAAAGGACAGCTAAAGGACTCTGCAGAAAAGTGTGCCAGATCAGCATGAACTGGATCTGTGACACTAAGACCCTGATCAAAGGCAGTAGAAGAAGGGAGTGCAGTGGGCTATCGTCAAGGAAAGCTTTGTCAAAGGCTGAGAATGGAATTTATAGACACATTTCTTTGCATCCCTCACCTCACTTCATAGTTTGTACCACAGACCTTGCTTTCCTGTCTCAGAATTAGATTGGCCACCCGCCGTGCCAGCTGTCCAGGTGAAGGGTCCCACCCAGTGAGATTTGGGGCCCTTGTTTTTCACATCCTTTATCTGTCACTTTCACTTATGTCTGTGCTCCATAAGCTAAACCTTCCATTATTGCCAATGTTGCATGTCCCTGGCTTAACAAAAACAGCCATGGATGTGGGATACCTGATCTATGGGCTGTTAATGAAATCAGCAGTGGTTGCATTCTTATCTTGAAACACTATAAGCATCCAAGTGCCAGAAGTGTACTGTGATCACTAAATTGTCCTGAGATATGGTACCACAGTTCCAGTAATACCCCACTTGCCATGACACTGTCTGAAATTGCTCTTAACTCTTTCCTCTGACTTTGATTATTCTACTAGGAGCTTTTTTTCCTTATCATAACTCTCCTAAATATTACATTTTCCATATATCTCTATTACTAGCTTCATGTATATCAAAACTTTTAGACATTTTATTAAATAGCTCCATTTATTAAGGGCTTACTATGAACAAAACATTGTATTAAGCACTGGGAAATTAAAATGATTTGGACACGGATCTTGCCCTTTGAGCAAATTAATCGAGCCAACGATATAGGACATGTGCATAAATACTTAAGGTTTTTCCTTTTTGTTTTTTTTAATTTAATTTTATTTTTTCAGTGTTCCAAGATTCATTGTTTGTGCACCACACCCAGTGCTCCATGCAATATGTGCCCTCTTTAATACCCGCCACCAGGCTCACCATCCCCCTACCCCTCTCCCTTTCCAAAAGCCTCAGTTTGTTTCTCAGAGTCTGCAGTCTCTCGTGGTTCGTCTCCCCCTCCGATTTCCCCCAATTCACTTTTCCTTTCCTTCTCCTAATGTCCTCCATGTTATTCCTTATGCTCCACAAGTAAGTGAAACCATATAACTGACTTTCTCGATACTTACGTTTTAAATAGTCAAGAGATTTAGAGAAAGGGAAATAAAGGATTGAGAGATCAGAAGTAGGAATAATTCTTTAGAACTGGGAAGAAGAGAAACAAAGCACATAATGAAAGTGATACTTGAAAGTTGAGTTGATTTGGGACTTATGAAGGTTTGATAGAGAAACTCCGGCCAGAGGAATCGGAATGAATAAGGGAAAAGTGAACACACAATGGAGTTTGTATAAGGAAGAGTGAATAGTTAAGTAATATCAGTTAGAAAGGTTTTTGATGGAACAATAACAAACAGGGCTAAACTAGCTTAACCTGAAAGGACCTTCAGGGTTTATTCCCCAAGGAGCCTGCAGGTAGTTGGTCCTGGGATCTGCTGTGTCATCAGAGACCCAACCTTCTCCCGTTTCACTCTGTCATCCTGAGCACGTTGCCTCTTTGCCAGTTTACCCTGACAACTCATGTCAGGACTGAGTCTCAAGTCCATCTCCAGGCTAAGCATGGAGAAGGCAAATGGATTTGCTATGATTGTGTTAGACCAATTGTGATCGAGTCCCTTACAAAAACAAAGTTTGTTAGCAAGAAGGAGGAGGAAGATGAAAAAGGGGGGAGAAGGACAGGAAGAAGAATAAGAAGAAAAAGTAAAAGAAGAATGAGGAAGAGGAGGAGAGAAGAAAAGGGCTTAAAAGTTGAACTTTCATAGCATAGTGAGGGTTGCTATGAGTAATATTGGGGGGCCCTATTATGGATAAACCCCATTTTGCTAAAATCCAGTTTTTTGTCTTCTCTCTTCTTGGAGTTTGACTCTTGGCACGACTTCCTCTTCTGTATCAGCCCTTCTCCTATGTTCTCCTCCTACAGAACCAGCTGCTCCTTCTCAGTGCAGTTTCCTGGTGCTCTGATTTCCATGTAAATGGCGGTGCTCCAGGGTTTCTGGCCAGTTTCTGTCTTTGACTGACCCCTTCTAAAAGCACCCGCACCAACTTACCAGGTCTACACTTAAACTCGCAAGCTTCCAGCATGAGCTCTTCACTGTGCTTTCCTCCCTGGTGTAGCTCTACATCTCCCCACTCCCCCGCCCCCCACATGCTTTCCACAGGTGGTAGAATACCACATCCTTTCCTTGGTTTCATTCAACAAATAATTCCTTATTCAAGACTTCAGGTAAGAGGCATTTATTTCTGGGTGCTTTCCTGCAGTTTAATTTCTGAGACTTCCCTCAGGGTCCCTGTTCCTTTAACCCACTTTTTGCTATTTATCTCACTATATTGAGTCATTGACTCAGTCACCAATGACTCTCTATGTCTCTCCAAGGCCACTGTAAGCTGCCTACTCCAGGCCACTATGAGCTTCCATCCACATCACTGGAGAAATCTTCTTATTAATCTCCTTGCATTCTTTTGGCTGTTCTCCAAACTTTGCTTTAGGCTGCAGCAAAAAAAGATCTTTTCCAAACAAAAATAGTATGATGACTATTCTCTGCTTAAAACCTTTCAAAAGGTTCTTGTTGTTTTCAGAAGACAAAGATCCTTACATTTCACACAAAGCCTGACCCGGGGGGGGGGGGGAGGGTCTCTCTCTTCCACTTTATTTATTTGTTTGTTTGGTTGTTTATTTATTTATTTATTTTTAAAGATTTTATTTATTTATTTGACAGAGCAAGAGATCACAAGTAGGCAGAGAGGCAGGCAGAGAGAGAGGGAGAAGCAGTCTCCCCACTGAGCAGAGAGCCCGACGTGAGGCTCGATCCCAGGACCCTGAGACCATGACCTGAGCCAAACGCAGAGGCTTTAACCACTGAGCCACCCAGGCACCCCTCTCTCTTCCACTTTATGTACCTTTATCTCCCTCTTGCTGTCTCTACCAAAATCTCACTGGCCTTCTGTCATTTGCTCAAAAATGCCATGCCCTCTCCTTCCTTCACAGAATCTTGACAAATTTTCTTTCCTTTGCTTGGAATATTATCTTCCCTGTCTTCACCAAACTAACTCCCTCTCCTCTATCTGATCATGGCTCAAGAATTATTTCCCTGAGGAAGCCTTTCTTAGCATTCTGGTCCACATCTTCAGGGAGCCGTTTCTCCCTCATTCATTGTGTTTATCTTTATTCGTGACCATGGAATTGTTTTTACGATTATTTAAATAATATCTCTTTCTCAATCTAAAAAGTAATCTCTCTGAAAGTCTCAGTTGGGTCTATTTGACTCAGGTTTATAGTCCCAGTGTCTTGCATGGTGCCTAGCATGTAGTAGATGTTCAATAAATATAGTTTCTCTTAGCAAAAATGAATGAGTGAATTGACTTTCTGTTTTTTACTGTGAAATTCTAGAGAACTGAGATAATCTTTATTTAACATGACATCCCCAGGACCGTGGAGAATTCTTCTCCTTGAAAATTACTAAACTTATCAATGGATGATTGATTTAGTAAATTAATGATTGTGAATATCAAGCTAAGGAGTTTATGACTATTTTTTTTTGAATTTTTATTTTTTATTTTTTTATTTTTTATTGAGTTTATGACTATTAATGGGAGATTGTGGCTTTGTAAGGAGTTTATTGCCCTAGTCAGCTAATCCCTGATTATCACCCAGTGTATCTCTCATCCTCCTAACCCATTTCTTTTACCCCAGTCTTCTCTTTTCAATAATTATTGAAGACCTGAAAACATGTTCTCATTTCTACCTCCTGTGATGAGACCAAAGAAATAGGGACTCCTCCAATACGTGACCACAATTTCCCTGGTTTTAAAGGATTTGGTGTTTTAGATTCCTTCTTACTTCTTTTTCAACTTTATAGTCAACTCTATTTGAGGTTGATACTTATTTTGGTTTTAGTCCTCTGCAACACCTCCCTTGATCTCAAATTCCACTTTTATGCTTGCTCATCCTTTCATCTAGAAGCTGCACTGGGGAAACAGGCACTTCACAGGATTCCCACAAACCCAAGTCCTAAAGAGCAGTGTCCATCACACAGTTACTGATCCTGGGAAATCTTCATTTGTAATAAACAAACTGTGTTGGGCTGTTGGTATCCGAGATGCCGCTGCAAATGAAACCATGCCTCTCGCATGAATAGTCTGTGTATGTAACCACAGGTGTAAGCTAAGGTACGTCTTCAGTTTCAGCCTCACCTTGGCTTTCCTTTCTGATCAGGAAAACTTTTATGTATCATGTTTTCGTTTCCCCTGAACAGATAGCACATTACCAGCAAGTGACTATCTTCCTAAGAAGTATTTAGATGAAAATAAAAGTAACCACAAAAAAATATGACAGCAGGGTGTATGGGAAACTCACTAAATAAATGAGTTTATCACACTATTGGTTTTCCTACTGGCATGGTAAGATCCATTTCTGAAGAAGAAAAAATTTATGTATTTATATAATCTCAAAAGAAACTGAATTGGGCAGCTCAGTAAGCATCATGTGCATTTCCTTTGGAACACAATTATTGCCAAAAAATAAATCTCTTGTTGGAGCATCTGGGCGGTGCAGTCAGCTGAGCGTCCCATCCTTGATTTCAGCTCTGGTCGTGATCTCATGGTCATGAGATCGAGCCCCACCATGGGCTAAGCAAGGAGTCTGCTTGGGATTCTCTCTCACCCTCTCCCTCTGTCCCACTCACTCGTGAGCTCTTGCTGTCTCTAAAATAAATAAATAAATCTTTTATAAATCAATCAATCTCTTGGCAAGGTATTTGCATTCCTAGAAGACAGAGGGCCTGTTTAGCCTCGTCTGTGTAAATAGTGGTGACGCATCATAATAAATAGATGTCTCACACTTTGCTGGGAAAAGAATACACGAAGGCCATTTATTGCAATGAAACGTAGTGCAGGATTCAGGTTACACATCTGCAAAGTTGCATTCGGTCACTTCGGCTCATACTTAGCAAGAGACTCTTTACTCAGATTTTCTAGAGGTAAGGCATGAGAATAGTTATGGCCAGGATACAAGAGTACATCTCCATTTGTCTGTATTCTAAACTTTTAAGTATTGCTTTTCTAAACCAAATTTCCCCTATTGGAATGTAGTTAACTTCACACGTAATTTTCTCTACATGTCATCAGAAATCGCGTTTGTGTAGTGAAGATTATTCTCTATTGGGTTGAATATAACTTAAATTATAAGCCAGATTATAGATTGACTAAAAACAGCAGCTCGGTTTCTTTTTATATGTAGTATCCTTGAATTGTACCATCGAATAGGGATATATAACTGCAATATTGTTTTTGTCTGTGCGTATTTTCAAGAAAGCAAAATTCTGCTAAATCGAAAGAAAACAAAATTGTGCCAAAGGGTCACTTTGATTTTAACATTTGTTTATATTCATCACTATTTTAAGAATCTATTTGAATTGTTATATGTACCTCTAACATATTTCTGAGTTCCATAGCATTAACTCTCCACGTTTTTCTTCCTCTCTCCTAAACTACCTCTACCTCTTCCGTGGCATAAACAACACTATAGTACCTTAATGCATATTCTCTTTTGTCATGAGAGCAATGTGTATGTGTGTATGTGTGTGTGTTCATATCCTTCTGGGGCTGTTCTAAGAAAAAATCAATTTCAGTAAGTCCTGCCAGATTGTTTTCCAGAAAGGTTGTTTTTTTTTTTTTTCCCAGAAAGGTTTTATTAATTTATACTTTCACCATAACTCTGCACAGTTTTTGTTTCCACACATCTTCACCAGCATTGATATTATTTGGGTTTTCTTATTTTTGTCACTCCGATGGAAGTGAAGACGTATCTTGTTTTAATTTGTGTCTATTAAATTGCTAGTGAGGCTCAACAGTTCTTCATATATGTATTAGCCATTTGGATTTCACTATGAATTGCCTGTTTATATTCCTTGCTTGCTTTTCTGTGGGGTTTCCTATCTTCTTGATTTGTAAGAGTTTCACTACATTTTGAAGATATCACCCCTTGCTTATTTTAAACATTGTAATTCTTTTCCAGTCTATGATCAACTCTGCCTGGGGACCTCCTGCTGAACAAAAAGCCAAAATTTAGGGGTGCCGGGTGGCTCAGTCAGTTAAGTATCTGCCTTTGGCTCAGGTCTTCTTCTGAGGGTTCTGGGATCGAGCCCCACGTCAGGCTCCCTGCTCAGTGGGGAGACTGCTTCTCTCTCTCCCTCTGCCCCTCCCTGTCACTGGTTCTCTTTCTCTCTCTCTCAAATAAATAAATAAGTAAAATCTTAAAAAAAAAAAAGTCAAAGTTTAGATATACTCAAGTCCTTCAATTTTGGGGGGAACATATAGTTTGTATATTTAGGAGTTTCAAAATGTTCTTCTATGTATTCTTGTATTAACCTTATAATCCCACCACTCACAATCCATTTCTAATCATGATTACCTTTCTTACTCATCTTGACCTGTCCCCTGCCCCCATGTGGTTTAAAGTTAGGCTTCAGAGGGTTTTTTTTTAATTGGTAAGCAAGTTTTCTCCCAATACCTTCCACTAATATCTACCATTTCCTCATTGATTAATGGTGCCAGCATGATCACATATATTGATAGTTAATATATTTATGCAATATTTTTGTTAATATAATATATTATATATTGTATATATATGCAATATTTTTGCATATATGCAGATATAGTTATCTTACACCACCACCACCACAACTCTGTTTATTACTACAACTTTGAAATATGTCCTCATATATGATAAAGGAAGATCCTTATATTTGCTCTTCTTTGTCAAAGTAACCTAGGATTCACATTACTTTGAAGTTAATTGTCCAATATCTTCAAAAAGCTTTCTCTGCAAATTTATTTTGGCAATGCTCAAATTTACAGATAAACTTGAGAAAAATGAAGATCTTTAAAGTATGAAACCATCCATCCATTAACAAAATATATTTCTCCTTTTTGTGTAAATATGGTTGACATTCTCTAACAGAGTGTTAAAAATATACTCTATAAAAATCTTATGGGTTCTTGGTTCAGTTAATTCCTAGATACTTAACTAATTTTACTGTTATTATAAATCTGTATCAGTAGGTCAAATCTTTCTTTTGAGAATCAGCCATGTATATATACCCAACTTTCACGCTGACACTTCCATTCTGGAAATCTCTTTTTAAACTTCTCAGGTACCCAACTGGGAACTTGATCTTTACCTCACACTCAAAATGCCTCCCCTTTTAGTCTTCTGTATTTTAATAGTTGGTACCACGTTCTGCTCCTTTCAGACATCTGGCCGTAAATCCTTTCTGGTTTTCAACCTATTCTATCCTCTTCTTTACCATCCTATTTAACCCATCATTAAGTTCTATTTTATTGCCAAGATTAATTATATGAGTATTTTTTAAAACAAATTTGGTACATAAATATTGATTGAACAAATGAGTGATTTGTTGTAGTCATATCTTTCTTCTGATTACACAGGTTGGTTATGACTTTTAGATTGTGGCAATAATATTGTTCTTGCTTAAGCATAAAATAAATTAATGCTTTGTCACAGGGACAGTGGTTTTTCTACCAAGCTTACTCTCAAAACTGCAGTAGATATTAAGAATAGTCTAAATTTGTCACTGTAGTAATAAATATCCCTGACTTCTGAAGATTTATTTCTTATTAAGCAAAGTCTACTACAGGTTTAGGTAATTCTCCAAGACAGTTGCTCTCCACACAGTTTTGTGGTGAACCAGGTGAATGAAGTCATCACCATCCTGGAGCCACATAATCTGGAAACTCAGTGTTCCATTGACATTGAAGAGAAAAAGAATATTATATGGTCTTTCGTCAGTAATTAGAAGCTTTGGAGGGAAGTGACACATTTAATTTCTACTTATTGAATACTGCCCAGAACTGGCAGCTAACTACAAAGAAGCAAGGAAGTTTAATCTCCCATAAAGAATGGGATGTGGGCGAACACTAATAGTTTCTACCACACAGTGTGCATGACTAGGAAAGTAAAAGCAAATAAATATCCTCATCCGTAACCAGATGCCCTTCATGTTTCCTTCCAGCAGTAGCATCTTGTGATGCATACACTTTCTCTCAGGACCGTGGATTCAGGTTCTCCTGAGATACTATGGTCAATAGTTTGTTTAAAATGAATCTATTATTTTTTGAAGTATAATTACCTATGGTGCTCTATTAGTTTCAGGTGTACAATATAATGGTTCAACAGCTCTATACATTTCTCAGTGCCCATCACGATAAGTGTAGTACTCTTAATCCCTTTTCTCTATTTCACCCATCCCCCCACCTATATCTCCTCTGGCAACTACCAGTTTGCTCTTTGTATTTAAGAATCTGTTTTTCTAAAAAAAATAAAAAAAATTTAAAAAAATTAAAAAAATTAAAAAAAAAAAAGAATCTGTTTTTCTGGGGCACCTGGGTGGCTCAGTCATTAAGCGTCTGCCTTGGGCTCAGGTCGTGATCCCAGGGTCCTGGGATGGAGCCCCACATCAGGCTCCCTGCTCGGTGGGAAGCCTGCTTCTCACCTCTCCCACTCCCCTTGCTTGTGTTCCCTCTCTTGCTGTGTCTCTCTCTGTCATATAAATAAATAAAACCTTTTTTGTAAAAAAAAAAAAAAAAAAAAGAGTCTGCTTTTCTGTTTGTATCTTTTTTCTTTGTCTATTTGGTTTTGCTTCTTAACTTCCACAGATGAGTAAAATATTATGGTATTTGTTTTTCTCCGTCTGGTTTCATTTAGCATTATACCCTCTAGATCCACCCATGTTATTACAAATGGCAAGATTATGTTTTTTATGGCTGAGGAATATTCCATATTGTATGTACATACTACATCTTCTTTATCCGTTCATCTACGGATGGACACCATAGCCATTCTGACATGTGCGAGGTGATATTTCATTGTCGTTTTGATTTGCATTTCCCTGATGATGAGTGATGTTGAGCACCATTTTGTGTGTCTACTGGTAATATGTATGTCTTCTTTGGAAAAACACCTATTCAGGTCCTCTGCCCATTTTTAATGAGATTATTTGTTGTTTTTGTTTTGTTTTGTTTTGTTTTTTGGTGTTGAGCTGTAGAAGTTCTTTATATATTTTAGATATTAATCCCTTGTCAGATATATAATTTGCAAATAACTTCTCTCATTCAGTAATTTGTCTTGTCATTTTGTGAATGGTTTCCTTTTGGTGTGCAAAGCCTTTTTATTTTGTTGTAGTCCCAATAGTTTTTTGCTTTTGTTTTCCCTGCCTAAGGAGACAGATGTTGAAAATGTTTCTATGGCTAATGTCTAAGAAATCACTGCCTATCTTTTCTTCTAGGATTTTTATGGTTTCAGGTCTCAAATTTAACTCTTTAATCCTTTTTGAGTTTATCTTTGTGTATAGTGTAAGAAAGTAGTCCAGTTTCATTCTTTTGCATGTAGCTGTCCAGTTTACCCAGCACCATTTGTTGAAGAGACTCTCTTCCCCATTGTGTATTCTTGCCTCCTTTGTTGTAGGTTAATTGACCATACAGAATTGGATTTATTTCTGGGTCCTCTATTTTGCTCCATCGATCTATATGTCTGTTTTTGTGCCAGTATCATACCGTTTTGCTAACTACAGCTTTGTAGTATCCCTTGAAATCTGGGATTGTAATACCTCTAGCTTTGTTCTTCTTTCTCAAGATTGCTTTGGCTATTTGGGATCTTTTGTGGTTCCATACAAGTTTTAGGATTATTTGCTCTAATTCTGTAAAAATCGTTGTTGGTATTTTGATAAGAATTGCATTAAATCTGTAATTGCTTTGGGTAGTATGAACATTTAACAATATTTGTTCTTCCAATCCATAAGCATGGACTATCTTTCCATTTGTTTGTGTTGTCTTCAGTTTCTTTCATCAGTGTTTTATAGTTTTTAGAATACAGGTCTTTCACCTTCTTGATTAAGTTTGTTCCTCAGCATTTTATTCTTTTTGATGCAATTGTAAAACTGTTTTCTTAATTTCTCTTTCCACTACTTCATTATTAGTGTACAGAAAGATTTCTGTATGTTTATTTTGTATCCTGTGATGTTACTGAATTCATTCATTAGTTCTAGTAGTTTTAGGTGGAATCTTTACAGTTTTCTATGTATTTATCATGTCATCTGCAAATAGTAAGTTTTACTTCTTCCTTATCAATTTGGATGTCTTTAGTTCTTTTGCTTGTCTGCTGTGGCCAGGATTTCTAGTACCATGTTGAAAAAAGTGGTGAGAAGGGACATGCTTGCCTTGTTCCTGATCCTAGAGGAAAGGCTCTCAGTTTTTCACCACTAAGAATGATGTTGGTTGTGAATTTTTCATATATGGTTCCAATTATGTTGCAGTATGTTCCCTTGAAACCTACTTTGTTGACGATTTTTATCCTGAATTGGTGTCATACTTTGCCAAATGCTTTTTCTGCATCTATTGAAATGATCATATGGTTTTTATCCTTTCTCTTGTTAATGTGATGTATCACATTGATTGATTTGTGAATATTGAACCACCCTTGTATCCCTGGAATAAATCCCTCTTGATTGTGGTGAATAAAGATGAAGAAGGCTTCCAAGTTCATTCTACAAGCCAGAATTACCCTGAAAACAAAATCAGAGAAAGCCACTACAAAAAAAGAAAACTATAGGCCAATATCTATGGTAAACATAGATGCAAAAATCCTCAACAAAATATTAGCACGCCAAATCCAATAATACATTAAAACAAAGGGTCTGTCTTTAATTTTTTTTAATTAAAGACTTTATTTATTTATTTATTTGAAAGAGAGAAAGAGAGCATGGGGGGAGTGGTGCAGAAGCAAACTCCCTGCTGAGCAGGGAGCCCAATGGGGCTGGATCCCAGGACCCAGAGATCTTGATCTGAACTGAAGGCAGATGCTTAACTGACTGAGCCACCCAGGTGCCCTGGGCCTGTCTTTAATGTTTGCTTTTCAGAATTTCATTAGAAATGAAAACTATCCAGGTGAATATATCCATGTCTATGTGTATGTCTGTGTGTCTAACTATATCAGTATTCATATCCATCTATGCCTATATCTCCTACTTCAAATGGCATGGGAATCACAGCATGAGCTCACCTGCCTGGTCATTTTCAAACAGATGATTGTGAGAGCAGATGTCGAAAGGTCAAGTGTATTTCAGTACCTACAGATGCCCAATTGGTTCCATCATTGAAATAGATTAATGTTTGACTTTGGGCTATTAGGTAACCATCCTGCATATCAGTTCTTTCATTGCAAAGTACTAATAGTACTAGAGCCTACCTCCTTGGGAAGTTGGAAGATCAAATGAGATAATGCGTGTGAAGAGCTTGGCACAGTTCCTGGCACACAGTAAATGCTCCCTAAGTGATGCTGGATATTAACAATATATCATTTCGTCATGTTATACACATTTGGTTTTAACTTTTGCCATTGAAAACATTAGGCATCAAAAGATTAAAAATTGTTTTTCTAAAAACAGTAAAAATTACTTTCCTATACCATGACTCTTTTTTTTTTTTAAGATTTTTTTTTTTTAAAGATTTTATTTATTTATTTGACAGAGGGAGAGAGAGAGCACAAATAAGCAGAGTGGCAGACAGAGGGAGAGGGAGAAGCAGGTGCTCCGCTGAGCAGAGATCCTGATGCAGGACTTGATTCCAGGGCGCTGGGATCATGACCCGAGCCAGAGGCAGATGCTTAACTGACTGAACCACCCAGGCACCCATACCATGACTCTTTTAAAGTTAAAAGGAGGGAAAAAATAAATAAATAAAGTTAAAAGGAGGGAACAAAAGGTGGACTCTGAAATATTTTGTCTGTGAATTAAGAGTTGTTCATAAATGTCCACCTAAATAATCTCAGCTATCGCTAAGACAGCGGAAAGAAGCAAATCTTTCCATGACCTGGATTCTAGCTGCAGTTTTCTGCTAACTAGCTACAGGATTTAGAAGTGACATTAATGCCTGGGTCCCAGCTTTGTGAGTTCTCCCATGAAGGGATTTACTAAGCAATCTCTCAGAGTCATTTTAGCATTCAAATTCTCATATCTGGAGAACTTGGGTGGCTCAGTCAGCTAAGCGGCTGCCTTCGGCTCAGGTCATGATCCCAGGGTTTTGGGATTGAGCCCCACATCAGGTTCCCTGCTCAGCGGAGAGCCAGCTTCTCCCTCTCCCTCTGCCTGCTGCTCTGCCTACTTGTGCTCTTTCTCTCTCTATCTCTCTAATAAATAAATAAAATCTTCCAAAAAAAACCACAAATTCTCATATTTAATAGATTTAACAATGTGCAAGGTGGACATACTTTTCATACACATAAGGACTAAAAAATACATTCCGCAATATTTCATGTAGACTTTTGTACCAGGTCACGTACACAGCAGGACTTAGGACACCCAGAAGTTGGAGACACAGTCCATGCCCTCAGGGAGCTTCTGATAGCAAGCTGGCTACATTCCTGTTGGTGTTTGCATATTTTTAAAAAATGAAATAACAAGAGGCTGGTATTTCAAAATGCCCAGGAAAAGTTGAAGGGGAAAGTTGACTTGCTCAAATTCTCATGATGATTCATTAAAAGATCTGGAAACAAGTCATCTCACGTCTTCTGTGTTCATCCTCCTGGGTGTTCCTCTGTCAGAACAGGCCAGGTTCCCTTTCCTGACCCTCATAATGGTGCTGTCACGAATACAGCTCACATCAAAGCAATGCTGCCAGTCATTACCTGTTACTTTCTTAGAAGATCAGAATGCATGAGAACATATAAAATATTAATGCTTATGGTCACAGGGGGTACACACATAAAATGTTCTTTTAGTACATTGAAGGAGGTTCCAAAGGGAAATAAAAACCAGCTTTTAACTTAAGGTAATAAAGTGAACACCGACCCCCCACCTCCCAAAAATCAACTTTCTGTGGACATCGCTGCATGATCATCTCTTCTCCTGGACAGAGTTGGGTCTGGCAATGGGCCCTTTCTTAGCTCTAATCTATGAGGTAACATTTTAATAAATTATTTCCAACTTATAATGATGCTAATATTTTTATACCTAGTTGCAATCAAAATAGCTTTCTAAATTTTCAAATTGCCAAGACCTTTCATCTCTTTGAATTTGGCCTTGGAATACAAGTCTCAAGCCACAAACTTGTGCACACGCATCACACCATATGTAGCCCAGCATAACCCTGTGCAGATGGGCCTGTCTGAGGGCTTCCTGCACAAGCCAGACATCCTGAGGACTTGTAAAATGCCTTTTGCAGCATTTCCCCTTTTTTTGCAGCCTCTCACTTCCCATCAATCTTATGCATAATCATGTGCAAGATCTGAAACAAACAATACAAAACAAAAGAAATAAAAAACCATTAAAGTTGACATGCTTGTATGCATTAGACACTTAATTTTATAACTAACTGGAGTGATAAGACCATGTAGAAGACCTTAAATTCTTTTCCCAGGGTCACTTCTAATCATGACCTTGTGATGCAACATTTAAAATTTTATTTAAGCCAGTGTCTTAGTTCACGCTGCCATTACAAAATACCATAGACTGGGTGGCTTCAACAATGAACATCGTTCACATTTTTGGAGGCTGGGAAGTCCAAGGTCAGGGTGTCAGCATGATTGGGTCCTGGTGAGGGCTCCACCCTCATGACCTAATTACCTCTTAAAGGTCCTACCTCCAAATACCATCACATGGGGGATTAAGGTTTCAACATAAGGATTTTTCTGGGGAAAATACAGAAACAATTAGGTCTCCAGCTCCCCAGTATATCCAAAATATTATAATTTCAACATGTAGTCAATATGAAAATATTAATGAGATACTTAAATTTTTTTTTATATTAAGTCTTCAAAATCCTCTGTGCATTACACTCTAAAAGACATCTCAAAGTGGGTGCTAAATTTTTATCAGCAATACTTGAACATTATTTATGTCATAAAAATTTACATTTGAAAAAGTAGATGCACAAACCCAAGATGTCCCAAACATACTTAACATCTTCCAAACACTGTAACAAATACCAGTCTTTAGATCTAAACTTAAATTTCGTACAGTCGAATAAAGTTTAAATTTCAGTTTCTCAGTCACACTAGCCATATTTCAAGCACACATATGACTGGTGGCTACCACAATGGACAGCATGGAGACTTTTTTATTTTACTCAGATCTGGTTAGACTTTGCTGGAAAATAAGATTTAACTCTAGAGTTAAGAGCTAAGGAGAAATAGAACGTTGAGAAACAAATGAATGTCACCAAAAAAAATTTAATATTTTAAAAGTTTTGTGAGAGGATGGTCCACAAGGTAGGAAGCAACTTCCTTTCCTGTGGAGAATGTGTGGTATAGAAATTGTTAGAGAAGCCCTTCTCCATCTCAAACCACACCCAGACATAATGAATAGACTTCAGCTCTAAAGGGAGAGATTGTTTAGCTGTGAGAAAAGATTTTTTCCTATTCTGAATAGGAAGTCATGAGAGCACTTATCCCCAGAGCTCATTAAAATTCGGGCAAATGTACCTCTGTCTGGGATGATTTAGTTGCAGGCTTCCAGAAGCACCAAGGGATTGCATCAATGTTCTCTCAAGGTCTCTCTTCCTGCTCAGAATCTCTGATTCTGGGATAACCCATGGGTAGAGAGGCCACATGCCAGCTGTTTTTAAATGTTGCTATTGGAAGAACAATTAATCTGTGTGGTTATGTGACTGGCTCTATGGAGTTTTCTAACTTTTATTTTTCTTGCCTGGAATGTGTTAATAATGGAGCAAGTGCTCAGCTATGAAATTAGGAAAGTTCTGGAGTGGTGGAGGAGTCCTTTCCATGGCCAAAAGTGTACTCATGGTCCATTGACAGTAAATCCCATGTGCGTCTTTGAGGGGCACATGCACACATCTCATTTAAATGGCCTGCCAAAGACTGCTGAGGCCAAGGACATATCCATGTCGAATTAAATGCAGAGTTGGCCCATTGATCCCACTTGGAAATGATCTTGGGTAGCTTTAATTTTTGGCAGTGTAGTTGAATCAGGGACAAAAAAAGCATCTTGGATCTGGACCTAGACTGAAGTTCCATTTCTCCACGACATCAGTTCTAGTTTACTTTAGAAGATTCATTAATCCAGAGTACTTAGGACTTGGCAGTTCAAAAAATAATGAGTCTAGAAACTGGAAAACATCTCTGGCTGATGTCATCAAAATTTTTATTCCTGGATAATATTTAGTTAAGGTTTTCCTTGAGTTGTTTTACTTCTTAGTGCAGGGAAGTCTGAATTCTTAAATGTTATAATTGCTTTAAAATATATTAAATATGAAACTGAAAGTTCTCAATATTTTGGCTGAGGTGAGGCGTGAGCTCTCTGGATCAGACAGTTGTTAGGAAGCAGTGGTGTCGAGGACATTCAAGTTGCATGGTGACTCTAGTCCTCTCCAGGAGCTGAGAGTAAATAAAAAGTAAAGATAAATAGGTAAAAAAATAAAAAGGCAACAGTCTAGGTTTTGCTCTGAGGTTAGACCCCATCATATTCATACTTGAAACATGTATTTAATTTAAATACTGTGTTTGATGAGAGAGGGCTGGGGAATGATGTAGGAAAGACATTACTGTTTGATGCAGATGGACAAGAAAGAATTCTTGAGATGTCTTTGGTGCAAAAAGGTGATTTTATTAAAGCACGGGAACAGGGCCTGTGGGCAGAAAGAACCGCAGTGGGGTCGTGAGGGGTGGTGGTTTTATACCTACAAGTTGGGAGGGGGTTAGGGATAGCCTAAGTCTCTAAGGAATTTGGAAAACAAGGTCTTCAGGACCTTGAGAGGACTTAGCTATTGTTGGGAAAAGGTCATTTATTACTGTCTAATAAAACCTTAGTCATAAGACCCTTCAGATGTATATCAGTGGACCATATGCTTAGGGAATGATTGCCAACACGTATCTTAGGGGGGTTTAGAGGTAAAGGAAATTTCTAAAGGAATTTTTATATGCTAGAGTAGACTTACAGGATCCTGGGGGACGGGGGGCTCAGGCTAGGATTGCCTTTTGCCCTTAGCAAAGTATTAACATTGAGGCAGTTGAGTTCCTGGAGGAATGTCACCCTGCCTGTTTCAAGGACTTAGTGGACTCTAGGTTGTAAGGAAATTTAATAATTTTTTTTCTTCTGCCTTTGTTTCCCACATCAGGGAATGCTGGCCCTTGGACCGTAACACAGTGACCAAGTTTCCCAGTATCGAACACGTTCCTCAATATTTGACTTACCTAAGCAGATGCAAAATGTTAAGGCAATTTGGTAAAAAGAGAACAGCTAGGCAAACTTGTGAGAGAGAATAATTAAATAGCCCACTGGTGTTCGCTGCTGCCAGAAATCAAGACGTTTAGAACTGTGAAGTATTTCCCTGGGGCAGGAAAAGGAAAAGGAAAAGGGAAAGGTCCACACTGTAGGCATGCTCAGCATTCCCATGAGCTATCGCAGTGGAGGATTTCTGGGTTTCATCATGTCCTCAAAGGTACCAGGCCTCTGAATGTTGGAAGAGGGTAGGGAGGGAATGCATCAAGAGCAAGTATGGTTCACACTAAAATGTACGTTCGGCTGTACTTAGGAGCACGTAGTAGAGCAAGGATAAGAGAACACAGTGAGTTCTGGCTGTGAGACCAACAGTACTGCACTGGGGCCAACACTTTCCCAAGCCTCATGGAGAGAAGGATGAATTAGAAAATCCAGCTGGCTTATCCAGCCTTATTGTTTTATAGCCCATTGTTTTCTAGAGTTTTAGCAGAGCCTCAAGGGATTTCTCCTGTGTGACTCTTTGGTCCTCAAGGATGATGAGCTGGCCTTAAAGTAGCAATAGTTACTTTCATATCATATTCCCTATAACACTGAGCTGATGACAAGACCTCTATGTCAGTGGCATTGATAAATCTACTACTCTAGAATAGTTGCTGCATATGTATATGAAAAACAAGAAAAAAGATGAACAAAAGAAGTATTAAGTTCATCACACTAAACCCAACCACAAAAAAATTCTAATATGTCTTGACCAAGATTTTCAGTCAAGACTTCAATGGTTTTAAGAATAACAAACATGCTATATCTCTGAATTGTCTAAAGATTCACGGTTGTCATCTCCAAAGTTTTCCACTGCAGAGATTTATGCTGTCATTAGACCTAATTATGAATTAGTGATTGATTCATTTAGGGAATAACTCAACCAAATGGCAGTGAATTGAAAAATGAGCAGGACCTGAAGGGACACATTGGCAGAGATAACTAATTCTATCTGCTGATGGGAATCAGCATAGGTCATTCAGAAAATAGCCTTGGATGGAACAAATTATTCACCTTTAATCCATAGTGAGTGGTTTCCTCAGCCTTGCACTACTGACATCAATTAACCCTCATGGCATTCTTCAATTATTTGAAATCTCCAGGCATACCCCATTCTTCTAAGGTAGCTATCCAGAATTTTCAAATTTGTTGTGCTTTCTTTGCAAAGGCCTTCAACTGAAAAGTTGTACTATTTTCACTCTTCAGTCTTTTTTTTTTTAAGATTTATTTATTTATTTGAGAGGGGAGGGTGAGAGACAGAGGAGGAGGGAGAGGAAGAGAGAAAGAATCCCAAGCAGACTCCCCATTGAGCCTGGAGCCCAACATGGGGCTCGATCCCATGACCCATGAGATCATGACCAGAGCCAAAACCAAGTTTCAGACACTTAACCAACTGTGCCACCCAGGCGCCCCTCACTCTTTATTCTTAAGAGCACTCTGTCCATCCTATGTTAGTGACTTGTTTGCTCTCACTACTGAGTATAAGGTGAGGTCTTATAAAGTGAATGCAGGCCTTCAAAGAATTCTTGAGATACTCTGGTTTAATAGCTGTATTAGTTTGGTGGTATATATGGTTGTATTAAAGATGTATTAATTGCACGTAAGGATTGATTTTGCTGACGGGTCCATAGCAAAGAGCCCACACAGAACCATCTATTGCTCTGTCACCTCACCCTTTACAGAAGCTACTGTGGTGGGGGGTGGTGTAGAGAGACCCTCAAAAGGTAAGTGATTCCATATAAATTTCTTAAATTACTAACAGCTTTATAATTCCTGCTGTGAGCCATCAACTACACTCAGATTGGCTTTAATGGGGAGCTGTGTACCAAGAATTCTGCCACAGAACCCCATAAGGAGAGCTGATTACATTTTTTCAAATGCTTACTAAGGGATGCATACTTAAGAGTAAATTGTAACCTTTTCAAAATTGACATTTCAAAAGAAAAAACAAATACTGAGCAGTGGGAGGAGGTGGAGGAGGCAATTGCATAAGTAGAGGAAAGGATCACATCAGAAGGACCCCTTGTTCCTGGTAAACCTGACAGAGCATTCCATGGAGTGAGTAATCACCTTTTTCTCTTTTTTCCATACCAGCTTCTTGCTCTTCTTTGGAATGGAATAGGATTTGGTGCTGATTAGAGGGGTTTATATCAAAACTTTCATTGGAGGAGTTCCTGTTGTCTTTCACCATATAAATAACTGAAAATTATATTTATTTTTCCAGCCCATATTTTCTCCATTAAAAATTTAATTACATTATTTTACTATTAGACTTGACCCAAGTGAGTGGTTTCAAAACTCATTAAGTAAATCTCTGTTTTTAAGTCAGGTCAGTTCTTAATGTTTTCTCCATAAATTACACATGGAAGATGGTTTTCTGTTGTAAACATGCTCCTTCCTAGGTGTAACCACACTGTAATTACCAAGCTTCTCTATTTCTTTCTCAAATAGAAGTCTAGCACTGTTGTTTCTTCTATTTCTCAGGACTGCAAACACAGACTTTGCCAAAACACGTATTATTTATACTCACTTAGGAGTTAATAGGAATAAATAAGCACAATTTCCTCAGAGTTGAGAGGAAAGAAATGAAGGATAGGTAAATGAAAGAAGTGGATGTGTTGCATATGGTGGAGTGTGAGAGTTGGGGGAGAATCACAGGAACCTGAAGCTTCTCCACTCTCTCTGAAGCGAGAGAGGTGTCCTGCCTTAGAATGGGAGCAATGGGGCATGGGAGAATTACTGTAGAAACAGGAGAGGTAGAAGTTGAACTGGTGCTTGTGGAAAGTTGCCAGACAGGCCTAGGGATAAGAAGGGAAAGTAGAGCTACCTGAAGCAGGAAAGAGATGGCCAAGAGATATATGGAGAATATTAATCTCAAAGCAGAGGACAGCAAGAAAGATGGCAGGATTGGGGGCCTAGGATTGGAGAAATTAATGAGGAAGAGAACACAGTGGTCTAAGAATGAGGTGAAAGAACCACAAGCAATAGAGGTTGTACATGAATAGAACAGGGATCCCACAAAATAAGACAAAAGAAGAACGAGTTACATTGGTAACTAAATATGTCAGGTGAAGAAGAGTCAGGGTAGAAGAGTCAGAGATGATGCTGAGATTTCCTTCTTTGAGGGCAGGGATTGTGTCCACCTCACTTTGTATTTCTGGTGTTGAGCATAGGGTACACATCACACCTAACACTTAGAACACATGCTAAACAATCTATTATTCTCACTTGAAATGAGGCCAAGAAAACTCGAAATTTCTATATTAAGTAATAATATTTTATAGTTGAGGTTGTGGAGGGACTAACAAATTATGTAGGTGGAATCCTCCTTCTCCACTATCCTACCATTAATAATAACATGCATAATTAAACTTTTATTATGAAAAGCAATCAATGGAACATTTTTGATGGGATATCAGAAAGAGGAGGCTATTTTGTGAGGAAGAGGATGGGTTATGTTTTAGAGTTTGAGTCAGTTGTAGATCATTTAACTGGAAATGTCCAGAAGGTAGTTTAAAAACCAAGACTGGAGCTTCAGATTGAAATTGTAGTCAAAACTAATGATGATTTGTTTTTCTCACTCACTTTTTCTTCATTTTATTTACTAATTTATTTTTATATACCTCACTTCACTCCAAAAGGGATTTGAGACAGCTTTTAAAAACACTAATATTATCACTATGTGAAATAAATTCATTGGAAAATTTGGTTGGAGAGAGGATATAAGTAAGGAAAGAAAACTGTGCCAAGCACGAGTTTATTCTGTCGCCCTGTTTTGCACTCTTTCCAATGGCCATCACACATTTGGTTGTGTAGTCAAAGCTTCCAGTGGTCAAAGCAAAGAGGAAAATAACAACACTTATAAAATTTACAGGGTATAGAGGATCAAATAAAACCAGATGTCAAGAAGTACAGTTTTTTTTTACAGTCCCCACAAAGGCATCTTTCTTTCTTTTTTTCTTTCTTTCTTTTTTTTAAGATTTTATTTATTCGAGAGAGAGACAGAGAGAGCACAATTAAGGGGAACAACAGAGGCAGAAGGAGAAGCAGACTCTCCACTGAGCAGGGAGCCCAATGTGGGGCTCAATCCCAGGATTCTGAGATAATGACCTGAGCCAAAGGCAGACACTTAACTGACTGAGCCACCCAGGCACCCAAAAGACATCTTTTCCATTGTATCTAAAAAGGAGTCATTATATAATACAATGGACAAGAGTTAGAAGAGCGTTTCTCCCTGTATTAACTATAGTGGAGAATTTCATAAAATCTTTTCTTGTAATGTTCCTTGGTGCATACATTTGACCAAATAATGCTGATGAGGGAGCAGAAGGCAAGCTGAGAACAAAACATAAGCTGACACCCCACAACCCTGCCCACCCCACTCCCTGGTGGGATGTGTGTGACATTCCTCAGGCATCCTTCATTGCCCTAAAGGTAAGGGAAGGAAAAACAGATGGTTAATTTATAGAGATTATAGTCCTGCAAGACATGAGTCTCCCTCAGTTTACAAATGTCTTAGTGGTTTATACGAAAAAAGCATTTTTATCAATAACCTAATTTCCAGAAGGAAATGTAGATAAAAATAAATGGCCTTATAATCTGCAGCCCATTGACACATACTTGAGACTGGTGGAATAAAAAGTTCCTCCAGGAAGCTCCCAACTGTCTTAATGTTAATTCCTTACTAGAGGGAAAAACAACCTTAACTTGACAATGGCAAAGCTTCCAGTATCTTGTAGGTCCTCTTTAGCATATGAAAGTTCTTTTGAAAATCTCCCTTATTTTAACCTCCCCCAACTCCTAAATATATAATCAGCCACCCCTCACAACCTGGGTCCTGTCCCTGTGCTTTAATAAAACCACCATTTTGCACCAAAGATATCTCAAGAATTCTTTCTTGGTCATCGGCTCTGGACCTCACCCCACCAAACTTCACCTACATTATAAAAACTATGTCAGTGTCATAGGGTTTGAACTTACCTTTTAAAATTATTATTTACTGTTGTCTCCTTAAACTAGGCTTTAGGTTTATTGAACACTGTAGGGATTGAGGAGGAAAAATTTTCCTCTAAACCCTCAGGATTCTTCTGGCTGGTTTAAGAATTAAATTGACAGGAGACAAGTTAACAGAAAAAAGTCAAAGGCTAATTACTTACATAAGGGGAATCCATATAAACATAAGAGATTCCAAATAAGGTCAGGCAAAATGAGGCTCAATGACATCCTGAGCTAAGGAGAGGGGTAGGAGTCTGGGGGCACAAAGGAAGGGAAGGCATTTAGCAGGATAGTGAGAGGAAATGGTTAGAAGACAATGGCTGCCCTATTCCAAAAATAAGTTTCTTAGAAAAAAGGAATCTTTGTTAATAGCTCCCTTCCCTCCCAGTACAACCCCCCCTTTCCAATGTAAATTTAGGCAATTAAGGGAGAAGTATAGAGCTTGCCATGAACCTGCTGGGTTTTGATTGCTTTTAACTCAAAATAATCCTAATGCCACAGTGGCATATTTCCAGGAGATTTGTCCAGAACCCCTTCACAAACATTTTATTCTCCGTTCAACAAAAGGAAAATTTTGTCTTATCTTCATATAGAACAATCTTTTCTTTTTGAACATGAATATAACCATTTGAAGAGCAATTTGGAAATACCCGGAGAGCTAAATACATGTACATGGTCTGACTTCACAATTCCAACTTTGAAGGAGAGACCCCATGAAAATTCTCACACAAAGAGTATATCGACTGTAATGCGGAGAAATATGCAATCAGTTGACCTTTCCATGAGAGGTTTGCTAATTAAAGTGGCTATTTAGAGATTACCATAGATATGTCAAAAGGAATGATCTAGAAATACATATATCAACATGAACAAAACTGGAAATGTAATACTGAAAAAAGAAGGGAAGTTGCAAAAAGATACATACAGCATGATATCACTCATATAACTGTTTAAAACAAAAATATTATATATGGTTTACATATATACATGAATATATAGTAAAAATATAAAATATACATAGGCATGATAGACACCAACTTCATGTAGTGCTTACCTCTGGAAAAGACAAACAGGGAAGGGGTTGTGAATGGGACATTAACTGCAATGCTTTCTGCTTCAAAAAAAGAAAAGGAATTCAGGTATGAATATAGTGATGAGTACATTGTATGTATTTGAACTAATTCATAGGTAAAATAAAATAGGGAAAATGAGATGAGATCATTTAGATATTAATAACTTTCTCCAAATATTCATATTAAGTTATTATCAGATGGTCTCATGAGGGTGAAATCAACTATATAAAGCTTCTAAAGCAATTAAAGTCTATGTTAAAACTTTTTTAGATGTTTATAAAGTTATTGCTATTGGTATTCTTATCTAAATTTCAAAAATCTGAGTTAATTATTGATAGAACCACAATTATATTTTCTTATCTATGAATTCAAAGATATGCAGGGAATGTAACTCTGCTCTGACACGGGGTGAATGTGTGACAATCTTGTGTAATTGGTGAAATGAATGTGTTTCACATTAAACTTTTGGATGGGAAGCAAACACCAATGCACATTAAATAACTGGTAATTTTAGCAGGCACAAGTTACAGTGTGGCTTTTAAAACACCCTCTTTTTGTGCTCGGTTTGTAGGTCATACCCAGGTTTATGGGGCCATACCCCATCTGAAGATTGTGTCTGGCACATTGTATGAGAGGCATTGATTCTAAGAGTGGATCAGAGGGGGCAACCTGCAGGATAGATGCCCTGGGACCTATGGAATGAGAGAAGGGCTGAAAGAGTGAGAATTTGGGTGGATGAGCACAGGAAGGGGGAGGGGGCATAAATAATAACAATATTCAGTGTGCAAGACAAATACAAATATAAGAAGGATGACTACAGAGGACAGAATGAGAAGGGAAAAAATCTTTGGATTCTACAGAGAACCGGAGTTCAGCTCAAATACATAAGCACTTTCTAACTTAGAGCATTCCAGAAGTGGAATGGGCCCCTCCAACAAATTTTCCATCTTACCAAGAAGCTGATTTTTGCTTAATCAGGAGTATTTTGGAGTAGAATTCTGCCTTGGAGTAGAGGTTGAACTGGATTTCCTCTGATTATTATATGTCTGTTCACATACAGGGCAACATTTTAAGTAATGGATTGTTTGATTTCTTTGTTAAACTTGACACAAGTTTCCCAGAAACCGGATCGGTTTCTAAGATATTCACAAAGGAGTATTTAGTGTTATTTAGCATTATCAATCTCCAGACTTTACTCGATGAGGAAAACAAAAATGCCATGACCTTGTGTAAATATAGAACCATGAAACATTAGGTCTAAAATGGACTTCATGTTAGAAGTGAGAAGTAAAAGCCCATAGTCTTCAGCCCTTCCCAAGGCTTTATAGTTAGTAATGGGGCAGAGCACCATCCGGTGATAAAAGCTCCACAGTTCTTTCTATCCACTTGGTTAAGGCTTGGCCCATGGTCATCTGTCAACAACAACAGCAGTGCAAGTCCCTGAAGCTACCATCCTGCATCCCCCAGCCACACGCTTCTTGACATGTCGTCCACCAGAGGAAACAATGTTGAGGATCTTGCCTCTATATCAACCATTAATCTCATTGCCCCTCCACCTACATTGCAGCATCTGGCATTTCCAGGTATGATCACATCAGTGTCTCTAAGAGGTAAACCTCAGTCTTTCTGATCCTCAGACTGGAATCCCTTTATGGAATCCCCAAACCAGAGACAGAGGAGCTCATGACTGGGTACATGAGAATCCCATCCAATCAACCTCCCCACCTGGGCTGAGGTGAAGACCAGAATCTCCCACCTCAGTTTCAGTCAAATAACTCATCAATTGAAGGACTGTACCTTTGGTTAAAGCTAAGCAAATGGAGTGGTCAGATCCACATTGTTGAACATCACCATGAGGTTTACTGTTTCTTCATTTTCTTGTTTTTTGAGGGTTTTTTTTTTTTCTTTGCATTCTTGTCTTACGGTCTTATTTTAAAAAACAAAACACAACACGGTATGGTAATATATGTGACTGCCTCTTTATCTCTCTCATTATTTCAACATATGAAGTTTGCTGTTTTCATAAATCCATAGAACTTCCAATTATTGTGAAAGCAAACACAAAATTTCATGAAAAATTTTGTGCATCTTGGTCCATCGGGCTGTATTGCCAAATCACTAGAAGAAATACATTCATCTGTTACTCCTTTGCCACTCCCCCAGACCAAGGAAACTGGCGGCAGGAAAAAGCTTAGTGTATCAAATAGAAAAAGACATCAAGGGATGCCTGGGTGGCTAGTCAGTAAAGCATTTGCCTTCAGCTCAGGATTCAGGACTCCCAGAGTCCTGGGATGGAGCCCCACATTGAGCTCCCTGCTCAGCAGGGAGCCTGCTTCTCCTTCTCTCTGCCACTCTTCCTGCTTGTGCTCCCTCACTTTCTCTCAAATAAATAAATAATATCTTAAAAAAATAAAAATGCATCAAGTATTTAAAGTGCTCTACTTTAAATATTGCACTTTATCAGATGGAGTATCTACACAGAACGAATAGAGTAGGATATATTTTTGAAAGTTTATCAAATCTAGCAAGTAATCTTGATTTTCTAATGCTGATATTTATGCTCTTGTATTCAGATCCTTAGGCTTTTCTATAGGATGTTAGAGTTGAGATCAACATACATTAGGCTTTTAATATTTTCAAAAGCAAGAAACAATGGTAGACACTCAATTAACCTGAAATTCAAACATATTTACATAGCAATTGGAGATGAAAAAGTAACTCTTACAACTTGAGTTAGCACATTTTGTTAGGGAGGTAACTGCTATTGAGAATGATATAAAAGGAGAAAATCTCCATATTACACTTCCTGTTTCTACTGGTAGGTTAACCATACCTCATATTTCAGGTCTATCTTCTATCCCTGAAGATTAGAACTTAAAACCTTTAAAATTGAAAAAAGTCACCATGCACAGAAACAAAAATGAATGAGTCTTATGTCATATAAACAGAAAATGTGTATTGAGAGATTAGACCCTCATATTCACATCCCTTAAATATTGGGGATTTACTATTAAATTTAAATCATTTTATAATTGGATAATTTTTTTTCTTAATTTGGGAAATACATCTGCCATGTCTTGATAAGCATGTTCTTCAGAATGCTAGACCCCAGAGATGCTGCTGCTTTTTTGAGTGTGTTAGAATTCCAAGTGCCTTGTGAAATCAGATACAAGATAGTTAGAAGAATGAAAACAAAGGGAAAAGGTAAGTTATCTTATTTTTTTTGTTCAGTATATCTCCACCCCAGTGAACCTTTCTAGATGAAGTTAGTTTTAAGACATTACCTTTAAACAGTATGTAGACAGCTTTATAATTTTTGCATATTATTTTATTTATTTTTAAAAATGTATTGATTAGGAAACTGCCCACTCTATTTTATTCTTAGAGCATTTGAACTTTTATTTTTCTATCACAGTGAGGCACTCATAAAATCTAGTAGCCATGATGACAGGGACCAGCTCTGCAGTATCTTCCATAAGGCCTAGCATCTAAATAAAGATTTGTAACCTAAAGCATTACTAAATAATATAATCCCTCTCTGCTCCACAAAGGCAACCACCTTCAGTTTTTTAAGCTGATTTTTAAAAAATGTACTAGGTAACTCTAAATAGTATATTTGTACCACTATTTGAATTCTCAGCAGAGTTTAACCAGTCCCTATTTTATACTCTTATTTTAATTTTTTAAAAAATTTGTACCCTTTCACCCATTTCTCCCATTCTCCCACCCTCTGCCTTTGATAACCACCAATCTGTTCTCCATATTTATGAGATTTATTTTGGATTCCATGTAATAAGAGAGATGATATGGCATTTGTCTTTCTCTGTCTGATTTCTTTCACTTAGCATAATGCACTTGAGATCCATCCATGTTGTCACAAAGAGAAAGATTTCATTATTTTTTATGGCTGAATTTTATTCCATCATATATATTCCATGATTTCTTTATTCATTCATCCATTGATAAACACTTAGGTTGTTTCCGTATCTTGGCCATTGTAAATAGTGTCACAATGAATAAGGAAGTACAGATCATCTCTTTGGGACAGTGATTTTGTTTCCTTTGGATAAATACTCAAAAGTGGAATTGTCGGATCATATGGTAGTTCTATTTGTAATTTTTTGAGGAACTTCCATGCTGTTTTCCATAGTGGCTGCACTAATTTATATTCCCACCAGCGGTGTACAAGGGTCTTCTTTTCTCCACCTCCTCACCAACACTGGTTATTTCTATTCTTTTTGATAATAGGCATTCTAACAAGTGTGAGGTGATATGTCATTATGGTTTTGATTTGCATTTTCCTGATGATTAATGATGTTGAGCATCTTTCCATGAAGTTGTTTGCCATCTGTATGCTTTCTCTGGAAAAATGTCTGTTCAGATATTCTGCCCATTTTTTAATCAGATTGTGGTTTTTGTTGTTGTTGTTGTTGTTGTTGTTGTTGTTTTTGCTGTGGAGTTGTTTGAGTTCTTTATATATTTTGGGTATTGTCCCTTAGCAGGTGTGTTATTTGTAGATATTTTCTCTATTTAGTAAGTTGCCTTTTCATTTTGTTAATGATTTTCTTCACTGTGTAGAAGCTTTATAGTATAATGTTGTGCATTTATTCATTTTTCCTTTTATTGCTTTTGCTTTTGGTGTCAGATTTTAAAAAATCACCAAGATCTATTTCAAGGAGATACTGCTTATGTTTTTCTTCTAAGAGTTTTATGGTTCCAGGTCTTACATTAAAGTCTTTAATCCATTTTGAGTTAATTTTTGTGTCTGATGTAAGATAGTGGTCAAGTTTCATTATTTTGCATGTAGCTGTCCAGTTTTCCCAACACCATTTATTGAAGAGACTGTCCTTTCTCCATTATATATTCTTGGCACCTTGTATTGTAATTAATTGATTATATGTGTATGGGTTTATTTCTGGGCTCTCTATTCTGTTCCACTGATCAGTGTGTGTGTTTTTATGCCACTACCATACTGTTCTGATTACTATAGCTTTGTAATGTAGCTTGAAATCAGGGAGAGTCTCCTGCTTTGTTCCTTCTCTAGGGTGCTTTGGCTATTTAGAGGGTTTTTGTTTTTTATTTTTTGTGGGGTTTTTTTTTTTTTTTTGGTCATTCCATACACATTTTAGAATTATTTGTTCTATTTCTTTGAAAAAAATGCCACTGGAATTTTGATAGGAATTGCTTGCATCTGTAGATTTCTTTGGATAGTATGCACATTTTAATAATATTGATTCTTCCAATTCATAAACATGGAATATCTTTCCACTTATTTGTGTCTTCTTCAGTTTCTTTCATTAATTGTAGGTTTCAGTCTTTAGCTTTCAATACAGAGGTCTTTCATCTCCTTGGTTAAATTTATTTCTAGGTATTTTATTTTTGATGTAATTAAAAGTGTGATTATTTCTTTTTCTGATGGTTTATTATTAGTGTATAGAAACACAACAGGTTTTTGTGTACTGATATGTAATCTACAACTATACTGAATTTATTTATTAGTTCTAACAGTTTTTTGATGGAGTCTTAGAGTTTTCTGTTTATAATATCATGTCATCTGCAATTAGTGACAGTTCTACTTCTTCTTTTCCAATTTGGATGCCTTGTATTTCTTTTCTTGCCTAATCACTCTGGCTAGGATTTTCAATACTTTGTTGAATAGAAGTGGCAAGAGCATTATCCTTGTCTTGTTCCTGATCTGAGAGGAAAGGCTTTAAAGCTTTTCACCGTTGGGTGTGATGTTAGCTCTGGGCTTGTCATATGGCTTTTATTATATTGAGGTACATTCCTTCTATCCCCTCTTTGTTGAAAGTTTTTATCATAAGTGGATGTTGCATTTTGTCAAATTTTTTTGAATCTCATTTTAGTTGCGTATCCTTTAATTATTATAATCATAGTTGTTTTTACTGCAATTGTTTTTGAACTTTCATACTAGCTTTATAAGTGATGAATCCATACCTTTTTTACATATTTACCTTTCTAGTGAGATTTATTTTTTCATGTTTTCTTGTTACCAATCATCTTTCTTTCCAGCTTAAAGAAGTCCCTCTAACATTTCATGTATAGTCAGCTTAGTGGTGATGAACTCCTTTTGCTTCTGCTTGTTCAGAAAACTCTTCAATTCCGAATAATAACTTTGCTGAGTAGAGTATTTTTGGTTGGGAGTTTTGTCTTTCAGCACTTTGAATATAACACACCACTAACTTCTGGCAAAGGTTCTGCTGAAAAGTCTGCCAGTAATTTATGGGGTTCCATTGTATATAACAAGTTAGTTTTTCTCTCGCTGCTTTTAGTATTCTCTCCTGTCTTTTTTAACACTTTAATTAAAGTATGTCTTGTTGTAGGTCTCTTTGGGTTCATCTTCTTTGGAACTCTCAGGGCTTCTTGGATCTGTATGTCTTCCCCAGGTTAGGAAAGTTTTCATCCATTATTTCTCAAACAAGATTTTTACCCCTTTTTTTCTCCTCCTTCTGGGACTCCTACGATGTGAATGTTAGTCTCCTTGGTTTTATGCAAAAAGTCCCTTACATCACCTTCACTTTTTTTTTCCTATTTGCTTCTCTGATAACGTAAGTTTCACTGCCTTGTCTTTAATTCTTCTGCTTCATCCAATCTGCTGTTGAACCCTACTAGTGTGTTTTTCAGTTTAGCTATTGTATTCTTCAGCTCTTTGACTTCTGTTTGGTACTTTCTTGTATTTCCCATCTCTTCACTGAACTTCTCACTGTGTGTATCCATTCTTCTCTCCAGTTTGATCAGCATCTTTATAACCATTACTTTGAACTCCTTATCAGGTAAATTACTTTCCTCCATTAAAGTTTTTTCTGAGGTTTCATCTTGTGCTTTCATTTGAACATATTCATCTATTTCCTCATTTTGCTCATACTCCCATTTCCTTTGTGTTGGTTCTATATAGTTACTAGATGAAACAGACATCTCTCCTGGTCTTAGAGGAGTGGTCTTATGTAGGAGCCTTGTCATTCAACAATGCCCCAGCTGTTTGTTGTCTCTCAAACTTTTGTGCTTACCCAAGCAGCCTATTATATTTTAATAGCTCCCAGAAGTTGGCTGTGTGCCAAGACTTGTCAGCGTCCCTAAAGGAAGGATCTCAGTCAGCACCTAGATTCAGGCTGTTCAGAAGCCAGACCCTAGGCAGCAGCTTTTAAAAGCATATAAATATATACAGTTCTGGGAGATCACAAGCATAAGGCCTGCTGGCCAGGTCATCTGATGGTGTTCCCTGGGAGGCAGTCACAACACTTGGGGCTCCCGTCAGTGAATAAGCTCTTTCCTGGGATATACTGGTGAGCTGCAGCAGGTAGAAGAAGAGCACTGAAATGGTGTTCACAGTCTACATTCCTTGAGAGCACTTCTGTAGTTCACTAGATATGTACCAAACCTGAAAGCTCTAGGACATGCTAAGAGGCCTCCTTCACAGAAAGACTGAGGGGTGTGCCTCAGTCTGCTGTCTGCACAGGGACCTGCTGGTGGCAGCCTACCAAGAACCAGCTCTCCAATTGCCACAGTCCTGTGGGACCCGGGAGTGCAAGCCTCCCTGCCACCAGAGCTAGATGAGCAAGGGGTGTCCCCTGGGTAGAGCTGCAAAAACTGGAGTGCCAGACATAAAGACTAGGGCACCAGCCATGTGTAACACTCCCCTCCAGGAGACACTGGTGTTCTGGAATGTGGCAGAGGGAGAGTATGAAGGCAGAGCCCACCCTCCAAGCTCTCTGGAAAGGATTACACTCAACTGCTAGGTATGTGTTTAATGAGAGGCCTGCAGCCATGATAATTAACTAAAAGTCATCTTTCATAGAAAGACTGAGGGGCTGGGTCTTTACTTCTTGCTGTGCCCTCGGTGGGGTAGCTTTTAAGAGCTCTTTCTCTTTTGGTTACCATCCTGTGGGACCCACAACTTAAGCAGCATGGCTGCCAGGACCAGACAATGGAGACGGATCCTCTGGCTACAGCTGCAAGTATCAGGGAACCATACAGGTGTATAATGGCCTTTCTAGGTGACACCAATTACTCCAGCCCCATAAGTACAAACCTGGTGTACACAAGCTTTTCTGGCCTTCAGAGTCAGGCAGTCAAGAGGCATCCACTGGGGGGCACCCCTCCATATCAGGGCACAGATGTGTAAAAGCTTCCTTCTGGGAGATACTGGTGCTCTGGACCACAACAAAGGGAGAGCACAAAAATGACACCCACCATTCTCTGTCCCCAGAGAATGTTCCAGCAGGCTCCTAGACCTGTGTGTCAAATTAGATGCTGTACTTTGGGATAAGTCTGCATCCTACCACTAAGTTCTGTCTCTCTGCCACATCAGCCTTCCTTGCTGATGATGTAGTTGTGAGAATCAGAGTCAGAGGGCCAGAGACCAACAGTTCTGGAGCCTATACACGCATGTGTCTCTGTGGGACATGGTAGCTAAATTCCCTGGCCACATCCCCAGCTGACCAGAGTCCTGAGGGTACCTTACATCTTTTTAGTAAGTCATAAAGGTTAAATGATCATGAGCAGTAGGTACCTTTGGTTCTCTCTGTCCACTTCTCCCTGTGTTCAGCACACCACACTCTGCTACATATCCCTAACATGTCTCATGGGTTGGTACTAACTTACTGATACCTTTAAAGCAACATAGGAGTCTGCCTATCCTTCCTAAGTTATTTCCTTCTATGCTTAGATAGGATTAGTTGCTACCTCTGCATACTCCTAGCTCTCTGGGACTTTTTGTTTTTTAATCACAATAACACTATGCTCACTGTTGAGGTTTTCCCAAGACTGGGTACTTGAAGGACAGGGATCATGATCTCTTGTCTTTCGTATCCCCAGGCCACTGTCTGATGCAGAGTGGGTGGCTGATATATATATATATTTCCCCCCCCCCCCCGGGTAAAGGAATGAAGGAATAAATCAAAGCACAAAATAGTTTAAGATGCATTGACATAAAGACGATCTGAAGTAAAAAACCAGCTCGTGGGTTTTTTTCTCCCCACCTTTTGTTCAGATGGCGTCTGGTTTGATTGGAGATGAGCAGGCGGATTGAAGGGAAATAACCCGACTCTGTACTGCCGAGCAGCAACATTATGGCCTACTTACCTGATGTGAATGTAGCTCTCAGCTGTACAAAAGCATGCTCCCTCCTGGGGAAGAGGAAGTCTGGATCATCCCCATGTGTCCGGCTGCCTGCCAAGTGTTATCACGACTGCCCAGTTCCCTCAGATGACAGTAATGAAGTGGGGACTCAATACACCCACCTCACCTCCATGTGTCTGGGAAAGCACACTGTTATTTAGAATCGCCTTGTGAGCCCCAATGGACACGTTCTTTTGACTAACCTTGGCATCTGCTCTTGGGTTAAAGCTCTCAGTCTGATGCTTTCTTTCTTGCAGCTCAGTCTGGCCAGGGGCTCTATTAAACTATTGTTTGTCAGTAACATCCGTGAGAAATGAGATGATCATCTAGCACGTACCATGTCATCGCATTGATTGTGACTGTTAACTGAAGGTTAGGGTAGCCTCATGGTGTCAGGAAACACCATTGAGGCCTGGCAGAGAGACAAAGACTGATGCCAAGGCTGCGATTTGGTTCCACCAAAGCGTACCCTACTGAATTCCCCCTACTGAGGCTTCATGCCTTCCTGAGCCAGTCCAAAATATAACATCTATATTTGCACCGCAGCCCCAACGGAGAGAGGAAAACTGCATTATAATGAATGTGTGCATTGCTAGCTACAGCACAATAAACATGATGCTATAATTATCCATGTATTCATAGAGCTGGGAAGCTAATCTCTTTAAGAATTAGTGTCCCTGGAAGACAGGTTCAGCATTTTGCATTTGTTTTGTGATGAGGAGTGGCTTTGTCCTGTGTTTGTTTGTGTCAGCATTTCAGCAGTCTCTGGAAGAACACCATATTGGAAATATTTTTGTAGGTAAGTCTGATTAGAAGTCAGTATGATTTCAGTCGCTTTGTGATTTGGCTCTGCCTCTCAGTTCCACTCCATGAGAAAGTTTATTAATGTAGCCTAAGACTATGTTAGTGGTAGCTCTTCCCAGAACCTTCTGGAGACTCTCCTCATTCTATATAGAGTTTACAAATTGATTGAGGTAGTGAGATATGAGGGTATGTGTGAAAAATTCTGCTCCACATCCCGTATCAGTGTTGGCTTTGATGCTTACATTCCAGCATTGGTGAGTCAATGTTTTGGATCTGGAAGATGTTATCTCCTGGAATATTCATGTATTCATTCATTGAGCGGATCCCTCAGTGTCTACCTTGTGTCACCAGCTTCTCTAGACACTTGAATACACAGTTGGCCAAGCAAAAATCACTGACATTCTAGTAGGGACAAACAGAAAATAAATCAAATAAACACAAAAAATATATAATTTTGGAATGATGATATGTGCCATAGAGGAAAAGAAAACAGGAAAACATAAAAATAAAGAAGGGATTTAGGAAGGGAGTTGTAATGTATAGTTTGATTAGGAGAGGCGTCACTGAAAATATGACTTAAAGAAGTACTCCACTAAAGTGTTATTGTCTCAATGGAAAAAAATGTAAAAGAATGGAATTTTAGCTAGTAGTGACAAAAGCTATTAACATTTGATACCTTCCCAGAGATTATCTTGTAGTATAACCCAACTGCAGCAGAAAAATGTAGAGAACTTAGATTGGAAATCTACATGGTGACACCAAAAAGAATTCTCCTATTCTAAATGTGGCTTGGAATCACCTAGTCCCATGGCTGGAGGGTCCTTATGCGGTCACCATCCAATCCTACCTCAGAAATCAACATTTCAGGATGCTTGGATTGGGAGAAACATTCTTTGAGGAACATGAATTACATTTGGGAGACAGTTCTCTTCACTTCGAAGCCCCAGTAAAGGTCTCTCCCTCACTTCTGCTGCTTCTTTCCTTTGTAGATGGTTTTTAGAAGCCTCATAAACTTTTAAAACTGTTCTCCCTTTTCCTTGAGAGCTTGACCATTAGTTCTATAGAAAGGAAAAGTCAATATGTATAAATTGGTAGTTCATATATTCATTGGAATGGTAATTATGGTAATTTAAAGATTTTTAAAGTTTTTGCTCTCCATACTCTGCGTAAATAGAAGTCCTCCACCATGGATTTAGGGAAAACAAAGTTGCAGTAATAGTTATTTTGTAGTATCATCCAAACTTGCAAGCTGTCAGACGTGAAAGAAAGGCAGCAGACTGAAATTGAGAACTGGAGCCCACTGGAGAATGTGGGGTCCACAGAAGGCCCCGAGAGTCCCAGATAGTGATTGCCCCAGGCTTCGGGTGCATTATCATCACCATGGCGACTTCATGAAAATGGGAAAGATGACCTGAGCTTTGCCCAGCTACTGAGTTTCCTGAGGCTCTCTGTACTCTCTGATTTTCTTGCCTTAGATCTGCCATTTTTTATTAAGCACTGTAGTCATGAAATGAAAACTCTTTGCCTCAGTAGGTTGGTTCCAATGCCTGTGTCCTCATCAGTGTGCGCGGGAAGGCTAGCTCTGAGCTAGACAGCAGCCATGTTTTTGGGAAGAGTTGAGTTGCCTTCTCTGAAGATTAGTGAGAACAAGGTGAGGTGACACAGAACATCTAAACCTATCTGAAGGAAATATATACCAGCCAAAAAGGATGCTAATAGGGGTGCCTGGGTGGCTTAGTGGGTTAAAGCCTCTGCCTTCGGCTTATGTCATGATCTCAGGGTCCTGGGATCGAGCCCCACATCAGGCTCTCTGTTCAGCAGGGAGCCTGCTTCCTGCTCTCTCTCTGCCTGCCTCTCTGCCTACTTGTGATCTCTCTCTCTCTCTGTCAAATAAATAAATAAAATCTTTTTTAAAAAAAAAGGGGGGTGCTAATAAATAGAAGAGCTCCCCCTCTAGGCTGACTCTGTAGTATAATTTCTCTTTGGCTGAATTATGAAATCACACCCACCCACACTTCATTGTAGTGGGAAATTATGTAACTTCGATCATAATTATATGTATCTTCCCCCCCAAAACAATATAGGATAATACTCATATGTGAACTTTAAATGTCATTGGCTCTCTCTTATTATTGATAACCTAGCAGTGGTTTTTATACTGTAGCATGTGTCGGAATTACCCTCCAGGGCTCGCAAAAACGGAGTGGGGGCCCCACCCCAGGATTCTCTTCTGTAGATCTGGGGTTGGGCCCAGCCATGTCCATTTCTAACAATTTAGAAGAATTTCTATTTGTTGATGCTGCTGCTTCTGGACCACACTTTGGGAACGGTTACTAGTCTAACAGCTACCTCCACCTTTCCACATGGCTGCCACTTTCTGCCAGAGAAAAAAACTTCTTTGTGCAGGGCAAAAATGGGATATAACGTTCCATTTATTGGGTTTTTTTTTTTTCCTTTGTGTATTTTCTGATTTTCTGAGAGTACCACACAATGGTCCCAAAGGAAGTGTTCCTAAGCAGCTTCTTGTGAACCAGAGCTAGACAAATAGCACTCTCCCCACTGCAGATGGATATTGGAATTCAAAGTGATTTGTGCTCCTGCTTTGTTTATGAGTAGCATTATTTATAAAACTTGGAATTGGACTGTCTTTATGGAGTCATTACCACTATTCGGTTCAACACTAAGTGATTCCTTTTTGCATCCAAATTTGATAGAGCTAACAGATGAGCACTGAGTTGAATCCATATATTGTTCATCTTATACTGTTCATCTTACGAACAGCATATGCCACAGCGCATGCCTTGTCTCAGTCGTATACAAATCCATGTCGTATGATCTATGTCCTATAATATGTGTATACATGTATAGACACATAGATATACATGAATCGTGTGTGTGTGTGTGTGTGTATATATATATATATATTATATATATATATATAATTTACCTTGGGCATGCCTTAAAATTTTTTAAATTTCAAGGAAATCACCCCAAGTATTTTTTGAACATTTGAACATTATTTTAAGTGGAGCCATTTGGGACATGGATAAAGAAGGTTTATAATATTTTCAAGAGTGAAATTCACTTAAAAATAAATTTATTAAGGAGGGCATGTATTGCATGGAGCACTGGGTGTGGTTCCAATGAATCTTGGAACACTGAAAAAATTGAATTAAATTAAAAAAATATATATTTATCTTGCTAATGCCTTCAGAAAGCAAGGCTACAAACTCCCGTGATGCCAGGCCTCTAGCTGAAGAAGAGAAGGGTGGCATGACCCACTTGCTTTCTCTATTACATCTGGAAAAGAAATATGTCTAAGGGGTAAGCATATAGAAGAGTTATTAAACACCTATCATGTGCATGTCAGGCATTAATTTAACAATGATATTTACATATGTCCTTTCACTCCATGGGAGCTAGAACTTAATTGATTGGATTTGCTGCTGAATTGCATTTGCTTTTAGTATATTCTCTGTAGAAATTGGATAAGGGGACCAGCAAAACAGCAGTGCATGCTTCCCGGAAGTTCCACGTGGTGGATCCGTGGACACATTTAAGGCCTGAAGATGCAGGACAGGAACAGGTTCTATGGCCTTGAATCTGTCTCTGGAAGAACCTGTAAAACCTTCTAGGAAGAGTAGCTGTTTCTTTCTTGTCTGAATTAAATTCTTTCAACAACTGAAACAGAGTTTTGGGAGGTTGCTTGCTTCTATTCTCTTAAATTGTACTGGAACACTGGCAGGGAACCTCCATCCATTTTTCCCAAACTTAAAGGCATTTTATATATGGTACAAACCCTCCTCAGTCTACATTCCCATGATATTCCTGCCACTTGTGGAGGGAGAATTGTGATTTGTTAGCTCGGTATTACTGTCAAGAGAGAGAAGATTCTGAAGATAGCAGTAATCAGCAGAACCGAGGCCCGTGTCCTTAGGGAGCAAGGACAAGCAAACATGGACATATACTCAAAGGCACTTTCTGTGAGAGGCACTGTGGAACATTGCAGGAAAGAGAAAAAAAAGGAAGAGTCACCTCGTGCCTTTCCTTTGGAATATGTTCTGGTGTCACAAGGGATAAAATGGCTTTCATTAGAAATAAACTCTTCTCTGGCCTCACTTCCCAGGGACATTCTCCTTTTCTTCGTTTGTCTTCATTACCCCTAATTGCATCTTGTTATATCTAGCAATACCCTCTTCTGTCTTCATGTTTTTCATCCATCAGTTCTCAATCAGCAATTCCTTTGAGAATTAATGTGTAGTTTTTATAGAGACTAGTTGTGGCTTTTTTTTTTTTTAGGAATCTCAGAAATAAACCTTGTTCGAAAACATGCAAGAGCCTCGTCACGTACAAAGTAGAGCTGGTGACTTGAAATGTTGATTTCTGCCTTCTGGGCCACTTTGATCAGGTTGCTTTTGAAAGGTACTCCTGCTCAACACTGCATTTGCTGAAACTTGGGCAGAATAATTTTTACTTTTTGACACAACCTCGGAGAAGCCAAGTTCAAGGACAGAGCTTTGTCATATTTGTGCTGTTTCTCCGTAGCGATGGCAACTGTGATTACAGCCCAGTTTCCCCAAGTCCTGTGTCTCTGCCAGGAGCTACTTCCCTGATAGAAAGTGGTCCGAGCACAGGGAGAGAGGGAAAGAAAACAGGGCCTTAAGGAGCTGTGGAAAATTGTAGATCTGGCTTATTCTCCAAACATGTCATTTGGAAAGGTAATTCTTATTATGAAGTAGCTTTAGAGTTGTCCTCTTTTTTTTTTTTTTTAAATCACAAAATACATCTTAGAACACGGTTCCAAAAGAAAATGGTTTCAGAGTGCTGACCACCATAAAATTCACAATAGTTCATTTCAGCCACGAAACTCATTCTCTTTGGAATTATAAAGACTTTTCTGCTCATGACACATTTCAGTTTTCCATAGCGCTAAATATGATTTCCGCCTTAGTGGTCTAAATTGAATTTACTATTGACTGTTGTATTCTTGTGCCATCAGTATGTTCCTCTACATTACAAGTACTTGTTCTAGTTTTTCCTATTACCTTGAACCCTAGTGGATCTCTCTATACTAATTTTGAGAAATTAAATGGATGCAAGTTCATTTAAGCAGGTGATGAAATGAACACTAGCATCTCCCTTAGCTCTTTATCCCCTTACCCTCTTTCATTTTCCTTTATACTCTTGTACATATTAAATGTTTGGTTGTTTGTTTACCTACTCCCAAGAACAGTGAGGGGCTCACGAGAGGCATTCAGTGGATGTTTGGCAAATGAATAAACGATGTTAGTAGGGCCCCAACTTCTCCTAGTTTCAAACTTGGTACTCTCTACCCATGACTCCTGTGTCTGTGCCCTGAAATGTGTGTGTCATTCTTACATTGCCTCTGGAACTATCTCAATCAATCATGAATTCCTTTTGAACCTGAACACAAAACAAGCAACATCACTCTATGGATGCGACACCATGAAGAATTAATTCCTCAAACGATAACTCAGTGGAGTAATAGTTCCAAAACACTGCAGGGAAGCAAAAGGCTTTGCCTGGAACATCTGAAAAGTCAGTTGTAAAACTGGCAGAAAACAAGTGTGGGAACTTATTTCAGCTTTACTGCAGTAGGAAATTGGCCAATTGCCATAGACTCTCCCTACAAATCACCAAAATTAGATCTGTGCAGATCTTAAAAACAGTCAAAGGGCTTCTTTCCCTCAGTCACACAAAGACATCAAACAACTTGGGTGCACTTTTTCCACTTTACTCTAAAGTAAACATTCTAATGTGTGTTGTATATTTCAGCCAATCATATGCACAACAAAAGCAACAAATGGCCTGTGCATTGCTTTGTTTTGTGTCACTAAATGTGTCAGCTTTCAGTCAAGAACATAACATTCTTGACCAATGTGATGATATTTTATTATTTTGAATTTTTATCTAATTTATATTCATATAATTTAATAATCAACTACTTCAACTATCGTGAAAAGTATCCACCTCTTGCTTGCCCCCCCTTCCTAACTCTTGCTCTCAAAAAGAAACATTTTAAAACTTTTCTAGTTATTTCTTTTCTAGTTACCTCCAAACCACTCAATAACACACTTAAGCTGCTTCTACTTGACTTTTTAGCTTTTTGCAATTAGCAATTAAGTGTTCATGGTGAAAGAAAGGGATTTCGCATTTCTCCTTTATTCCCCCACCACTCTCAACTCCCTCCCATCCCCATAATTTCCTCCTCCCGCTTAGCCAGTATAAATAAATCATTATTTTTGGATAGATCAATATTCAGTATTAACATGATTATATAAGCACTATTCATAACTAAGCCATGTCATTTACTACAGTTAGATTTCTATGCTTATAATCTTATTTTTTGGTTACTAATTTTCTATACTTTTGTTTCTTTTTTCTTTTTAAGATTTTATTTATTTATTTGACAGAGAGAAAGAGATCACAAGTAGGCAGAGAGGCAGGCAGAGAGAGGGGGAAGCAGGCTCCCCGCTGAGCAGAGAGCCTGATGCGGTGCTCTATCCCAGGACCCTGAGATCATGACCCCAGCTGAAGGCAGAGGCTTAACCCACTGAGCCACCGAGGCGCCCCTATGTTTTTGTTTCTTATTAGCTTCCCAACTCTCATCCATAGTGTAAGTCTGTCAATATGTTCAAGCACATTATTCTGTCAATTATTCTGTCAATTTTATCTTCTCAAAGACATCTCCCTCATAACCCTCCAGCTTGGGTCCTTTCTGGGCCAGCTCTTCAGCTATCATCTGAAGAGCCCCCTCAACCATCATTTTGGGTGTTTGGGATTTTTTTTTTTTTTTTTTTGTCTTTCTTCTACACAGAATCTCCTATTGTCTAAACATGCATTACATTTTTTGTTTACTTTTTATTATGTTAGAGCACTCTTTCCAGTAGATTCCTGAGAAACAGAGTGAAAGAAGTAGTTTTTTAAAGACTTTATAAAGACATTTTATTCCATGCTAACTTTCAATTAAGAGTTTGAATAGGGGCACCTGACTGACTCAGTCAGTAGAGCATGCAACTTTTGATCTCCAGGTCATGAGTTCAAGCCCCACGTTGGGTGTGGAGCCTGCTTAAAAAGTTAAAAAGCCAAAGAACTCCCGCCTAAGGAAGAGTTTCAATAGCTTTAGAATTCTGGGTTCAAAATTATTTCCCCTCCAAATTTTGAAGGCATTAGTCCATTGTTCTCTAGCTTCCTGTGTTAAATCAAGAAGGGCAATGCTGTTCTTTTTTTTTTCTTTAACTTTATTGAAGCATAATTGACATAAAAATGTATATATTTAAGACATACAACTTCATGTTTTAATATATTGTATATATTGTGAAATAATCACAACTAAGCTAATCAACACATTCAACATCTCCATAGTTACTTGTGTGTGTGTGTGTGTGTGTGTGTGTGTGGTAAGAACACTTAAGATCTACCCTCTTAGCAAATTTCAAATGTACAGAACAGGAATTGGTACAGCCATTACAGAGTTTCTTCAAAAAATTTAAATACACAACTACCTTATGATCCAACAATCCCACTTCTGTATATATATCGAACAAAAATGAAAATCGGAATCTCAAAGCAATACTGCACTCCCATGTATATAACAGCATTATTCACAATAGCCAAGGTAATGGAAACTACCTAAATGTCTGTCAATGGATGAATGAAGAGAAAGTGATATATGTATGATGGAGTACTATCCAGCCTTTAAAAAAGAAGGAATTCTTGCCATCTGCAACAACATGAATAAAGCTGAAGGCCAATGCCATTGTGATTCTAAATCCTTTGTATGTGTTTATAATCCACCCCCCCTAAAAAAAAAAAGAAAAGAAAAGAAAATGAAGAATAAAACTTTTATTTTGTAGCCAATGTTGTGAAATGTCACGATGATGTAGCTTGTTAGGGTATTTCCCATCCATTTTGCTAGGCCCTTGGTTGAGGAGGAAGATTATTTATCTGGAAATTTTTATTTTCGAGCTCTGAGAAATTGCATTAAATTACTTTGTTTTCTCTGTTGTTTCTTTGGGAACTTATTATTTAGATATTGTACCTCTCATTCTTTTTCTTCTATTTTCCTATATTTAATTCTATTTTCTGAGATATTTTTCAAATTTATCTTCCTTAACAAGTTTTCTATTACTCCTATATTTTTAAATTTCCGAAAGCTTTTGTGTGTGTGTGTGCGTGTGTGTGTGTTAAGAGTGTTTCTTCCTTATAGCATCCTATTCTTGCTTTATAAATATGATCTTCTATATGTCTAAGAATATAAATGATAGGTTTGGGGTTATTTCAAATTGTCATGGTAGAAATTTGTCCCCTCTGCCTCATCTTTTCTCGATTGCTTTTTAAAATTTTTTGATGTCTTTCATGTTAAAGATGTGTTATGTTGTGCATACCCACACACCCACTACCAAACTTTAGAAGAAATTCTCAATGCACAGTTCAATGTTCCTTATGTGTCCTTCTCTCTCTCCTTGGCTTTTCTGTTTCTTTTCACTACATGCATACACCTCAGCTATCTTATACATACTATTTCGTGTGTTGTTAAACATGCAAGTTGTTTTTCTCAACATTCACAGTCTGTCTGGAATTTGACTTCTACTTGAAGGGGTGATCTTTTCAGCAAAGACACCCATTAGAGAATAAGCTGTTTATGAGTGGCTATCAATTTCCTTCCTTCTGTGGGCAAGCCACCCTGCCGCTTGAGACTGCTGGTGACACTGCCAGTTGCACTTATCTCATTTTTCTGGACCAGTTTGTCACCTGGTGGTTTTTCTCAGCATTCCAGGCTCCTAGCCTTCCTTTGGGTCACCCTGCTCTTAGATGCCCCATTTAGTGTCTGGAGAGAATTTAGAGATCACTCATTTTTCTTCTATGCCCCTTCCAGAAGGCACATGTAAACAACTTCATAAAAACTTCGCTCTACAGGCTCATGCCTTCAGTTTCTATATACATAGTGGTTCAGTGATGGCACCGACTATGTGGCTTAGTAACTTTGATGTGACCCCTTGAGGGCCCATAGGGGACACCGTCCATCACATTGTAGAACCCCATTGGAATTAGTGGAATCGCAGAAGGGATTTGAGCATGGATGCCTGCGAATGCCCCAAAATGTCTACCACATTGGTCTAGAATATGGTAGTTCATGGGCACCATACTTTTAGCACCCAGAGAAAATGCTAATCCTTATCTGCTTTATTCAAGCTTATCAGTTGGATGGTTTGGCTAAATCTTTGCCAATATGTAACATCTTTGGTACATAGGAAACTGGAAACCTTGAACTAGTTTCCTGAATTTAATTCTTTTCCCGTTTTGACGTACCTTCTTTTAGGTGTTTTGCAGTGTATAACTGTTCTGGCCTGCATCTGCCAGGATTTAGAAGGTTTTCATTTATTTTTTTTGTTTGTTTTTATTTTTTTATTGGTGTAAAGGTATTACATATAGACAATTTTTAAAGTGCAGTGAGATTTAAAAAAAAATCTGGAATGTCACTAACCAAAGGAAATTACTGTTAATATTTTCATACCTTTTCTCAAGTAATTTTTTCTTCCTTATTATGATGATAGAAACAACATTGACATACTAAATTTAAAAGATAATCTGGGACGGCTGGGTGGCTAAGTCAGTTAAGCATTTGCCTTCAACTCAGGTCATGATCCCAGGGTCCTGGGATTGAGTCCCGCATTGGGGTCCCTGCTCAGCAGGGAGTCTGCTTCTCCCTCTGCCTGCTGCTCTCCCTGCTTGGGCTCGCTCTCTCTCTGACAAATAATTAAAATCTTAAAAAAATAAATAAAAGATAATAATCTTTGTGATTTCGGTAACAGTATGTGTTCACTATAAAATATTTAGAAAATACAGAAACACATAAGAAATTTAAATCCAGAATCTGACTATTCAGATAAAATCACGTTAAGACTTTATAATTATATGATTCTTCAAGGCCTCATTGAAAAAACAAATGTAATCACAAAAGTAGTAAATGCTCATTTATAAATATAGATGATGGAGGGGCGACTGAGTGCCTCAGTTGGTTAAGCGGCCAACTCTTCATCCCCACTGGGCGTGGAGCCTGCTTAGATTCTCCTTCTCTCTCTGCCCCTCCCTTCCTCTAAAAAAAAAACAACAACTATAAACAACATTAAGTATTTGTCAATTGGGGTTTTTTTTACATAAATTATTGTATATCAGGCCCATGAGGTCATTAAAAAGAATAAGATAAATTTATATTCACCAAGATAGATGATGTGTTTATTGTAAATGACCAAATTTATAAAGCAAGTTGTGGAACAGTATGTGTGTTATAATTTTATTTAATCAAGAAATATTAAAGCCTGGTATGTATACCTATATATGTTAGGATCTTAGGAAATGTGCTTTATATAAATGTTGTAAATAGTTTAATACATAGAAAGATCTGAGAAAATATACAACAAACTTTAAAGAAGAGAAACCTTGAAGAATTTTAGAGAAAAATAGGGCTAAAAAGGGAATTCTAATTATTTGTTCCATAACTCTCCATTATCTATATATTTTATTTTAATAAATATATTAAATATATATAAATATATTTATATAAATTAAAAAATATATTTTATTTTAATAAAGATTTTATTTATTTATTTGACAGAGAGAGATCACACGTAGGCAGAGAGGCAGGCAGAGAGAGAGGGGGGGAAGCAGGCTCCCTGCTGAGCAGAGAGCCTGATGCAGGGCTCGATCCCAGGACCCCGAGGTCACGACCTGAGCTGAAATCAAGAGTCGGATGCTTAAGCTTAAGCACCATCTGGGTGCCCCTATAGTTTGTAACTATTATATACAACACTGTTGTATGTATCTGCACACAAACCACTTTTCATATTTGTACACAACAGTCTTCCTAGATAGAGTCCTAAAAGTAGGATTATTCTACCAATGGACATATAAATATTTAATATTCACGGAAGGTCCAATTGCTTTCCAAAAAGGCAGTATGAGTTACTCCAAAAATCTGTAAATATGCCTAACCATTCACCCCACCACCAATACTGCATATTGTCAATCTTTAAATGTTTTGACAATTTGAGTAGTACATAATACGACTTTTTACTTGAATACGTGTTTCTTGGAGTTGCGGCATCCATGCAGACTGAATTTTTTGCAGGCAGACAGGCTGTTTGCTGCTGACTGTCGGCCATCTATGTAGAAAAGCTGCATTCCCCAGCATGCACTGCTTCCAGGGCTTGTCCTTCTGTCTACAGTATTCTCCTTCTGTCTATAGCAGATTAATGCATTTTGCGTGTGCCCATATCCATCTCAGAATCAAGAGATTCAAGAGACCTTCATCAGACCACTCATACTACAATCCCGTTCATTTTCTGGGTGTCACAGTTGGAATGGATGTAGGAAAACTTACTTATGGGAGCAAAGCTGATGTGACACAATGATGCCTAAAAGAGCAGAGCTGCTATGAATCTTGCATTCCTGGTTGCAGCACCACATAATGAGATACTGAAGTGAAGAGGAGAGGTGGCATCTAGGTACCTGTGTACAGAATTGCAGCTTTGCTTGGTTTCCAAATAACAAAGCCCAAGTTGGTACTTGTTGTACCTTTTGTTATATCAGTGATGATTTCTTCCAGATCCTGCAATCAGCCCTTTGCTTGTGTGGCACTTCTCTGAATTTTCACTGTCTTAGTGTCTTCATCATTGTCATTGTGTGAATTTGGAAAGGTCGTGTCGTAAGTATGAAACAGACACGATTTTAAATCAGAAGTCTCTGGACTGCCTCTGTATGAAATATTTTATATAATTTCACTTCTATGGAAACACAAGCCTTAAAAAATATTGGAAAGAGTAGTAAAAGAAACAGTAGATGTTTAAGTTTTGCCATTACACTTAGTGTGCCATCCCCAGGATTCTGAGAGAGGGTGTCAGGGGACCCACAGCAGCTTTAAATATTGAATGATGGGATTTGTGACAATGTAGCATATGGTTTTGTATGAACAATGAATATTCTATTATATGATGTGTGCTGCCAGGGAGGAAGTGGGTTTTTGAAGACCCAGGGCAGCTGAGCCTCCATCAGAGAATGCTTTCCACAACTGGTGTCCAAGCTCTAAACGATGGATTGAGGGACTCACTTGAAGAAATCAGACGAGGATGAGGCCATTAATGAGTTAGAACTGTGCCCAAGAAAGACACCAGCAGTTGCTACAACCACATAAATTTTGAATGACTTGATGGTGTCCCTAGTGATCTGTGCTTGATCCGAGCTGCCTAAATTTTCTTACATTAGAAGCATGGTGATTTCATCCCCGTTCTTAGAGAGATCTCCACTGGTGCATCTCCCTTTTGCAATTCCTGACTAGTTAACACCATCCCATATACCATATCTCCTTCTCTCCAGCCCCCCAGATTCAATTTTCTCCTGTATGGGTTTGTCAAAAGTGAAAGTAACCAGGGGCGCCTGGGTGGCTCAGTCAGTTAAGCCTCTGCCTTCGGCTCAGGTCATGATCCTAGGCTCCTGGGATCGAGTTCTGCATGGGGCTCCTGCTCAGCAGGGAGCCTGCTTCTCCCTCTCCCTTTGCCTGATGCTCCCCCTGCTTGTACTCTCTCTCTCTGTCAAGTAAATAAATGAAATCTTAAAAAAAAAAGTGAAGGTAACTAAAGGAACATTGTGTAAGGAGGAATGTCACTAGTAATTAGCCACAATAAGATCCTGGCTTCTATAGGCAGCTTCGGTTGACTATCAGGGGCTTCTCCCTGCTTCTTCATTTCTGATCAAAAGGGAAAACTCAAGAGGCCAGTAGGCGGTGGCGAGGAGATAGTAATCTCTATTCTGCAATGTTAGAGGTTACATTTCCATCATTTGAATCTGCTTGAAAATGCTGGTAAAATGGCCATTACTTAAAATGGCGCCTGGCCACAAATTCAGTGATGGTCCACGGGTCATGCAATTGCTCTTCCAGTGGGGAGCAAGTAAATACAGTGTGAACGATGGGCCATTCCTGAGCTGCAGGCTGCAAGGAGAATGCTGGGTTGTTGTTTCCATGGTTACACAGATTGGCAGGAAGCATGGCATGCAATGGATATAAAGTTGGTACTGCTTCTCAAATCTGGATGTGCACACAAGTCCCCTGGGGATCAGGTACAAATGCGATTCGGGGTTCAGATTCTGCTGGGCTTGGTGAGGCCTGGGATTCTACAGAACTCACAGCTCCCAGGTGCTGCTGATGCCGCTGGTCCACAGCCCAAACTTGGAGTGTATGAAGTCTTACCTTCTGAATCTTTTCATTGTAGCTAAAGATACAAACACAACCTCTGTCTGTTTGTGGTCCCTTGAATTGTTCATCTTGAAGGACCTTCCACTTCCATGCCCTCATGGGACATAAGTAAACAGAAATTCCATTGTTTTGTTCAATGACAAAAATGACATAGTTTTTCTGATAATTCCTTCATTCCTTATGATGTCACAAAGTAAACTAGCTAGAGTTAGCATTGAGCTTTAATTAATGAACTGAATATAGTCAATATTTTACTGCTTGAAACATTTCACAATTTGCTGAACTATAAATGCAATAGATGGGAATGTTTGTTAAGAATGCTGGGGTTCCTGGGAGGCTCAGTCGTTAAGTGTCTGCCTTCTGCTCCGGTCGCAATCCCTGTGTCCTGGGATCGAGCCCCGCATCAGGCTCCCTGCTTGGTATGAAGCCCTGCTTCTCTGTCTCCCACTCCCCTTGCTTGTGTTCCCTTTCTCGCTGTGTCTTTCTGTCATAAATAAATAAAGTCTTTAAAAAAAAAAAAAAAATGGTAATACTAGGGCACGTGGGTGGCTCAGTCAGTTAAGCGTCTGTCTGCCTTTGGCTCAGATCATGATCCCAGGGTCATCCCTTTCCCCATCCCCTTCCTCATTCTCTCTCTCTCTCTCTATCTTTCTCTCTCTCTCTCTCTCTCTCTCTCTCTCGTGGGCGCGCATGCTCTTTCTCAAATAAATAAAATCTTTAAAAAGAAAAAAACGGTAATGTTGAAAAATAGTAACAGCTTTAAATCTGTGATGCACCTGTCAGGACTTGGGGAATCCCGGGGTTACTGCCTTCATAGCACTAAGGCTCCCCCTCTGTGTGTGGGTCTCACATTGCTCCAAGGCCAAGGATTAGCTCTGCACCCCTTTATCCCTGTGTCCACCTGCCACACACAGGACCAGGCCCCTACAATGCTCAATGAATGCTAGTGAAAAAAAATCCTTCTTGGAATGAATATATAAACTAAATGATGGCATATCAATCCAGGGCAATAAAATGTACCTCGGGAAATAATAATTGCAACAACTCTAACAACATGAAATTTTTATAATATTATGTTAAGTGAAAAAAAAAACTGGATGCAACAATGCATTTTTTTGTGTGTTTACCATTTTAATATATAAATAATGAATAAATAACAAAAAGGAATTTGGGAAAATGGAAGCAGTAGGCTAATTATGGATGAGTTAATTTCCTCTTAAAAGTATTCCTTTTTTATATTACAGTTTTCAATAAATTATATAGAATAAGAAACCACAATGAGTTATATTTTACTATCATTAGACATCATTCTTGCTTCCCTTCACGTACTTAATTGTAAAATCCCACTCTACCTAAGACTCCCTTTAGAGAAATTAAAGACAGATTTTGAAAACATTTAAGTGTAAGAGTGAATAAATTTTTATAGATTATGTTAATGTTTTCATTTTACTTGTAAACTCTGTAATGTTCCCTAAAATTTGATGAAACTCACAGGGCCCTTAAGGAAGAGCTCTTGTCCTATCTGTTTTATTCTTTCCTCATCCAGACACGCAGCAAAACGAATGATAGGCTGTCAGGAATTCACTTTATCAAATGGAGTGTAGCCGAACTCTCGCATGCTTAAATCAATTGACTAGTGTTTTCCCCACTGCACTTCTTTCGGCCTCTGTACTACATACGTTATTTTTTCTAATTTAAAATCATGCTTTTGGGACGCCTGAGTGGCTCAGTCAGTTAAGTGTCTGCCTTCAGCTCAGGTCATGATCCCAGGGTCCGGGGATCGAGTCCCACATTGGGCTCCTTGCTCAACGGGGAGCCTGCTTCTCCCTCTGCCTGCCGCTCCCCCCGCTTGTGCTCTCGCTCTCTCTCTCTCTCTTTGATAAATAAATAAATAAATAAATAAATAAATAAATAAATAAATAAATCTTTCAAAAAAGATAAAATCATGCCTTTGTTTTCATCTTGTGTAAAATCTAGCCTCAGGTATGTTCTCTCATCTTTCTGCCAACAACTGTTAAATTTGAAAGTGACGTTATTGGGTAAAACCAGTCAGCAGCTGAGAGGGTCATATTAACTTTTTTCATTTCTACCAAGTAGTAAAATTTCTGCTTAGAAATTGACGGCATGAGTCCTTATTGAAATAGTTTGGCGCATGAGAGACGACAAATTCTTTTCCTTAGACTAGCCTATGGATTCCTTCCTTTCTCTTCTGCTGGTGGGCACAAGTCTTGCTCTCCCAGCCTTCTCCCTCTACCAGTTTCTCTCTTTCTTCATCCCTCTTTTCCCCCCTTAAATGATCTACACTTCTGGATAAATGTCTTCAAATTAATTTTTAGTCAGATATTTGAGTTTATATTTACACATCCGATTTTTAGTCAGATATTTGAGTTTATATTTACACATACACTCACACTTGTACACATATGATATGGCACCCTCGTGTTTTGAGAGGCACAAGCAACTCTCCTTTTGCTCACCTTTGTACCTCTAGAGCCTAGCAGACCCCTCCATATACGTTCATTGAAAGAATGAATATGTGAACTAAAGAATGAACAAATGCTCTTCCTAGGGAGGTAAGAAATAGTGTTGAAGACCAACAAATGATTAGAAACTAGTAATTACAGTTTGCATGTCCGCATTGACTACCCTTTTGCTAGAATCTTCAATCATGTCACTTAGTAAATATTTCTCTTTCTCCCTTGCTTAACTGTTTGCTGCCAAACCATGGCCTTTAAAACTTGTTTATCTTTTTATTTTCATACCATCTCTTCTTTTTCTTTTGAAAAATATGGACAACACTCAAGAATCTGTACCTCCATCTTCTCCTTTCACTAGGACAGCGTTTGTTTTATACCTCTCTTCTGTCATTTATCTCATCCTGTTTTGTCATTTGGGAACTTGACTTTTCATTCCTACTAAGTTTTCAGTGCTTTTAGGAAAATAAGGATTTCTCTATTTTTAAAAAAATCTCTGGCATTGCCTAGGTTGGTTCGTAGAATATCATTGACATTGGCAGAATGGAAGTTAGAATTTGAAACATTCTGTACAATGAAACACAGTTAAAAATGTTCAAATAGTATTTATCCAAAAACAAAAAGTGGAAATGATTTCAAAAAAGTAAGATGTTCAAAGAGTGCCTGGGTGGCTTAGTCGGTTAAGCATCTATCTTTGGCTCAGGTGATGCTCCTGGGATCCTGAGATTGAGCCCTGCATTGAGTTCCCTTCTCACCAGGGAGTCTGCTTCTCCCTCTCCCTCTGCTGCTCCCCCTGCTTATGCTCCCTATCAAATAAATAAATAAAGTCTTTTTAAAAAACAGGATAAGATGCTCAAGGAAAGTCATATGTATTAAACTTTTTGAGGCCAAATGAGCCTTGAATTTTATACAGATAAAAAAACTTTGGTGTTCCTAGAAAATTAGGTGTGCCATACATTGTAAAAGATTGTACATATTCTTTGAACAGAATTGCCTTTGTATCGGAAGTGGGGAAGGGAGAGAATATACCAGATCAAATCAAACATGTTTTTGGTTGGTGCAGGGAGAACAATGTAAATTCCTTATTATGTTTATAAATCCTGACCTTGGAGTCCCAGAAGCACTTTGGAGATCGATCTGCTGGGGTCCTGATGTCATCTTGCTGCTCTCTTTTTCTTCCCCTCCACTGTTTGACAGTATTTGTATGGGTGATTTATTTGCCCATTTCCTCAATTTAACTGTGAACTTTGGATCACTCTGCCACATACTTATTCCTACACAGAGAGTAGAGAAGAAAACGCTTTTATATTGAATTGTTGATGCAGAGTCCCATAGTGAATAATGATTTGAAGAAGAGAAAACTTCTATTGGCTACTCTGGAATGTATGAATAAAACTTTTTCATCTACTTTAGTATTTTTCAAATGCTGCTCTTCCCTAGTGGGTAGGGAGTAATGGGAAGAATTGGCAGAAGGCAAGGGCAAAAGTTGAGTCTCTAAGCTCCCCAACTTTACTTCAGTTCAGTATCTTTTTTGTTAGGACTTCTGTAACTTGAACAGAAAGTTTTATGATCAGAATGTTTTCTGTATTTGTTGTTCTTGTTGCTTACCCACAAACTAGCTTCGTTCAAAATATCAGTGCAACTGAATCATGATGAAGAGGGAAAACAAAGGAGCTGTGAAAATAGGGCTTATCTGTGCCTTAGCAATTATTATAAAAGAGAAAAAATAAGGAAGACTCTTTAAAACCAAGAGAAATTAGTGTCGTATTGTTTGAGTGTGTGGTGATGGAAAAGGGCTGGCTCCTGACTTAAGGACTTTTAACTCAGCCTCCAAAGGTCAGAGAGGACAAAAAGCTATTATGTTCGAACAGGTGTTTTGAGATCTTTGGAAATGAGTTTGTAATTTGAGTTGCATTCAGAGACAACAGGGGTATATCTCTGTAAAAACCACCCACTGTTGCAGGACTTTCTGCAAGAAGACTTTTGCATGCAGAAGTCAGATGAGAAACGTGTCAAACATGCTTACTCTTGAAATATTGGTAGCGAAACCTTACATCAGAGATCCTGCTGGCCGTGTACATTTTATTCGATCCTGCATCTTTGGCCTGAGTCACCACTCTCTTGGAAACATTCACTCTACCTTTACTCCATTTGGGTGGAAAATGAACTTTTGATCACATTTCTTTACCAATGTGTTTAATCAAGTCTTACCACATGCAAAATACCAAAGCGGTTGAGGATGTGGGTCTTTCCATTGCGTTTCTTATGTCTTGACCCCGGACATAATTCACATACTCAACATGCAACTATTGAATTCAACATGTTCTAAATATTGAGGTGCAACAGATTTATGATCATTGAGGAAATAAAGAGCAAGGACTTTGTTGAACACTGTTTAAGCTACACTCACATATCATCATCAGTTCTAATATGCCCTTTCTAAGGATGCCTTCCTTTTCTCATTTATTTAAAGAAGACTTATTTTGATTAAGTTAGTAGTTATTAGAGTAAAAATAGTATGCTGACTCCAGAGAGTTTAATGATTCTTTGCATTCGAGATCTGCCGTAATGCAGTGCTTGCATGATCTTCTTAGTTGAACCATAAAGATGAACAAGAGTCCAGTCTTGATAAGAGGTTCATTCACATTTTCCGTTATTATGGATGTTAATATTCAGTGACTAAAGAAGCATCCAGTTCTCATTCAACTGTATCCTGAATGGCACTATGTGGAACAAAGGAAAAAGAAACATGCTATTTCTGAACTTGATGCCAGCCACCGTGTTCTCTTTTGTCTGGTTTGATTATGTTAAAATCTCAGTTAATGCTGTTGACAAGTATGTACACTTACAGTTGCCAGTCAGGCTTTAACTTTCACAAAAGAACTGCTGGAGAAGTTCTGGCCCCGAAATGGCTGCTGGGATAAAAGTCACCTTTGACTAAAAAACACCACCTCTCCCCTCTGTGTGGTGTGCCCTAAAATGCAGCCATGCAGCCACCAGAAGGTGACTCTGAATGCAAAGGTAGAAAGAGAAAATTGCAGGGTTCATTGTTGCCAGGACAAGGTTACATAAAGTTGGTCATACAATTGCAATCATGCTGGTAAATCAATATGTGTTGCCATGGAGAGATGGCTATAAGAGGAAAAACAGATGGTGGTGGTTGTGGTGGAGACAAAGACATAAGATCTCCAAAACTCCCCCCATGTAAAGATTATTCGACAATTCAGGGAAGAATGTAATGTGTATATTTTGAAGACTTCCATTATCATTTTATCACATTAATGCAAAAATATGCCATTAAAGTCATCGTGTTATTCGTCTCTTTATTTCCCTTATGTCCCAAGGCAAAAAAATAAACTCCACCACTTCACTTGTCAAACCATTGCCCTTATTTCATTCAACTCATGTAAATACCCATTTTATTTACTACATCTATCATGATTTAAAGCAAGATTGCCCACTGAATATTTTCACTCCAAAAAAAAAAAAAAGGCATCCTTTCTTTCTCTGAAGACAATATTATTTGACAAATATTTATCATATAGTCACTAGATGCAAAACACTGCTATATTCCTTGTATGTATGCTATCTGATAAAAGCATAAGCTGACCCAGGCCCTGGATTATTAAAGCCTTATATCTCATGCTACAGTTTTGCCCTCGAATGTTTACATAATGAGAATGAACATGCAGTATTTTTTTTTCTGCTTAATACACAGTTTGATCCATGAGTTTCTAAAAACCCATAGCTTAATAATGAAAACTCAGATCTTAATCACTATTATAAAAGAAGAATTCTACTTTTATTTGTTCTAATGTATAGTATGAAACAACAACATCACTTGCTGGAGAACTAGATGAGTGCAATTTTCCACTTTGTCTCAAAACATAAAGATGACCTATGTCAGTATTGTCCTAATAAAATATATCAGTGGAATTTTGTTTCCTTGAAATAAGACATTTTTCTTTCTAAATCCATAAGAGGAACATGTAATAGAGGCAATATAATACTTGAGATCAGAAACACCTTTGAAGACATATTTCTGGCAATAGGGTAGAATAATTTTCTTGAACATCACTGATATTAGAAAAAACTGTATATGTCAGACTTAAGAAATGTTTTAATTCTATCAATGAACTAACAAGAAACTAAGTTTTTCTAAACTGAGCTTCAGTTTCCAAGACTCAAAGAAAGAACAGCGAAAAAGAGATAAATCTCAAAGGACCACCAAAGCTAGGAGCTTAATAGAAGAACCATTTCGTAGAACTGGAGCCCCAAAGAGCTATACCTTCAAAGTGAAGGTGATAACTAGACCCAAGCCCCCTGACCCATCCACCCAAAGATAAGTAAAATTGTCTGCCTCCAATCCTGGTACTACATGGAAAAAATAAAAATTTCTCCTGAATGTTCATAAAATGGATTAGTCTTCACATGGATTTGTAAGCTAAATTCATACCACTTAGGTGATCCAGAAAATCTATAAGCAAAGAACTTAAATTCAAGTAGTAGTAGGCTATTAGTGTCTCAAGTCACCTGGCAAATACAAGTGAAAATCCAAAAGCAAATAAAAATCCTTTTGGAGGTTATCTACTTTCAGAACAAATAACGAAATTTCCCCCAGGTAAAGTTCCAAGGAAGTAGACTCAAAATCAACAATTCAGAATATACAGAGAACCAAAGCACCATACCTGTAAAGCAACAGAAAAAGCAAGCTGAATTAAACAAGCTGAATTAAACCCACAAAGATATCAGAGGTAGAATATGAAATAAGTATAAATTAATATATTCAAAGAAGTAAAAGAGAGGTTTGATGTAAGGAAAGAGCAAAATGAGCATATTGGAAAAAAGAATCATATACAATTAACAGAAATAAAAAAATGTTTATTTTTAACATTCTAAGGTCATTCTATTGTTTGGGAAGAAGAGAAAGATAATGATTAACTGTAGACATTAATAACTTATGTATGTATATGCTAAGAAGTCTAGTGTAATTGTTTAAATAAAGAAGTAAAGTTCATGCTCTTGAAATTAATAAGGGGAGAAAATAGAAAAGGAAAAAGAATGATCATTCCAAAGGAAAAAAAGTAGAAAAAAAAGTAGAAAAAAGAAGCCTAGAAATGGCAAGAAAAATAAATACAAAACCAGGATAATAAAAGCAATACAAACATATCATTAATCAGACTAAATATAATTGGACAAAATGCTTGACTTAAAAGACAAAGATTCTCAGGTTGAATTGAAATAAATAAGTTCAGTTATATACTTATGTCATTTATTTGTAGATAATGTACAGATGGGTCATGTTTCTTAATCCACTTTGTCAATTTCTATCTTTTGATTGATATATTTAGACCACTTACAATTAATGTGATTCTTGATATATTAATGATTGAAATTCTAATATTTTATTTTTTGTATTTTGTTTCTCACTTTTTTCATTTGTCTATTTTCTTTTCCTGATTTCATGTGTGTTACTTGGACATTTTTCAGAATTCAGTTTTGATTTATGTATAGTGTCATTTAGCATATCTCTATGTAGAGCTTTTTTAGTCAATTCTCTTGGAATGACATAATTTACTTCAATCTATTGGTGTCATCATTTTACCAGTTCAGGTAAAGTATAAAACCCTGGGACCTCTTTTTTTTTTTCCCTTTACTCAACCCCTTTAATAATATAATTATTTTAAATATTTCTTCCACATATATTTGGAACCACAACCATATTATAAATTTTGCTTCAGTCATCAAATATACTTCAGAAAGTTCAAGAGGAGAAGGAAAGCCTACTGTATTTGCTGATATTTCTACTTATTGTGTTCTTTCTTCTTTCCTGATGTTTCAAGATTCCTTCTTTGATCATTTTCTTTCTGTTTAGAGAGCTTCTTTTAGCCAGTTTTTTAGGGTAAGTCTGATGACAGATTTTCTTGATTGTTCTTTATCTGAGAATGTCTTGATTTCCACAAATTCCTGAAGGATATTGTTGCTGGGTATGAGATTTTCAGTTGGTAGTTCTTTTTCTTTCAGTATTTGAAAAGTATTGTGCTACTTTGTTCTGGCTTCTATAGTTTCTGGTGTTAAATGAGTTAAAATTATTTTCCCCTATAATTTAAGTATTGTTTTACTCTGGCTGCTGTCAAGATAGTTTACCTACCTGTCTTTAGTTTTCAGAAGTTTAATTATGATGCATCTTGTCATATATTTCTTTGGATTTATTCTGATTGAGGTTCACTCAATCTGTTCAATCTCCTGGTTTATTTCTCTTGCTAGATTTGGGACGTTTTCAGCCATTACTTCATCAGATGTTTTTTCAGTCTCACACTCTTTGTCCTCTCCATCTGGGAGTCCAGTGACAGAAATGTTAAATATTTTGTTATAGTTTCACACGCCCTTGCCTCGCTGGTCTTTTTTTTTTTTTCAATTTGTTTTCTCTATGATTTTCAAATTGAGTAATTTTTATTGTTCTAGCTTCCATTCTATTGCTTCTTTTCTCTGTCCCCTCCTTTCTCTTGTTGACCCCATCCACTGAGCTTTTTGTTTTACTTATTATATTTTGAGTCCTGAAATTTCCATTTTGTTCTTTAGATCTCCTTTGCTGAGGGTTTCTATTTTTTTGCTGAGGCTTTCTAATTTTTCATTTGCTTCAAGTATGCTTATAATTGCTTATTGAATCATTTTTAGCATGGCTGCTTTAAAATCTTTGTCAGATAATTTTAACATCTCTTTAACATTTGTTGGCATCTATTATCTGTCTTTTTCCAGTAAGGTTGAGATCTTCTTGATTCTTGGTACAAGTGACTTTAAAACCTGGACAACTTTATATTATGTTGTGAGACTCTGGATCTTATTTAAACTTCCCATTTTAACTGTCTTTTTTTGTGACACTGCTCTAGCAAGAGAAGAGGGTGGGGTAGGCTTCAAGTGGAGTGGAAATATAGATTTCCCTTTCAGACTCCACTGATACCTCTTTACTGCTAGGTGTGAATGGGAATTTCATCTCCACTGGCACCATGGTGGGAATAGCCTCATTACCTCTGAGCATGGGTGAAATCATGAACTCTCCACTAGTTTTCAAAGGGAGAAATGCTTCATCACTGCCAGGTAGGAGCAGAAGTTCTAGCTCCCCAAGTGGTCACCACAGTCACTCCAGGGTGGAGAGCACCAATTATTGTCTGGCAGGGATGAAAGTCTCAACTCCCTATTTGGACTTCTGTGATACCATCCTTGCCTTATTACATTTTCACTAAGGCAGAATTATAAGCTCCTCACTCAGGCTTCTTGGCATCACTGTGGGAGTGGCTGCACTTTTTTTGGCAGTTTTTGACTATAGTAGAGTGGTTATTGGCTAAAAGTTCTCTCTCTTACTGAGCTAGCACTGCCTTTTTCCTAGTTCTTGCACAAGAGGGAACAAGTTTTGAAGGGCTTTTTTGTCTGCACCCACTGGCATTTCTGAGTTACCAGCTTTATAATTCCAAGTCTGGAGTATAGGGAGCAAAAAGAAAACCCAGGGAAATCACCATCTACCTCATCATTCCTCAGGTTGCTAACTGCTCTACCTTCTTCTCCCCACCTTTCAGAGTCTTATATTTGTTTAAAATGTGATGTGCAAGGTTTGTAGATGTACTTAGCAGAATGATCCAAAAAAGTAAGCCGCCTCCATCTTCCTGCAGGAGAAAATCTTACCTGTTTTGTTGAATTACTTCCTCGAAATTACTGAATTTATTCTTACAATCTTATTACCACAGATCAGAAAATAAATTCATGAAGCAGGCACGAATGAGAAGATGTCTGTAAACTATATAAACTATATATATATATTTTTGATAAAATATTTAAGCCATATAGGAATTAATATAAACCTTCAGGGAAAGGCCATACTATGCCGGTAAAAAATCTGGACTCTGGAGCCTGACTGAGCTAGGTTCTCATGTTGATTCTCGAGTGTATTATTTGCCCTTTAAATCTGTGTAAAATGAAAGCAAAAATACCCTCTTCATAGGGTATACTATAGGGTATATGATACAAAATATAATATCTACCACACAGTAGGTGATAGGCAAATATTAGCTCCCTCTTCTTCCCCTATCAGAAATGGAAATAGATTTGTAAAAAACAATAGTCCTTCTTTTATTTTAAAATATAAAGCTCTTTGAGACATGGGTCAAAGGATCACAAATATGTTCTATAATATTAACATGTTAAGGCTCGGTATGGAACAGCAGTCATGTTAACTGTACATAAATTATGAGGAAAAGCATTATCCCTACACAGAACTTTACAAATATGGATCCTCAGTAGAAGCAAGGGAATGAGTGGGGCTGAGATAAAAGCTCAAGATATTGAAAGTCTATCTTTGTATGATTGGCATAGCTGCACCAGAGCTCATAAAATTAACTTACTCAACCCCTGTCACTAATAGGGGGCCCAGAAGACGGATCATAGGATAGGTTCTGTTTTATTTTATCTGTTTGTACACTCACAGTCTAAAACATCGGCACTAAGAGACTGATCAAGCTTCACTGATCCTTTGAGAAACATCTTAATGTCCAAAAAGTTTGAGCGTGGTTAAATCAGTTTGTCCCCTGAAACCTTGAAGATGAAAGACACCTGTATCAAGTTAATGAAGACCATCTCAGCAAATTAGGTCACAGCTATTGGGCAGTGATAGCTGTGAAGAAGAAAATACAGTGCAAGTTTACATCAGAAATACCTCAAACATTGTCTGAGGTTTTCACTAGTTCTACCACCAAGACTATGTTCCATTGTCAGTGGTTTGCAGCCTCTATCAGCCCCCTTCCCAGAATATGGACAGCAAAAAGATACTCAAGCAGCTGCTACCTAGTGCAATCAGGATATCAACAGAAAGGCAAAGAGGACCATAGTAAGAAAAAGAAGCAGTTGATGACATTAAACTTTTTTAACACCATCAACTGTTTATTGCTTAAATGTTAAATGTACACTCTAATTTTCAAATGAGAATAGCTTCTCTATAACATTTGACACATTCAGGTTTTTTTTTTTTTCCTGTATCATTTTCTAAAGAAGAAACATTTAATTTCATTCCTAAATGAAAGATCTACTTCTTGCTGAAAATGTATACTTTAAAGGAATACTTTAAAGAAGGCATTCTTGCAGGTGGTCTCTACTACAAATAAAAACGTGAAAAGGCCCTTAAAGAAACTTTTGGCCCATAACCCTCTCTTCTGTCTTCTCATGCTGGGTTGCCATTTAAGTAAAACCTCCATGGGAGTCTTAAATGCCACGGCAGGCATGTTCCCGCCAGCTGTTTGTGGGATTGTATAGGTCACCCAGCCTAGGGGGTTCAACTTTAGTGTTCTTGGATCCATTATGGCTCCACTGGAGGGTTGAAATTCAATCTTCAATCACTGTTCTGTAACAAATTGACACTTTGGGCTTTTGCTAAAACAGTTGCCTTATTCCTGGCTTGAGCTATTCATGGACCAGAACTGCATTTTTTAAGGTCGGCTTCTGCCTAGCAAAGTTCTAGGAGTTAGGCTGTGAGATAACTTCTGGCAGGGGAAGGATACTTAGAAGCTGAAACAAATGATGAAATCACACTGTTTAGAGGTCAAGGGACATCCTTGAACAAATACTAACAGATTATTCCCTTCTGCCTAATTTTTGTGGAATTCTTACTCAGAGTATTATTGACTTCATGTGAAAGAAGGAGAGAGTATCCTCCCCTTAGTTTCTTCATGGCATGGGTTTGTCTTGCTTCTGTATCAGTGTCTGCAGCGCCAGAAAACAAGTGTGAAAACCAAAACCACCATCTGGATAAGAACCTATTGGTAAAGGGGCGCCTGAGTGGCCAGTTAAGCGTCTGCCTTCTGCTCAGGTCATGATCTCGGGGTCCTGGGATCGAGTCCCACATTGGGCTCCCTGCTCAGCGGGGAGTCTGCTTCTTCCTCTCCCTCTGTGATCTCTCTTGCTCTCACTCTCCCTCAAATAAATAAATAAATAAAAATCTTTTTTTTTTTCTAAAAGAACCTATTGGTAAATGTAAGAATCCTTTAAAAATGTTTGCTGCCAAACCCTTTTAAAAGTTTACTTAATTATAAGAAGCTCATTTCTTATAATTAAACCCCGGAGCTTGAAATTTTGTATATTTAGCGAAGCTAACTGAGTTGATATAAGAAGAGTGGTGTTTAAAATAATCCCTAACAGTAGGTAACCCAGAAATTATTTTTAGTAGACTCTGGGTTTCCTTAGAGCATGTTTTTTGCCCAGTTCTTACTATTATTTCAGTTATTCAAATTATATTTGGCTTCACCTAAATTGACTTTTTATGCACATATTGACAGAGAGGAGGGGGTCTCCATACCTGTATTGAGTTCAGTGGCAAAGTTGCTTACTTTGACATATTATCAAAGTGAGCCATCTACCAGCGGACCACCCACACTAGGTTGTAATCCATCTTTGAAAAAAAAAAAAAAGTATAGGGAAAGCCCACAGTTGGAATATGTAATCTGATGCTGTGTAAGATTTGTAAGGAATTCAAACACATCAAATTCAAAACTGTAATTTTCCTCCTTACTTTCAATGATTGTAACAGTATCCATCCAGCAAGTTTTCTTTGGTTAGAACAAAGATGTAAGCCAAGTTGACCTGGGTTATCCTTCACCTCTCACATATGAGTGGCCATTAAATTCTCATTCTTGAGTATTTCCACACTGTCTCTGTTCTGATTTCCCTTGTCTTACTTAGTTCAGGGTTCCATTGTCTCTCATGTGACAATTGTAATACCTTCCACCCTGTGCCCTACCTTCAGTCCAAGTCTTACCTCATTACCTCCCTATTTCCATTACAAAACAGGATAAAAACACTTCCAAACCTCTGACAGAGGGGTTTTCTAAAGCATAGTACTGTTTATGAAACTCTTTTATGCATGAGATAAAAACTTTAATGGCTTCTTAACAAGGCAAATCACAAACTCTTTAGCCAGGCACACCATACACACACACGTGCTCTTGTTTTGTTTCAGTATGTATACTGCCTATGTAAAATGTATTTCATAGCATGGATTAAGGTGAAAGGCGCACACCACACACAGTATGAGAGGAGAAGAGAGAGAGTGGGAGAGAGAGAAATGGTGGGAGAAAGCACAAATCATTTTCTTAAGTAATCCATGTTTGTTGAATAAAATTTTTAGAAAAACTTGAATAGCAATAATGTTTAAACGACCAAGATTCTACTATTTGGTTCCGGTTTAGACAGGTGGATTTAATATTGTATGTTTCTATACACAGATTTATCTGGATAGCAACACAGGATTTCATACACTTAGTAGGGTCTCAAAATATGTTGATTGAATGACTAGATATGTTTTTTGTTATCAAGTAGAATGTCATTATATGTACACATGACTTTGTCCTACATAATATATTATGATTAGTTTTTTTAAATCAATACATATTGATCTACATTATTTTGTATGGATATGTAGTGATTCACTTTATCAACATATACTTTTAATAGCTCATAATATCGGACTCTTAGTTTTCTAACCCCTTTATTATGAACATCACTTTTGTGAAAATCCTTATATGAGCAAATATGTACATGTGTGTATACACACACACACACTCATATATGTTACACACGTGTGTGTATACGTGTGCACCAGGCACAGATTTAAGTGTTTTATATATATATTAACTATTCAGTCTACAAAACAACGTGATGAAATAGATTCTATCATTTTACAGGTGAGGAGCCATGACACAGAGAATTTAAGTGTATTGCCCAAGATCACATGTTAATAAGTGACAGAGTCAGGATTTGAAACCAGCCAGTCTGTTTCAAGAGTCCACATACCTAACACTATCCAATGATGCTTTGACTTGTCTAATTAAGATAAATTCCTGAAAGTGGACTTAAATTTAGTGGAACTAAAATTGACATTTTATGGCACTTTGAAATGTTCTGCTGTGCCTTTTGCTTTAATTGTTCTGTAATTAATTTAACAAATTGTTTAATTATTTAATTTATTGCTTTAATTAATTGCTCTTTAGTTGTGCTTTAATTGTATTTCATTGTAATTTCATTGTTGATTTAATTGCCCCCACTCTTCTTTGCATGAAAAAATTTGACCATTCTTTGGGAACCATGCTCTATAGCCGCCTTTTCTGTAAAGGTGTCTTAAACATGCTGGCCATGCCAGGCAGAGGTTAAAACACTTTTCTCTGTGTTCCTATAGCTCTTTGAACACTGCTGTACCACAGTGTATATATTTTATTGTAATTATTTGATCTGTATCTTTCTTCCCCACCAGAGTATGAACTAGCTTCTCCAGTCCAAGAATTCTGCCATTCATCCTTATACCCTCAGAGCCTACGTCCTAGCAATTGTGAAGTGGTACATGCTGAACAAATGAATGAATTTACGCAAAAGAAAAAATAATTGGTTTTAGGTTAAAAAAACTGAATCTAAAAAGAAATCACTGATGACATTCTAATGATTGGATGAAAAATATTTTTGAAACTATTTTATGCTTGTCTCTGCAATCTTTCCATATTACATTGATTAATCATTTCATATATGATCTGGTATCATGTCGTTTTTGCGATGCCTGCCATTCAAAGCATACTCTGGATGCTAGAAAAACCAACTACTACATAGTCTGTTTCAATTAATTCTTCTTGAAAAAGAGTGTCTTGAATTTGGTTAGTAGAGTGATTTGAAAATAAAAACTGCTACATAAGTGCTGAGTATTGTTATTGATCATTAAGTATCCCATAGCCCAAGTAATTTTCCTCATTATTGATATGAAAGTGATTTTATCTAGGCAAAGAAGAAGGGCTTATTCATAATACTTTCATTTCAAATGGGATCATACTGAGATATATGATACGTATCCTAGTATATGTACTGGAAGTATTTATCCCTTCCTTTCCATTATTCCTTGTTGGTAGAGCTTTATAGCTACTTCTGTGGACTTAAAACTCTATTTACATCAAAATCCTAATACCTACATCACAAGTTTTGAATTTTAATACTATTTAATGAGTTTTTCTGGAAAGAAACCTTTCTATGGGTGCAAGAAGGTTTGTGAGAAGTCCTAGTAAAGTTAGTTTGAGGAACACCTTAGACAGTCACACCTGACATTAAGGAACATACACTCCCTAGCTTTCACAGTTCCACCACATCTAGCTACATAAACACTAACGCCATTCGGCCACTGGATAGGGTACTAAAAATCAAGCAACAGGAAAAGAAGGTGATATATTAAACTTCATTGACTTTATTCATTTCACTAAATGATTGGTTTCTGGATTCAATGGAATAACCTTTGCCATCTACCCCTACCGAAGATAATAAAAAACCATGGAGAAATTGTGAAGCCTTTAACATTATTCCTATCTTTATTGGATGAACCAAATCACAAGCAGGCCAGGCCATATTTACAATTCTTGGATCGCTGAAATTTGTGTACCTCCTAAGGCTTGGTTAGTGTACAAACACATCGAAACTTCTCTGGAATAGCACCTGCTTTAGCATATTGGTAAATCTCCAAGAACTCTTTGTGACATGGCTCTATGAAACAGAATCATGATATAAATGTATTCATCCTTTTTTTAGAGCCATGAAGAAATATTCACAAAGTATAGCTTGAAATATAAGACCATAATTTGGCCTAGGACAGGTCTATGAGCATACGAGTTGGGCACTATCACCTCCAAGCGTGAAAAGTCCTCTAGGAGTTGAGTATCCATGAGATTTTAGAGCAAAGGAAGCAAGGATGATGGTGGTGGGGCCAAGGGCTACATGGACTTCCTGGACACAAAGAAACCTACTCTAGTAACTCAAAACTTACTTGAAATGGTCTGATATCAATTTAGCTAATAGGAATGTTAATTAGAGCTTTTAAATTCCCACTTTAAGGAAAGATTTGATCCTTCATGGTTATAAAATACTGACTGCATGAATCCCTAGGCTAGAAGTTATAGAGATGAGAATATCAGTCATACAATATGCTTTAATTTCACAGTCTTTTATGAAACTATGGTTTGATCAAATGCTTTCTTATGATTCTGCCAACATGAAAAATCCTGTTTTGATCTTTTTTATTGAGTCTGCCTCTAGTGAGCAGGGAAAAAGTCCAAAGGGAATGAGAGCAAACACCAGCTCACTTTTCTTACTGGGAAGTGGAATATCCAAGGGTACTCACTCTTTAAGAATGAACATTCTAACCCAGCTTTTGTTTGGGCAGAAGCTTACTCTGTAGACTCAGCCTAGGTCAATGCCCGGGGAAATGTCTGGTCACCTGGAGTTTTTATAGCTCTTTAATTAAGTATAAATTAATTTTCACAATTATTAATAATTATAAGCAATTAAGCAAAATACCATGTGAATCATTAAACATAATATATGGATCAATAAGAAAGTTACTGTATTTTAAAGGTGCTTCTATTTGTGTGGGCATAAAATAAGGAAGCAGAAATATTTCTTGAGCTATTGATGTGTGTGGTTAAAGTGGGTTGTAGATAACGATTCATGGACTTATAGGGAATATTCCTACCTTGGAGTCTGGTAAAAGGAAATGCCTGACCCTGCAGAAAGAATTTTAAAGCACACTTCATTTCCGTTGCCATACATACAGAATATTAAGCCTTTCCCAACTTTTGTTAAATATACTTTATATAGCCAAATCACACTTACGTTTTGTTCCATAACCATAATGAAAACTTTCAGACTTTCTACAATTTGATTCTGAAAGCTATAATCCAATAAGCAACATTTACATTATAAAGATTATGGACTATTTTTCATGCAGCCCCAAGTATGAGCTAGGGTTACATTTCTCTCCTATAGTTCCAATGGTCCTATCCCTCTGCCACTCAAGGAGAATGTTTGAATGGCTTCTTCACATTTACATTCAAAATAACTCCTCATTCTAATTTGCTTGGTATCTTTGAGCCATGCCCTCCTTACATCACTGATTTGGTCCTCTTTCCTCCCTCCTCCCTCCCTTCCCTCCCTCCTTGCTTCCTTCTTTCCCTCCCTCCTGTTTTTCCTTCCATTTGATTAAGATTCTGATTGCATTTACTTTTTATCTTATTATGAAAAGAAACATATCCTTTTACATCATATTCTTATACCTCCCAGAGTTTTACCTTCTTTACGGTTCACTTAGAAATGATTTCATTGTTCTTTAGATCACTGCTTCCTGTTTTACACTGGTGGCTGGTTGGTTTTTTGCTTTCTCTGGAGTGTCCTGTGGACTTTAAATTTTCTTGAATTCTCTGCCTTTATTGATATCTCAAAATCTTCAGATGTCTCGGTCATTCTCTTCTTCGCTATGGCATCTCTACCGTCTTTGAGCCCATCCATACTTCTGCACTCATCAGGGCTGGGTGCTTTCTGTTCATGCTACGTTGCACATTTGATCATTTCCTTTCATTACCTTTCTGAATCAGAACCACTCTTTTCTAGGTGCTGTATTCAGTGGTGCATAGGTAACATTTAACAACAGATTCTCATAACAAACAAAACCCTGATTTTTAGTGTTTCCCAGTGTCCATGTTGTACATATTCCCATAATGGTTGATGTCGAGTTCCCAACTTGAGGTTACTGACCATGGATTTGGGAAGAGATGCACCGGGGTCTGTACTCCCAAGCCAGCTCCGTTGATGAGAACCATTCTGACAGAGATATTTCTAAAATAAATTCATCCTCTCTGAGTTAACAAGCAACCTGGATCTCATTTAACTTCATTTAGTGGCTCTGGGTCATTATTATTAATGTCAATCTCTAAGGCAATAAGTGGTGTCTCTAGAGATTATGACATTTAGAAGATATTTGCCTATAAACTAAATGACAAAATAGCTTAACATGGAAATTAGATCAAATAATCAAGTAAAAAAAATGCAATGTTGTTTTGTTTATTTTGGATGGGCTTTTTGTTGTTAGTTGACTTTTTAAAATACAACACAGTTGACCCTTGACCAACAGGAGGGTTAGGAACACCAACCCCTCACACAGTTGAAAACCCTAATAGAACTCTTGACTCCCCCACAATTTAACTACCAATAACCTACTATTGACAGGAAGGCTTATAATAACAGAAACAGTCAATTAACACATATTTTGTATATTTTACATATTATATACTGTATTCTTACAGTAACATAAGCTAGAGAAAAGAAAATGTTACTAAGAAAATCATAAGAGAAAATACATTTACGATGCCATCCTGTACTTATTGAAAAAAATCCTCATCTAAGAACCTGTGCTGTTCAAGCTAGTGTTCAGGGTCAACTACTGAAACCTACTTTTCATGGTTTGAATAGTCGTTAAAGCTGCTCTCTTTTAATCCTCGATATGATCCCCTCCCTGTTTAGATTTTTTCTGACCTTTCATTTGTGCTCTTATTTCAAGCCACCCTGAATCCATTTTTAAGTAAGTTATCAGAGAATAGGTTTAATAGATACAGTGTTTCCAAGAAAGAAAGCAGATTTTCTAATAAGTGGTGTTAATTCAGCTTCTCTTTCATTATGTGTGTTTTCTTTAATATCATAAAAAAAGAATGCTGTCCATGCATCTTCTGACAGAAAAGAAAATGGATTTTTCTCTGTTTGAAAAGTTCACTTTAAAGGTTTTTGTGATGCGCGACAGCTTTAAAATAGGGTTGCTTTTCAGAATAAATTGCCTGCAGCTGCTCTTGAGGTTTTCTTTTTTATCTGAGCACATCCATCCTGTTTGGACATAAAAAAACTGCATATTTACATCGCTGATGGGCCAATAAATAAAATGCTGCATTTTTAGGGGAAGGTTCCAGGGAACTAATTAGAGTCAGGAACAAACAGGGGATTGAAAACATGGTGCTGCTTCTTACCTTCCTCTGATTATTTCGCGTTTTAGCCATTTCTGTGCATCCTCTCATTTGTGTGAGCAGGGGATGTAGACAGATCACTTGATGATCAGGAAATGCCCATGAAATGAATGTGGTTCTGGTGTGGTTGTCTTTAGGCGTTTGCTCATTTCTCTACTCCTCCACAGCTTGCTGAAGGTGAATTTTAACCAAGGTAAATTCAGCTTTCTGGATGGAGGACATTTCTTTATGTCCATGGAAATTAAAGCTATTCAGGCATACACCTGCCACGTAACTAGAAAAATACCTAGGGTACCATTTTCATTTCAAATCTGCAGTTTCTAGTGCCATCAACATAGCTATTCGTTGGATCATTTTATTAGAATTACTATTTTATCAAAGTAAATCTAGAAAAATGCCTGAAATGTATAAAATTAGTGTCCAAATATAGCAGGTGCAACTATAAAATTTTTAGATATAGAATACAACAAATATCATTTTAATAGCATAATGATATTTTTGGCATTCACTGGACTATATGAAATCCATCTGTTTCATCAATCATACACAAATTATTTAAATGTATATTTTAATATATTGTATAATTGTTAAAATGTAATTGTATATAATGCAAATGTAATAAACTGTGTCATGTCTACAGTTGTAATGGGCCCGTAATTTTTAATTCTCTAGTCAAAATGGATTTAGCCTAATCTAGGATGAATTTTCAAGTAAGTATATGATCTCGATAAAATATGATCCAATCCAAAGGAATTATTTAACTTACTTTTACATGGGAGCTGTGAGTCCAGAGCCAAATAAATCACTAAGCTTCATTTTGAAAAAAGTGGTTAGTCATTATCATCCATGATGGACTAATGAAAGCAAAGAAACCAAATATATTTGGTAATTTATGTTTCTTACAAGAAGGCAGGGATAAGTGGGAGATTTGGGTTGTTTTTTGGTTGTTTGCTTGTTTTCCAAAATAATACCAGTTCTAGCATTCGAGCCTGTAGTTATTTTTCCAAGTGTGTTATACTAAGCCTATCATTTTATTTAAAAAAAAATGATGAACTAAGGGGGGCGCCTGCATGGCGCAGTCAATTAACATCTGCCTTCAGGCTCAGGTCATGATCCCAGGACCCTGGGATCAAATCACATCAGGCTCCCTGCTCAGTGGAAAGTCTGCTTGTCCCTCCCCCACTGCCCCTCCCCCCTTTTTCTGTGCGCCCGTGCTCTCTCTCTCTCTCAAATAAATAAATAAAATCTTTAAAAAAATGATGAACTCAGGGTGTCTTGGTGTTTCAGTCAGTTAAGTGGCTGCCTTTGGCTCAGGTCATGAACTAGGAGTCCTGGGATTGAGTCCCATGTCTGGATCCCTCCTCAGGAGGGTGTCTGCTTCTCCCTCTGCCCCTGCACCACCCCCCATGCGCGTGCACTCTCTCTCTCTCTCAAATAAATAAAAAAAAAATCTTTTTAAAAAATGACAAACTCATATCATAGAATATGATACTCTAAAATATCTGCCTGGATTTTCTACTGAGAAAATGATTTAAGGAGTATATGTCAAGCTCTTCAGATAGGTTTAAAATCTCTTTGTACTTTATAACCTCAAAGTTATCTTAACCTATTTTCTGAGAGAAGTTGCATAAAACAGTACATGAAACGGGTGTCACAACTCTAGTGATGATGATGTCCATAAGTGTGATTGAAATTGACTACGCAGACTTCTCTAGGCATGAAATAAATATTAAAATGGTGTGACAATGCTTGGTTTAGATGCTAATGGACTCTGCTTTATTTCAGCTCTCAGCATTGGAGAGGCAAATCTTTGACTTCCTTGGCTTCCAGTGGGCACCAATTCTTGGGAATTTTCTACATATAATAGTCGTCATATTGGGTTTGTTTGGAACCATTCAGTACAGACCTCGATATATTGTGGTGGTAAGTTTTATTTTTATCCTGTATCTTGCAATAAGTGCTACAAAATTACTAAACGAAGATTAATGAAATATCATTAAGTTATTCCCTTGGATATGATATGTCATTGCTGTTCAACCCTTTAGGTATTGAATTCTGTTTGGAGATGCTTAACTGTGGGAAAAATGACTCAGTGAATGTTTGGGTTGAGATCAAAGGAACATGAGTGTGAGTGTGAGACATATAGTCCAACACACCATGTAACTGAATTCAAGTTTCACAAGAAAATTTAAAACAGGGTTTGGATAGAGTAAGAGGTCTGGCTGTGGTCCGGATGTCATGACAAGACATAAAGGTGCATTAACTGCCATTTCCATGATGTATGTCGCTAAAAAGCAAACCTTCATAGCCATACTGTTTACTAACTGATAACAATAATATAATTTAATTTTAAATGATTTAGGATATTACAGATGCATGTACTGAAGGTTATTTAGTACTCATCCCTAATGTATTTCATACTTTATATCATTGAACTTGTCTCCATTTTGTTAAGATAAATTTGAAGTGTTAATTCCATACTCCAACTATACCAAACATGGTCAGCACACCCTCTATTGCAGGACAGTTTAATGAAGTGTATACTGTGTTCCACGATTAAATGGGAGTTATTCACAGTAATTAGTTTTCTAAAAAAAAGAAGGCAATATTTTAGCCTACATGTATAAGGTTGTCAGAAATAAGCCTATTAAGTGATTGTAACTGGGAATAACATACCTAAAATACTCATTGAGCCTAAATAAATATACCGTGTTCAGAAGGATTAGTATTTTCTTGCAATGCAGTGACATTGCCTCACTAGAAGAAAACCTTAGACTTAAACATTTGCCCTCTTTCGATTTTGATTTAATCCAGGCACAACTATGGAAAGAATAAAGCTATGCATTTTTCTGTGAATGCATTAATTCTCTATTTCGAATCTCCAAACTGGCTTTTTTGTATCTTTGCCCACATCACAGAGGTGAACGTAATTGGCCCACAGCCGACTCTGAACTCAAAATGGCTGCCCGGGGTGTTAGGAGAGTTTGATATCACTCAGCCAGCTGCAGGGACTAAACAATTTCGGCTTCACTCTTCTTCCCTGAAAGCCAGCCTCTGCTAAGGCACTGTATAATCTGCTAGAAGGATGTCTCATGCAGTTGGATTTGTAGCACAAAACACTTCAATATGCGTAATAGCAAACTATCGTATTGGATTCTGTTTTCTAGTTTGTTACTGTAAACACAGCACTTTTACTCACTGTAGACTTTTTATTTTATGATTGTGTTCCGCAGAAGCCCCAAATGCCAGGGAACTGGGAAGCCAGTGGCCTCTCTGGAATGAAGCTCTTGGCACACATGGGTGACATTACCTAGTCCTGTTGGTTGTGCCCTCTGCATACTAGCTCTACACACTCTCACACAGCTACCGCCTAGGTTAGGGCTTCTGCCTTTTCTTTCCAGGATACAGACTTCCTGCCTGCTTTCAGCCTTCCTACCTTCCAGTGTGTCCTTTGCATTTTCCCTAAATCACTGGCTTAAAACTCTTTGCTAGCTCTTAGCAAGATAAAATCTAAGAATATCCTTGGCTGACCGCCTGACCAAGCATGGATCTCACAATTAGCCTGTCCTCTCTCCCTCCTTTCTTTCCTTCTCCTCTTCCTACCCTCCCCTCCCTTTTTTTAAAAAATTTTATTTATTTAAGTAACCTCTACACCCTACATGGGGCTCAAACTCATAACTCTGAGATCAAGTTGCACCCTCTTCTGACTGAGCCAGCCAGGTGCATCTACCTCCCTTCTTTCTTAACTTTCTTCTTCCTTTTCTTCATTAACTTATTCATTCAAGTCCTATTTATTAGGTTTCTGCCATGTGTTTGGCATTGTGTTAAGTGTGGGCTATGTTGGTGATCAAATACAGACCCGAGGTCTCAGGAGGTGATGAAAAGACTATGAAAGGGCCATGAGAAGGGTGACGGGGCTGAGAGTTTGTACACTTCGATGTCCTGCACCCTGCTTCTACCTGCTTCTCTAGCCTCTCTCCTTTATAGCCCTGCCTGTATATTTGAGCTCCAGCGACTGGAGCACCCTTCCTTCTACGCACATACTTCAGTAGTTAATCACTCCTGTTCTGTGTCTTGAGCGTGTTTTGTAATTTGTTCACACTTCTGTCCTCCTGCTAGGCACTGTTCTTTATGAACATGGAATGTACTAGATGCTCAGTAAATACTTATTCATTGTTTTCCCCACGTAGTTCCTTGTCCGTTCAGAGTCCATTCATGATAGAACCAGTGTCACTTCTTCTCTGGTGTCTTTTCTTTGCTTCCTCCTCTCCCTTTTCCCTCTTGGGCATAAGAGGAGGCTGATTTAGATCTTTAAGAATCTTCAAGAAAAATCTGTTAGAAAAACAATCCATATTTTTGCTCATATTGATTTTCTCTTTTAATGCAGATGCCAGTCAAATTTCTACCTTGTTTGTTGGTTTGTTTGTTTGTTATCTTTCTTAAGACCATATCCCAGGACAGGGAGAGAAAGAAAGCAATGAATTGGTGGGAAAGCCCTCCATACCAAAGATGCCACTGGCTTTAATTTTCACAAATACCTATGGGTATGTGTTAGCATCCCTAATTTTACAGAGAAGGAAAGATTAAATGACCAACCCCAGGAACCCAGATAGTTAAGTGGCAGAACTGGATGTGTATCGTCATGTTCTTGAAGTTGATTTATCATGATTATTATACTTCGCTTCACCACCAGATTCCAGATATATGGTGGCATTGCCAGTATAAATTTTGATATTGAAAAGGATCCTGCTCTGCCACCTCAGCTGATCACAGAATATTGTTACCTGTATGGGATTCCAGATTACTTCTTGTTCTGACATGGGTATAAATTGTCCATTTGGGAGAAATGGTTGAAGAGTCCTTAATCCACAAGCATGGGAACTCTGTTCACAAAGAGTGCCTTTATTGGGAAGATCACGTTGTTATTGGGAGGATGGCTAGGCCATGTTACCTTCTTCACACCACGGGCAGCTCATCCTTGAGTTGTTTCCATGAATACTCCGGTTTGAATCTACCACTGGTAGCCTGGGATTAACTCTAGTATGAAAAAGTCAGAAAACAAATATGGTGTACATCATGTTAATCAAGGTGTGCCTCAGGAGACACCAGCTTTTCAGTGGCAATGAGAGGAGTCCTGGATCAGAAATTCATACTGACTTTTCACTGAGCAGGGAAAGAGCTTTTTGATTATAGGAGATTTTCTCTGCAGTATTCTTAGTATTAGCGTCCTTTGTTGGCTGAAACAATCATCCATAATGTTGGTTAAATTTATTCCATTTCAAAGTAACAGACATTTTGGAGCACTGAAATACAGATGGTAAGTTACTGCCGTTTCTGACAACAAACAGGGTTTATCACAGCTGAATTTAAAGAAGTAATCACCCTTATGAAAATGGTTATGGTAAAGGACCACTCAGAACAACCTCTACAGTGTCTATCAGCAAACTTCTGACTTCCTAGCATGGAAAATCAAAGCTCATAAAAACTACTCCTTTGCTTACCTCTTCTGCCCGCTCCACTCCACTACATCATAGCAGCCATGCTCAACTATTGTGTTTTCTAATGACCACATGCTGTTTCTTGCCTCCTCTGTTTGCACACCCTGTCCTTTCTGCCTGGAATGCCCTATTCTCCTTGCCCACTTGGAAAATTCTCAATAATGCTTCCACTGAAAGGTCACCTCTTAGGAGCCTTGCCTGAGCACCCCGCTCCAGGATAAATGCCTCCTCCTCTCTGCTCTCGTGGATACTGGTGACACCTTCCACCCTAGCTTTCTGCACAGCGACAACTTTCGCTTCTAGCCTGTCTCGCTCCATTCACCCGTGTCCTGCTGGCAGGCTCATTGCTCCTACCCACTGCTGTATTCTAGGTCTCTCCTGGTATGCATGGGCTTTAAAGATACTTCTACTTGAATGAACAAAGAATAAATGAATTAAAGAGTATTGGATGAGATTATTTTATAGGATGGACTGGATAGTGATTTCTTATCTCAGAACATACCTACAATAGTTCAGTAAGAGAAACTGGCCTTATTGCCTTGTTGATCTCAATCTGAGCTCAACTGAGGATGTACATGATAAATGTGGTATGTGCTGCCGTGCCTTCACCTACCATTAGCTGACTTACTACTCATTTTTTTTTTTTTTTAAGAAATGGAATGTTGTGGACTCCTGCCACTGTATTTGAGGAGGTCCCACAGCAAAGACTATTAGAAAAATGCAGCCAAGTCACAAAACAAAAGAATAGTAATTCCACTCTGGATACTATCACTGCTGATAAGATGCAGTTTGTTATTGCTGTATTTACTTTTAGAACACCAAAACAACTTTGTCATATGGTACTTTTTACTTATTGAAATTTATTTTAGCATAGGTGCAAGGTGTGAGATATATATACATATATATATATATATATATGGATACCAAGATCAGTTGTAGGGTTTGAATGTACCCTTTGTGTTTCTTTGACTATGGACAAAATGAAGCAGAAAGCGTGAAGTACTGTTCTAGAATCAACTGTTTCCTCCTGTCTGTTTACTCCGATATCAAATATTTTAAATCTTACGTAGACATTCCAAAATGAGATTCTACCCTAGGATTGTTTAAATCTTTATTATTTCATGGGCAGGGATTGAATTAGGCAGTTTTAAATTAATTTAAATGCAAAAGCATTAGCTAATTAAAATTTTTTGTATAAATACCAGTTTTGGAAATTAATTCAAAACTGCTTTTGAAAAATTAAAAAGAAACCCAAGTTAATTTGCTAGGTCCACAGTTTAGTTACTGGAACTTTTATGCAAAAGCTCATGTGCAAGCAAGAAGAACTTGTGTAATTTGAATTGTTGTTACAGGAAAATTTCCCTGCTATGTCATCATAAACCTCCTTCCTGAGCTACTACTCAGCATGACAGTTAAGAGTGTCCATTTTGGGGGCACCTGGGTGACTCAATTGTTAAGCACCTGCCTTCGGCTCAGGTCATGATCCCAGGGTCCTGGGATCGAGCCCCGCATCGGGTTCCCTGCTCAGTGGGGAGCCTGCTTCTCCTCCCACTCTTCCTGCTTGTGTTCCCTCTCTCTCGTTGTGTCTCTCTCTGTCAAATAAAAAAATAAAATCTTGACAAAAAAAAAAGTATGTCTATTTTCCATTTAATTGGTCCTATATTAAATCCCCTCCACCAGTTATTGGGTATGAAGTCTTGGGACATTAATTTACTTTATTTGTCCCATAGTTAACTTCATATGTAAAAACCTGACTCAGATTGTCTTTAAGAATTATATTATGTAATGTATGTGACTTGCTTAACATAACCGAACACACAGTAAGTGCTTGGTAAGTGATTGAACTGTTCAATATATCTTTTTTTTCCTTTCACTCTGCTTTTTTAGCCATTAAAATGAAGGGGACAGCACGTTACTCTCTTAAAGTTCTTCTGGAAATGAATACTAAACTCCAGAAACTGTTAGAACAATGAGTGAGCAAGAAACCTACTTTTTTAAAATCATAAGTCTAACATATTGTGCATAATACTGTATCTGATTAATGCACATGTGAATAAATGAAAAAATGGCCTTCCTGGTAATTGGAAAACAAGCTCAGGAAGTAAAAATAATTCATGTTATAGACTAATTGCTCAATGAGGAAGAAATAGACTGCAAGACTTCCAAAATTCATTTCAAGTAAAAAACACTGAACTATCTCCATAAAACCATGAAATATTCAGGAAGCTACTTAGAACACAAGGACTTTTTTTTTTTCATGTTATAGGCTTTATGTATGTAAATTAGGATTTAAAATATATGTACCGAAATCGGCAAAGTACAACAAATAAATAGGTAGCTAGATAATTATACAGAGTAATTTTTTATATATATTGGGAAGTTGTTTTCTATACTGCAAGTATACGTATCTGGATATATGAGCATATAGGCATGCTCCATAACCAAAAAGTATTTCTTAAAAATGGAGTCATTTCTTTTTTAATTCTTGTTTCAGTCGAATTATAAATAAAATAACCCATGTCAAAAAGAATACATATATTGGGGTGCCTGGGTGGCTCAGTGGGTTGAATGTCCAACTCTTGGATTCAGCTCAGGTCATGATCTCATGGGTCATTGGCTAGAGCCCCATGTCTGGCTCTGCACTCAGCGGGGAGTCTGCTTGAAGATTCTCTCCCTCTGCCCCTCCCCCTACTTGTGCATGTTCTCTCTCTCTCTCTCAAATAAATAAATAAATCTTTAAGAAAAAGAATACGTATGTTGTCCTAATACTTCCTGTGTAGGTAAATGCCTATGGATGTGTTTGTATTGCTAGAGATTTCTTTCCCCGTATCTCTATGTACAGACTTGTGTCTCCAGTGCAGCTTGAGGTATATAGTTTTCATGTCATAACAGTCCAAAATTCAGTCATACAAATAATCTTTGCTCTCAACAAACCAACATATCAGAAGAAAGAAGCTTACGGTACGGCTTTTAAAAAACCATAACGTTCATATCACGCATAACGCATTAGTTGCCAAGTGCAAAAGAAATTTTATTCAAATACATTACCAGTTGTGGAATTAGATAAATGAAATTAATTTTTGGAAAACTGGTAATTTGGTGAATTGGTCATTTGATAAGTTGCAAAATTTGGTGAAGTATTAACTTTTAAATTATTCCGTGGTTCTTTGCCTAAGATCTTTTAAAATGAAACCTATCATGTAATACTTAAGGATCTCAGCTCTGAAGTCAGACCGTTAGAGTTCCTTTCCCAGCTTTGACACTAAGTAGGTGATCAAATGATTTCTCTCTTGCTCGGTTTAGTGTGATGGCTGAATAACTTGATCTATATCAAGTACTTAGCACTGTACCAGGAACATAGAAAGTGCTTAACACAGTACCAGAAACATAGAAAGCAACAGAGTGATAACTCATGCTATTGTTAGGAATTAGCAGCTGACACTTGGAACCTACTCAGCCTGATAATTTTATCTTTGAAAGTTCACAAGTGGCATGAATCACTTCAATCACTGAGTCTGTGCTGTGATTTTTAAATAGATTTGTTTCATTATGCATTTGTTGTAACTATGAGTGGATTGTCTTTTCTAAGAGAATACTTAAACGTTTAAGTTCACTGTTCTAATAATTAAGAATCATGTAGCTTTGTAATTACTTTTGTTTATTTCTTTATGTTAGTCTTACTTTCTTTTATGTCCTTTCCTTAACCTTTATCATTGGCTTTTTTTCTCATGACTTAGCGGTCTGCACCAATCTCTCATTCTAATAGACTCATAATTTGATTAATTTAGAAGGAAAAATGTCAGATATCAATTAGCAACAGCTTTAAAATTTGTTATATTTATTGTGATTTGATCAGTTTGTAAAAAGTATATGTTGAGGATGAAGGTTAGCTATTTGCATTATTCATGGGAATATTTTGTGGCTTATAAAAGCATATTTCAAGGCACGTGGCACATTTTAAAAACTGTCTAACTCCATTCATATCAGAAGACTTTACTAACAGAAAATATTGGCAGCACCAACAATATCTACAAATACCAAAAGCCTCACTGTATATTTTAATTTGTGTTAATGATTTATTTGCCAGCTTTCTAAATTTCCAGTGATTTTGGAGCCTTAACTCATAATAATAATAATAATAATAATAATAATAATAATAATAAAGCCTTAACTCATAATAATAATAATAATTGTTATTATTATTATTATTCATAACATAACAAAAGCAAAACCCCCTCTCCGGAAAGATGATGTGACATCGAAGGTAACCATTGATAAAACTTTGCACCTACATGAGATTATTTTGAAAGCCTTTTAAAAATCGTAAATGACAGAAAGACACAAGATGTAAATTAAATTTTATGAATAGTTAAAAGCTTTTGATAAGATTTCCGATAGGAACATAGCTATTTTATACAGTGTTTAAAATTCATAATTTTATTATTTGAGACAGCATAGAATAAGCTAATGAAATGATTTCAATAATTATTTTAATTCGACAATAGCATGTGATGATTAAAATCACTGCTAAAAGCAGCGATTTAATTAGTATGTCTATTTAAGGAATTAAGAATTTATAGATTTTTGTGGTACCGTAAAATGAATGAGAAAACCATTGTATTACATTCCCAGAGTGAATTCTGTCCTCAGTCATCCAAGCTAGTCCATATGTCAGTTCTATATCTCAGTTTCTTCATCAGTGACTGGGTGCATTACGCCCTAAGACTCCCTCCACAGATGAGTTTTGATCTAAGGCTACCTTAATTCAGACTGACCAATACTCTCAGGGAAGGGATTTCCTAATACATATTACACTAATAAAACCAATTAATCAGTAAGGCGAGCATGTCTAGTCTGTTGGATGAGTTTGGGAGGTATTTTCCCGTTATGGAAATTTGTCATTTATTTGCTCATTCTTCACCCTATTTCTGAATTTTTGTGCTTTTTTTAAAAAATGTTTTATATGATTGCATTGGAGGTATACACACTCCACTCATACTAAAATAGTTCAATAGGGAAGTTTGTTAATTTTACTCCAGCCATCCATTTTCAAACATGATCTTCGTTCAGGGATATGGAAGTGCTGAGTTTTGACTAACATTCCTAAAAATTTGACAGGTTAATATTATAACTAAAAGATAGATAGATAAACTACAGAAAATTTGCATAATTGTATTCCCTGGAAAAGCTAATACTCAGAAAACAGAAATCAAGTCAGCACTTGGATTTAACTTTATCTGCAAGCCAGCAAAGCACTTTAAAAATAAATCTAGCTTTATTGGCATCTACTGAAAGCCGAAGAAACTATTGGATTTTTAATTTCTAGATCTTAGGGGACTTCATAAGGAGCACTCTTTTCTGAGCGCGCCCTGCTTCTTCCCAGAAGACTCAGACTTATTGACATTTTTATTACTGATTTATTTAGTATACATGCCTTTCATCTCTACATTTTTTCTTCTCTTTCTCCCCCTTGCCCCCTTTCTCTCTAGTACACAGTATGGACTGCCCTCTGGGTCACCTGGAATGTGTTCATTATCTGCTTTTATTTGGAAGTAGGTGGACTCTCTAAGGTAAGTTTATCATGCTTTTAAAGTATGCTTTAAAAAGAGTACACTAATAAATAATTATTATGACTATATATGTGTGTGTGTGTATATAGACTGTGTGTGTGTGTGTATATATAGAGAGAGAGAAAGAGAGAGAGAGAGAGTAATCTAAGTAACACTACAAATGTAATACTAATCAAAAAATAAGCTTGGATACTGATCAGGAAAGAATGATCTTGGGAACGTGTTAATTTAATGGAACTCCAAAGGTATGGCATTATGGTTTGGTTCGTTAAGCTGTACTGAAACTCAGCTTCCCGTGTATCCTCGTGTCCAGCTTAAAAAGGCTTCATGTTACAATGACCACAGCCCCAAATGTTAAGTGAAAAATGGTTTTGAGCGTTCTTGTAATTTGAAGTGGAAACGGGGATTAATGAAAATGTTAATGTAATAAATATGAATAGCAAGTCGCTATTTTTGCTTCAATATGAATTCTGAAAAAAAAAAAGTTTGACAAAGGATGAAAGCCTTATACATGTAAGTGGAGGATACATTTACTCACAACTCAATGCATCTTGAAATTCTGCTCAGACGAAGAGAGCTGTCTCGATGTAACAAGTTACCAGCCTCATTTCTGTCTGACTATGACTAGTGTCAGCAGAGCACACAATTTTCACCGTGACTCTTGCAGAACCAGCTTTTGATTGCCATCCCAATGTAAGAGCATCTTGGGTAAAGTTTCTAGCTGTGTTTCTCATACATTTTCCTCTTAAACCAGCACAATTTTTATTTGTAGAAATCACAGAGAAGAAATGGAACAGTCTAATTACAAAAAGAATAAGAAAGCTGTAGTTTTGTTGTTGTGTTTTGTTTTGTTTTTTTTCTTTTTTTAGATTTCTCATTATTGACTGTGTGTGTGCTCACTTATTCTATTGTATGATCGTCTGAAAACTTCTGAGTAACATAATGGTCTTCTATGAGCATTTGCGGCTTTAGATCTTAGAAATTTGCATTGGCCAGCACAGACTCAGAATTGTTAGGCTCCGTTGAAGTCCATTCATTGGGTAACAAAGAGTTTTTGATTCAGCTAAGCAGCAAAACTCCCTGAAGGATTTTCTCCAGAAACTCCAGAGTTGGTTAATCTTGATTCTACACTATAATAACTTTATAATTAGAACTTGTCATCATTTTCTCACATTGGCAAATGTGTTCGGGAGCCAAAAATGACATATCTAATACTGACTTTTATACGAATGCACAAGCACCTACCTTTAATGTTTGTGCCATTAATCACATTTTACCTCTAATTTTTAAGACAGAATACTTAAATCAATGCCTAGCTATCTTCTGTAACACACAGATTATAAAGTAATTTTAAAATGCAAATTTTATGAATATAATAATTGTGAATAATAAGTTAAGCATAGCATTTTTCGAACCATGGCATTTTATATCTTGTAATTTGAATGGTCATTTTAAATCATTACTGTACTGGGTAGTAATTCTCTTCTATTTTCTTCCATATAAACCGATTTTTTGGAAAAAAAAATATTAGACCAGAAGAAATTGGTCCTATGGAATTGGTATCGTGGTGCGCTAAAAGAAAACGGAACTTCAAATCCTAAGTCTTTCACTCAAATCTTGTCTTTAGCACTTATTAACTACTGGCCCTTAGGCAAATCGTTTAACCATGCTAAGTGTCTGTGAAATATAAAAACGGGACCAGTTTGCTGATAAATGGTAGTGGTCATCAACGTTTGCTGGGTATGAAGCATTGTTTTAAGCACATCATTTATGGTAACTCAGGTGAGCTTCAAAACAATCCTCTGAAGTGATAAGAAGATAATAATAGTAGTCTTTTTTTCCATACCAGTCTGTTTTCCCTCCACTGCCCAAGGTAACTTCTGCGAACTGCTTTTTGCAACTGCTTTGCTAATATCAATATGCCTGTCAAGGGTTTTCTCATTTCTTTGGGTGCAAGGTTAAAAACGATGGATATACTAGTCCCAGTCTCTCATTTTATCACACATTCAAATGCCATTAGGCAATCAACCAAGTATTCTAGGTCGTTAAAGGGCTAGATGCCTCCAAAGATTTTCTGTGGTTCTCCTTCTATTAACTGCCTCAAAGGCTGGGAACAGTTTCCTGGTTAGCCACGGTTTAGCCTCAGTTGCAATCTGTAGGAAATCTATTCTGACAACTCGAACCGAGTTAAGGACTTGTGACAAACCCGAGCACCTCTGTGACCCTTCGAGACTGGACTCCAGTTTGTATAAGAAATTCCTTATCCATATATGCTGGAACATACTTTTTTAAAGCTATTTCTTGCTAGCTCGTGAAGGCATTTCTTGGCATTGGCCACTTGGATAGATTAAAAGAAGTCTCCTTCGGTCTGGATGTTTGCCTAACATATCCATTCTTTTCCCCAAAACCAGATTCATATTAATTTCCACACTATTCTCTAGTCAGTGTTATTCCAGTGACAGGAACCACGTAATCATTCTTATTAACTATTAGTACACATTATTGTGGGCATGAGCAATTCTACATTTGGGCTCTTGTGGGGATTCCTTTTTTTTTTTTTTAAGATTTTATTTATTTATTCGACAGAGAGAGAGAGACAGTGAGAGAGGGAATATAAGCAGGGGGAGTGGGAGAGGGAAAAGCAGGCTTCCCGCTGAGCAGGGAGTCTAATGCAGGGCTCGATCCCAGGACCCTGGAATCACGACCTGAGCCGAAGGCAGACGCTTAACGACTGAGCCACCCAGGTGCCCCCCTTATGGGGATTCTTGATCCCAACATCCAGATATTCTTCTCCTTTTACCTCATCTGCCAATCAGCTCTGCATCACGTGTATGTCACTGGTCTTGAGTGATTCTCAGATCTTCCAGAACTTGAGGGAAATGGCTGTATTGTTTTTAAGGAAGGTGTATATGTATGGTGGGATCAGGAATAATTGTGGGCCTGCATTTACATAATCTCCTGGAGCCTCGGTTTCCTTTTGAGGAAAACCGCAGCAATAATTTTATGGAATTGTTGAAAGGATTAAATAAGATAATGCATATAAAGGACTTAAAAAGGATCTTGGTGAAGAGAGGTTTCGGTAAATAGCGGTTCTCATAATTGCCATCAACATCATCATCTTTATTATTATTGAAGAAATTAATAGACATCATGATTCTCATCCCGAAGCCTTCGGGACGTATATTCATTACTATGCAAAAGCTGTAACGGGAGAAAATGTAGGACTGAGTGACTTGTTTAAAAAATATGTAACAGTCCCTTGTGATAGGACCTCCAATCTGCATATTAACTTCACAGCTGTAACACTATTAATTAAATCCTTTCCTTCAACATGTAAATGGCTTTTTTTGAAATACTTCTGCAGCTAGATTCTCCTGGTGTCCCTACTGTTCCCCCTAGGAGAACTTTATGCATCTTTGGAAGTCTCTAAGGCTATTTTTCTGCCACAGTTTAAGATCACCCAGGGCACAATTAATAAGTTATTGCTGCTCCTTTGGAGGTTGCAAGACTTGAAATCATTTTTTCCTCCCTAGGAATACATTCAGAATGTAAATATGAAAACTTGACTCATTTGCTACATTTAAAGAGACTGAAAAATACGTTGAGAACTCAGGTTGTACTTTCTTTTTAATTCCAAAGGCGGATGGAAGCTAATACCTTATGCCATGCTCCTGCTTACTCTAACATGTACAAACTTTCAGCTGATATTTCTTCTAATCACCTTTTCTCAAAAGGTATGCAGAACTTACATGTTGTGATCCTAGAGAATTTTGAGTGTGTCCCATTTTCATAGAATTCAGAATGTGCATGAGCATAATTTAGACAGAAAAATAAATGTAAACAAGTTCTATGAAGATATTAATCGTCTGCTTTGATCAGGGGCCTATAAAAAACTTATAAACAAGGGGTGGGGAAGAGAAATAGACTAATCCTTACTGATTTCTACTTTGTATAGGTGCTTTACATTGCCTTCACACGAAAGGAAATCTACCTTCATTTCTTTCCCTCTATATCATGTTTTAACAACTGGAGTTTTTCCATTGTGACCTGACTTACAGGTATTTTGATTCTTAAGGAAATTTAAGCCATTTCCCCCAATGGCAATAATAACACTCTCTCTGTTCTTTTTTTTTTTTTTTTTTCACTTAAATTGTCACCATTTCATACAGAAGGGTCCTTTTCTTTTGTGAGATTCTTCAGTTGAATATTTCCTCTGAGCAGCCAGGCAAGATCAATGAGATAATTCTTTTCAAGGCTCATTCTTATTACCTAGCCTGAATTGTTCCTCTGTACTTACTGAAAAAATTCTCTCTCTTACTCGAGATTCATTTTCCTTCAAGGTTGGCTTCTTCCACTAACTGTGGCTTTGGACAGGAACTTTCAAGTAGAAGGCTTTTAGAGTCAATTCAGAGTTATGTACAGGAGCAATTTCTTAGGAAACAGAACTTCAATTTCCTTCGGCTGTTTACAGTCCATCCATTATTTCTTATAAACTGTCTAAATATTTTTGTCTCAAAGAATTCTTTTTCAGATGACAGTTTCAAACTAAATCAATGATGTATAGTATTTTGCCTTTTATTTAAATAAATGCAACTTACTGAATCTAGCAATGAATATTAAACTTATGTTTATCTTTTCCTTTTCATGATCTCTTCCTACCTGGACATTTTTCAAAAGGAATCTTGAAATATGATGTTTACAGAGGGTTGAAGCTAGGGCGCGAAATATCTTTTTTGAGAACCATGTAGCAGCAAATGATACGGGAGCATCCTAGAAACCCAGCAAAACTATGCCTACATTTGGAACTACAAGAATGGTATCCTATTAACTCTATCATAAAGTAAATGTCATGTCTATATCAATGAGACACTGGGAAAATGCATAAATTCTTTCAGCTCACTAGAATAACAAAATATTTCAGGATCTGAGTTAATATATTGTTATATACCTACCCTGCTAGCCAGAAAGAATGTTTTTGTCTGTGATATTGACTGGGGTAGGGGAAGATGGAAGTGGTGGCGGGTATCTACCCAGTTATTAAGGATTCATAAAGGAAGAACCATCACAATCTGTTTCCAGGCTTTAAATTGATATAAGACCCAAAGACTTGCAAATGTTTATTTTTATGTTTGGTTCCTTGTGTTTCATTTGTCTTTTATGTCTAAACCCTTCCCCCCCAAAAATAATGCAATTATTTTTTTTTTAAATAGGAAAGCAACCTAAATATAGTTATACATTTCTTATTCCAAAAGACTTAAACCATCCTTTTTCCTTTGGCATGGATCTAAGTGAACACAACTTCTTAAAATAGCATCTTCAGGGTCCTTCTTTGTATGGGAAAATCATTGTTTCCCCCTATAGCTTCTTTTATATATAAAGAAAATTATAACCCGGATTAAACTTAGTACTTTATTTAATATAAATTTCACCAAATGCAAATGTTTCAAAAACATTTGCTCTAAAAATATAATTTGCCCCTGTGTTGTAGTCCAATGACCTATGGAAACTATAACATACTGCTAAATAAATTCTGCAGGGTGTGTAGTGTTAGGAGTTTTTAATCAGAAATTTGTGTGATAATCTTATGCCCTTCTGTAGAGGTTCAATAGGTTTTTTTTGTTTTTTTGTTTTTTTTTTCCAAAAAAGCAGATGGATGTATTATTCTATCAACAATAGTTCTGTTGGCTGTATGACTACAGTAACTGTATTGAACAAGGCCCAGGCAAATATAATTGGAAAACTACACAGAAGTTTTTGGGTTTTTTATTTTTATTTTTTTGTATTTTAATGTTTATTCATATTCTTATGATAAAAATATGCTGGAGGTCAACTTTTAAAGAAAGGTAAATATGGTACCTGTATAGCATTTATTGTCTCAACTCATTGGATTTTAATATAAAGTAGTTTTATTTCTTTAGAGTGAAGGGTCTCTCAACTATTTTGTCTCAAACCTTATTTCCATTCCTCATTACATTGTGCATAGATTCTGTAACAGATTTGGGCATTAAAAATTAGTCTCATGTCTGATTCAAATCTGTGAAGCCACACCAGGGCTGACCGTCCTTAAGGCCTTCACGTACCCCTCTCTCCTCCCTTCTTGTGACTCTGCTTCTCTGGGAGAGGAGGCAGGAAGTAGTCAACTGCTTACTTCGCCATCCTATAGCTGGTGTGGATTCTGGTGGATTCTGACCTCATGCTGGCCTTTGTCTTTCCAGCTTCTACTAGTGTCTTCTGCCGATGTGACAAGTCTTCAAATATGCCGAATTCTCCCGAAATTTGATTAAACGATATTCATTTTTAAATGATTTTATTTATTCATTTGAGAGAGAAAGAGAGAGAGGGCATGAGTGGGGGGGGGGGTAGGGGGCAGAGGGAGAAGCATACTACCTGCTGAGCAGGGAGCCTGAAGCAGTCTCTAGCTCAGGACCCCAAGATCATCACCTGAGCCACCCAGGTGCCCCTAAATGATCTTTATTTTTAATAAACCTGTAATTATTCTGATAAATGTAATTTGTTAAGCCATGAGTTACATAAGTTAAGCTATTCTGAGTTGACCATGCCTGCTGAATTTCCATATAAGCATTATCTGTAATGCTTATTTATATCTTTAAGAAAACTTTGGTACTGCAAAGAGACCATACTTTTATAGCTTATATTCAAATGCTTTGCTATGTTTTTAAAGACAATTTAAAGTAGCTACTGCAGAATTTTTGATGCAGTCAGTTGAACATAAGACCACTTTAGAACAATGCGTAGAATGAATAGAACATGAGTAAATGCCATTAAGATTTTGGGATTTCTTGCTGTGATGTTAATTAGTTTGTTTTGAAGACACAATCTCTTTGTTATGAAACGTCAATTAAGAGTACAATCCTGGTGATGAAGAGTTTCAGGTGACATTTCCAGTGTTCACAAGATTAAAAAGAGAGCCTGATTAGTTGCATTTATTTACTTTTTAAAACCAGAATACCAGCCTATACCGTGATGTAGTTTTATAAAATAAAACACAGCCAAATTACGACTAACAAACATTAAGCTCAAGGGCCCCATACAAACAGAGGAGCCTATGATAACAATTTACTCAACACTACTCTCAGATGAAGGCAATCACAAATCATTTACAAGCTTTGTATCAAATTATCCTATGTAACCTGTAGGGGGTACATCACAGGTAACAGTGATAATATCTAGAGTTCTCTTTGTGCAGAGAAAGTTTCTCTTGTGCTGTGATGGTATAAGGAAGTGTGGGCCTGATGCCTCGGACTGATTGGGGTCTTAAACACAAATGGCCCTAGATGTATTTGTACATAGATCTGTCATGGCAGCCACCGGAAGCCCAGTGTTGTCCTATCAGCTGCCGTGGCACACGAGTTCTGGATCCCTGGCTCAGAAAGGATAAGCTTGAGAATGCGGGATGAAGAGAACAATAAGGAAATCAAACCAGATACATAGGAGAAGATGTGAAAAAATGATTGGCCAAGAGATTATTGTCAAAGATGAGAGGTAGGAAGGGAGGTATGTTTTGCTTTCTCTTGGTGCAGGGAGCGCTAACAGAATGACAATTCAGAAATCCTTGTAATGACCTACCCTTTAGTACGAAGGTCCTTCCAAGTCATGTCTGCCCACCAGCAGAGCAGACTGGGATCCCGGCGGCAGCGTGCATCCACCCAGGGAAGAGAGTCAAGAGACAGGAGCAATTTCAGCCCTCCCTGTCCTCTCTGAGGACTGACAGTGAAGACAATGGAGAAAAGGTGCCCAGAGCAAAGATTGTCCAGAAGATGAGGCGGAAGTGGCTGTCTGCTCAGAGCGGAGAACAGACACGGGAAGACAGGATGAAAGGGGAACCGAAACAAGCCTCCATGTGTCTGCTAATCAGGGATGAGGCTGTATCTCTTCCACCCTTTGGAAGTTCTTGGCATTAATCGCCTTTCGCCTGTTTCCTGACTCAGGAATAACAGAAGTACAGCAGCAAGGCGACATCCAGTTGGGTTGACAGGAATCGTTAGTGTGCTACAATAGGCACATTGAAGCATCTCGCACTCTGGACTCCCTGAAAGGGTGGCTCTTTGGGGAAAACTTCCAGTTTACTACAAAAACCAGGCGGAATATTTCACATTCAAATAAAAGATGAAGCTGAAGAAAAAAATTAGGGTATTAAACAAGTAATTCTAGTCTATTCTTGTGGAAGCTGGTTTGACTCAAGCTCTCTTATTTGTGGAATCTGAATATCAGTAGTTCTTAATTTACTAAAAGTATAGAAATTTTAAAAGCACACATTTCTAAGATTAAAATTAAATGGAAGAGACAAAAATTGAAGGAAATTTAGAGAACTGAAAATTTAAAGGAAGGATATCCATTTGTCGAATTAATTTCCAAATGGGAAGTCAACTTCTATGAAGATTATGTCATTTTCCTAGGTTTCTAGGTTTTCAATTATATTCATCTAATTATGTTTTTGTTAAACAAATGGTGGCTGAAGTTTCTCGTTGCCTTCTATTATTATCTATTCCCTCTTCTTCTGATTAAGAGTCAGGGAAAACTCTGCTTTTGTGTAAGACAGAAGTGCTAAAAAACATGAATCTCTTTGCCCCTCTAAGAGTCGATGTGGTCATCTAAGTTCTGGCCACTGAGGTAGAAGTAGAAGAATTATGAAGAACTTCTAGAAAGGCTGCTAAGGAACTAATGCAGTTTAGAAATAGGCCCAACCTTAGTAACTTAAAGCATACAAATCTTACACTTAATATAAATCTTACAGTTCTTACAGTGGGTCAGAAATCCTACGAGTCTCAATGGGCTAAAATCAAGATGTCAAATAGCTACTATGCAAAACAGTATGGGAGTTCCTCAAAAAATTCAAAATAGATCTACCATAGGATCCGGCAACTCCACTTCTGGGAATATATCTGAATGAAATGAAATCACTGTCTCACAGAAATATCTGCATCCCCATGTTCACTGCAGTATTCTTTACATTAGTCAAGGCATGGAAACAACCTACATATCTACGTGTCCATTGACAGATGAATGGATCAAGAAAATGTGCTCAATGTCTGTATGTATTTGATGTGTACACACACACAGGAATATTATTCAGTCATAAAAAGGAAGGAAATCTTGCCATTTGTGACAACATGGATGGACCTTAAGGACATGAATGATGCTAAGGGAAATAAGTCAGGCAGAGAAAGACAGATACCATATGATCTCACTTATATGTGGGGTCTAAGGAAACCAAGTTCGTAGATACAGAGATCAGACTGGTGGTTGCCAGAAGTGGAGCTTGGGGAGTTGGGGAAATGGGTGAAGGTGGTCAGTAGTTACAACCTTCCAGTTATAAAGTAAATAAGTTCTGGGATGCTATGTACAATATGATCACTATAATTTACAGTACTGTATATTGTAGAGTTGAAGTTACTTAGAGAATAGATCTTAAACAGTCTCATCTCAAGAAAAAAAATTTTGTATCTATACAAGGGGATAAATGTTAACTAAATTTATTGTGGCAATCATTTTGGAATATATACATCTATCAGATTATCATGTTGTACACTTTAAATGTAGACAGTGTTATATGTCAATTATATTTCACTAAAATTAAGAAAAATAAAATAAAATCAAGATCAGCAGGCTTGTATTCCTTTCTGGAAGATCTAGGGAAGAATCTTTTCCTTCTGTTCTCCAGACTCTAGAGGCTGCCAACATCCCATCCTCCATCATCAATGCCAGCAATGGCTCAGTCTGGCACCTCTCTGATTTTTGGCTGCCAGGAAAACTTTGCAACTTTTAAGCACTCACGTGATTAGATTGGGCCCACCTGCATAACACAGGTTAATTGAAACATATCAAGGTCTCTTACTTCAATCACATCTGCAAGACCCTTTTGTCATGGAAGCTACCGTATTCATAGGTAGTGAGGATTAGGACACGGACATATTTGGGGGCCATTATTCTGCGACCGTAGTGGTGAGAGCCATCTTGGACTAGGAGGCGACCCTGAGGATGTTAACCATGAATAAGAAAAATACAATAAAAAGTAAAACGGAGCCTTGGGAACTTAATAACTCTGTGGAGTTTTCATACTACCCTGAGCTATGACCAGAATTCTTTTTTAGTAGAAAATGTGTTTTGGGGCTTGATAGTATACAGCTGAAAATAATGTCTAACCAATCACATATAATTCTATAGATAATTTTACTTAGTATTTACTTAATTCAAAGCACTGTGCCAGGCACTAGGGCTATAATCAGTTCTTGCCTTCATAAAATTTTCTGTATCCTAGGAAAGACAGACATTAAATGAGTAATAACAAGAAAATAACAATAGCAGTGTTAGGATAATGAAGGAAAAAGAGCAGGGAATCACAGAGCAGGAAATACAGTCTTCACCAGGATCCAAAGAGGTGTCCTAAGGAAGATGGGATGGGGATTGGACACACTTAGTGAAGAACCGCACTGCAAGTACTACTAAGCTGACCTTTCACAAACACAGATTCTGTTATTGACATACCATAGGTGAGAAACATGCTTTGAGTCTTAAAAATCTCCTAAAATGAATTTGCCTCTATCTACCCACCTCCATCCCACACTCTTTTCTCAGGCTGTCTTCTGGCCAGCAGACATTGGTGAGACAACTCCATGGAATTATATGCATCAGAGCCAAGGTCACTACCTTTGGGAGGTGGTCTTGTAGGGACATGCTCTAAACAAAGGAGCTATCAAGTTACAGACCATGACTACCAGTGTCCTGGAAATATCTGCACGGGCAGGCACAGTCAGTAGAAAAGGCCAGGATGTTGGGAATCCTTTGGAGATGATCTGAAGTTAATTTCCCTGTGCATAAGCAAACTAACGTGTTCCTCAAATACAAGAACTTTGCACTGCACAACCACACTATTTAGCTTAGAGCCTGTACTGATTCAAAAAGTATTTCAAGGAAGGGTAAATATGTTTCCTGAAAAATCCCATGTCTGCTGCTGAAAGAAAAATGGTGTGGAGTTAAGACACCCTTTCGAAACAATCATTCTATCCCATTTATTTTAGCAACAAAAATTCAATTCAGTTGAGCTGTCTGGGGAGTTGATTTGACCCTGTTTCCAGAACAATGAACAACAGTTTGATGGCATCATTTCTAAATGGTCCATCTGATGTTTTAGTTTGTACATATACTCATCATTTTTTTTCCCTGCCCGGTAATGATAGAATTAATAGAGAAAACACTTCCTCAGTATATTGGAAGTATAAAGGGATATTAAGGCTATTTTAAGTATTAGTGTGAGAAAATACTCTGTCTTGCTTCAGGACAGCATAGGAAGCAGAAATGCTGGTTGTGCAGTGAGTTGTGCTCACCATTAACTGAGATACTGAGACAAAGAGTATTATCATTTCCTGCATGCAATTAATCTCAGATGCCGGGAGCGTGAATTTCTCTGCAGTATAAAAGGCAGGCAGGCTACTGGTTCCTAATCAATGACAGTCAGAAGAGCCTAGACATTGGGTGATCTGATGAATAATTTAAGCCTGATTTGTTAACTGTGCAAAAGTGAAGTTAGCTATGCAGGGGAGACACATTGTCAATTGCTAGCAATTTACTATGTTTTTGAAAACCACAGGCAGCAATTTACAGAAAAGATTAGGCCAGTTACTGTACACGTGTGACATTTTCTTGATTTAAGATGTCATCCTGAAAGCTGTTAACTGACAACTGGAGTTTGGGATGAGGTTATAAAGTTTAGTAAAGAACTACTTTTATCTAAGAATCTCTAGGTTTCTGCTCTGGGAGACCCCTGGATCCACACCTCCTGCTGGGATTAACCCGGTGTATGCAAATGAGCCCTGTCAGCTAGGTGATAGTCCTTCTTTCGGAGCCATTAAGCACTTTTGCATGACTCAGTGCTCTAATGCACTGGCTCGTCCTGGAGAAAGCATGGTGATGGGCCCTTATTTCTTGGAGAAGAAATCGTTGTCCATATATTTCTTTAGTCCTGTGCCATCTGGGAGGTGTAATCACTTTCATCCTGTACCAGGAGTTTGCTTTACAGTTCTTCATAAGAAGCTGATTAAAGGAAAATCTCCTTTTTATTACAGTAATTTCTTTCCCCATTCTTTTCCCTTTGGGGATTAAGTCAGTAACAATAATTTCTTCATATTTGAACTTGTAAAAAAGTGAAATGAAGGTAGTCTTCACATCCAGAGGAATTTGAAACTCTCGAGTACACTGAGGGATGACTTCTATAGGAAGAATACCATGAAACAGTGTATCATGGCTTAAACGTGATAAGGTGTAACCCGTGATTGGTCATTTTCGGAGCTGAACCAAGAAATGGACTTTGGATGTATTTTGAAATTTATTCCCAGTGTTTACATTAATTTGTTAAATTTTCCAAGGATTCTTAGCAAGCTTAAACCTTACAAATCAGAGTTGTAATTGGAATTCATATTCTGGAATCACATAGGTCAACAGTAACTTTATTTTTTTTTTTTAAGATTTTAGCTTTCCATATGAGAAACAAGTCAAGACTTCCTAGGTGTGTCATTGTTAGCAATAAAATCAATATAATTATTATATTATTATATCATATGATATAATAATAGAGAACATAGAAAGAAGAAAAGGGGTATTGTCTCAGTTTTCAGATTTTATTTTATTGATAATAATGATTATAATTATAATATAAATATAATTATAATAATTATTATATTATTATATCATATGATATAATAGTTATTATAATTATATTTATATTATAATTATAATCATTATTATCAATAAAATAAAATCTGAAAACTGAGACA
>CM052900.1:58261268-58271556 GCA_028534135.1 Potos flavus | reverse complement strand
ATAGTTTTAGAAGCATAGATTTGGAATAGCAAGAGACAGTCACATTCAACTTTTCCAAAACATTCTCCTTTATGTATTATGAGTATCTATAATTAAGGCATATAAACTTGGAATCTAATTTCCTTAAGCTTATCATAAAAGTAAAATTGTATTCATCAATATTATGGAAAGAAGGTTTTAAATGACTTCTGTAATCTTGGCTTTGGGTAGGTCTCACCAATTAAATCATATGGATTTGTTATTCATTCTTTGTCTATAGTATTTTTAATGTAAGAAAAGATATGCTCCAGAAGGAAAAAATGTTGACTTATTTAGAGAGGTAGCTGTGTTGTAGACAACAAAATCAGAATTGTATCTGTTTGGCTAGAAGATTAGTGGCAATCTAACAGAATGCCTTGAAGGTAGAAAGCTTTCACCTTTGCTCAAACCATCAAGAAGTAAATTTCCTAGGTCTAACTCGTGATGCGTTTATATGCTAAGGCCCCTTGCTGCTTGGATGGGAAAAATGATTTTGACTTGACCTATTTTTTTACCCTTAGAAACTCTCTATTTTTGAATCAAAATCTAATTTTGATTTAAATCATCAAAAGCCTCGTGTACTTTATTATGAGTACCAAACAGAGAGGTGGTTTATTATTAGTTCGCATTTATATTGTATTTGCCTTCCGGTAGCTCAAGGGGCTTTACAAAACGTGACAACAGTCATCAAAACACTGTCACGTATGTAAAACAAGAAGTAATGCTGGGGTAAGTGTGCCAAAGGCATAGAGCTCACTGGAAACTGTTCATTTTCTACATATTTTTCAGAGATAATCTTTTTAGGGATTTTCTTTAAAATGAGTCCAACTTTCTTAAACATTTTCTTTTCTCAGCTTTAGAATCTGACACTTTCGTTCAACAAATTCATTGAGCATCTGCTCTGTACCAGATATTATTGTGGTTGCTGAGGATATATCTGGAAGATGAGAGGAACTTGTTCTCACATAGTTCATATTCTAGTTTCAGAGCCGGGCTAAATAAGCAAACAAATACATGATATAATAGCTTGTTGTGCTAAGTGCTATCAAGGGCGGGGGAGGGGAAGGGCAGGATAAGGGGATAGAGAGTAACTTCCTGGAAATGGATGATGGGAGAAGCCGTAGAAACATATGGGGCAGTGCCAGGTCCCTGGAATAGAAGCATGCTCGGTGTGTACAAGAAACAGCAGGATGCTGTTTGTGTGGCCAGCGTGCCATGAACAAGGTGAGGAGGTTAGGCTATGTGTCTGGAGAGCTGGGCAGTGGCAAGAACCCATGGGAATCTCATCCGCCATGATAAGGATTTGAATTCGGTCCAAAGGTAATGGGAACCCAGTGGAAGGTTGAGCACCGTAGAATCAGAGAGTCAAAAATCACTGTGACTGCTGTGCAGGGGACAAGAGTGGAAGCAAGAGGACCCATAGAGAGATGATTGTGGTGGACCAGGTCAGACATGAAGGTGGCTTGGGCTAGGGTGATAACAATGGTCAAGGGGAGAGTAATCAGATTTGAAGTGCAATGGGAAAGCAGAGCTCACAGAATTTGCTAATAGATCAGAGGTGGTGCGTGAGTGACCTTTAAATCTGTCTCTGCTCCAAGTGATGTGTGGGAGTCATAGTTTCTCACCTGTAAGATAGCAACACTGAGTAAATCGGAGTGTAACTGAGGACTCTTATAACACAGAGCTCACCTTCCTAGCAAAGACGCCATCTCTCAGTGCAAAGGGCTTGAAGCCGATCAGAAGAAACAAAGAGGCTAGGGTGAGAAGGTCCACTGCATACCAGGCAAGTTCACAGAGGTGGCTCTTTTTACCCTGACATCAATCTCCCAAAGAAAGTGGCCTTTCCCCTCACATAGATAAGAAAGTGGAAGGATTATAGGCAGCAAATAATTTACCCCTGGTCAGACAACCGAAATCTGGAAAATGTACTTTTTAATCCCGGATGCTGTCTCTGAGACTACGATCATATCCATTATTGACAGTTACCTCTATTAGGTAAGAGAAACACAACATGGGAGGGAAAAACAAACAAAAAAACCCAGAGCAAACATATTACTGTTCTCATACTTCCTTTTCCTCCCCCACCGCTAAGGAGCAGTCTCAGCCTGAAAGCCGAGACAAGAGAGATTAATGAATAAACAAAACCCTTTCCCAGTGGCTGACACCAAGGCTATCCAACAGAAAATGATGAGAAGCCTTAGCATAGTCATCTCGTGAATTCATCCATCAAAGACTATAAATCAACATTCGTGTTTTCAGATTTCAGAAAGGCTTTGGCTCTGAATTATCTGAAAAATTATATTTTCACAGCCCTGTAATCAGCATTCGAAACGTCCACTGCCCCACTTGCTGTCTTCCTTGGTTATCCTCCTTGTAACATCTGCATGGAACTTCGTGATCTACGGCAGCTCCCCCCATGTGGCCCCACGAGTCCTGCCCCGTGCCCCCCATCCCACTGGGCAGATGAGGAAGTCATATGTCTGACAAATTAAAATCTCTAGTGAGCACACACAAAATGAGTGGCTAGAGAGAGTCAAACTTAGAGTAACAGACACAAGTTCATGAATGTTTTCAGGGAAGTGACGCAGACTTGGGGTTGGAGCCATCTAACTGACTTATCAGAATCTAGGAGCTGCCTTCACTGTCAGCCCAGCCATGTCAAGGACAGGAGGGATATTTTAATGCTGAGCCAGTTCAAAAATACTGTCCCATCCATATCCATCAGCTCTGTCTGAAAGCAGGTGTAGTCTTATGATTAGATCCCTTGCAATGGACAATTCATTGTGGTGGCTTTTCATTTTTCTTTTTCCCATTTATTTATTTAATTTGCATTGCTTTTCCCTTCATAAAAAAAAAAAGGTGAGAAGTAAAATAAATATCCTTACACCTTTTTCTGCAGTGTTGCTGTTGAGTTAATAAGCATTCTGATATAGTGCTAATGTTGTTTGTTAGACCTCAGGTTCCAAAGTGGAGAAATTCTATACCAATTTAAGCCATAAAATGTAAGACATAAAATGTGAAGACGATACTGTCGTGGACAGATATTCAGACTCACTCTTACCTCTTTGGTATAGTAGTCATGTGATGCATGTATTTATTTACCTTAGCTGAATTCAACTTGGCAATTCCCATACTGGGTCACTTACATTGTCAAAAGAATGGAAGCATTCAAGCCTGAAACAACCAATGGGTATTATAAGACTTAGGGAAAGAACATGCCAGTGGTTTTAAGGGTCTCCCTAACTATTGGCAATCTAGCAAAATGCTTGTTAAGATATGCAAAAGAACACAGTCAACAATATTCTTGAGAAAGAAGAGTGAATTAATTGAAGGCTAGCTATGAAAACAAGAGTTACAGGGCTGTGTTATACATTAAGTATGTATTAGAAAAGTCCTTTCTGGACAATTTAAGGGATGCCAGGAATAACATGCAATACATTAGACTTTATTTTCACCTTATATGCTGACTCGAGACCCAGATCGCCCCAAAAGAGGCATTTGGTTACAAGCATCAATTTTAGAACCTTTTATGCAAGAAAAAGATTGTGAGGAAAGAACTCTTTTCTCCTAGGAATTAAAAAAAAAGTTTTATTCGTCCCCTTCCACCTATAACTTCCTACCATTTTTCTTTATGTATCAGGTCCTTTTCTCAGCAAAAGAAGATGTTAATGATCTTATTAACATATTAAACAATGGCATAGAAAAGGCTGACATTTCCCAAAGCTTTTGGTCTATGATTAAAGTAATGAAAGTTGCCAGTTATTCAGGCCAAGCCTATAAAGGCCTTAAATTCACTAGCTGCCTGAAAGGTCAGGTAAATTAAAGGGAAATATAGGGTTGGCCTTGAACAGTCTGCATGTGGTGATTCTGAGTGCTCTTAAGAGTGGCTGAAACGAAGAAGCCATGCATTAATTCCAGCCAGCTTCCTGGTATTGATTAAGAAGTAATGGCAAGTGCTCATTTGTGGGCAAATTAAGAGATAAGTCCTTTTCAGAAGGTCATTTACATATCTCCTTTTTAATTAATATTACTAACTAGAAGATTTGCAGTTAAATTAGCCCATTAATTATAAAAGTCATCAGTTTGGAGAGTAAGAAAGGATAATTTATTTAATATCAGATCCAGGTTTGCAATAATTTACCATTTCTTCTGGCACCCTACTAGGAAAGGTCTGAAGTCGTGATGTATGAGTGGGATGGGTGGCCGTGCCCTAAATTGTTTTGTTGTATTGTTGCTGATTATAAAGGTAATGTATGAACGTTGTTTAAAAACTGAAAAGTACATTGAAGGAAAAAACCTATCTTCTATTCTTCCCCCATCACTCATAGTATTTTAGTATTCCCACTTGTCGAGCTCAGCGATGTATATAGATTTTGTGTGCGTGTATGTATCTATATATATAGTATACACATGGGTCAGCATATAGGTAAATATATACACTCTCTAAATTTGCCCTTACTTAAAATATAGGTTTTAAGTAAGGGCAAATTTAGAGTGTATATATATGTATTTTGCTTTTTCACAGGTTATAATAAGAGCATTTCCCCACATAATAAATATCCTTTGAAAACCAAGTTTGAATTAAACTTCTTATTTTGAGACTGTTGTGGATTCCCACGGGGTTGTAAGAAACAATGTGGAGAGTCAGTACATCTTTGGCCGAGTTGCCACAATGGGCAATTTTGGCAAATTTGCATCATGCAAAATGATATAGTAAAATATCACAACCAGGGTATTTACATTGATATACTCCACATATAGAATATTTCATCACGACAGGACCCCTTGTGTTACCTTTCTACAGACACATATTCTCCTCTAGTCCTTAACCTCTGGAAACCACTAATCTGTTCTCTACTTCTATAATTTTGTCATTTCAGGAATGCTATATAAATGGAATCATACCATCCATAACTTTTAGGGATTAGCTCTTTTCATTCAGGATAACTCTCTAGAGATTCATCGAAGTTATTTCGTATATCAATAGTTCATTTCTTTTTATTGCTGAGTATTTATTCGGTAATATGGATATACCACAGTTTGTTTAACTGGCCACCCTTTGAAGAACATCTGGGTTTTTTCCAACTCTTGGCTATTATGAAGCTGCCGTGAACATTTGTGTACAGATTTTCTGTAAATAGAAGTTTTCATTTCTCTGAGATAAATGGCCAAGTATGTAACTGCTGGATCATTTGGTAGCTGTGTGCTCAGTTTCTTGGAAAACTCCCAGACCGATTTCTACAGAAACTGTACCACCACCAACGTATGAGTGATCCAGTTTCTCTGCATCCTTGCCAGCATTTAGTATTATCAGTTACTTACTTGAGCCATTCGGGTAGGTGCATAGTGATATTTCATTGTGATTTTAATTTCTATTTCCTTAATGGCTGAATGATGTTGAATAGCTTTTCCTGTGATTATTTGCTATTGGTGAAATATCTCTTCATGACTTTTGCCCATGTTCTAATTGGATTTGTGGATTTTTTTAATGTTAAGTTTTGATACTTCTTTATATAGTCTTGATACAAGTCCTTTGTCAGACGTGGTTTGCAGACATTTTCTCCCCATCTGCAGCTTGTCTTTCCTTCCCCCTCAGCAGACTCTGTAACAGAGCAAACATTTTTAATTTTGATGAGATCCAATTCGTCAGTTTTTCTTTTTATAAATAATACTTTTGGAGTCAAGTCTAAGAACTCTTTGCCTAGCCCTAGATTCTGAAATTTTTCTTACTTTTTAAATCAGTTTTAAGTTTTATATTTAAGTCTACGATACATTTTGAGTTGATTAATTTAGCTGTAATTTTTTTCCTTATGTAGGATTGAATTAATATGTTCATTGTAGAACTTTTTTCTTTTTCTTTTTCTTTTTACTGTTAAACCAAGAAATTCATGGGTGAAGTGAGGCTATAAAATATATAATATATAAAATGTATATAATATATTAATAATATTTTATATAAAATATAAAGACAAATATTATTATCTAATAATTAGATATTAACTGAGGATAAACTATGCCCATTGGAAACAGTTTGAGACAAGGGAACTCAAACTGACCTCCCTTCCTGACAGTCTGCTCTTTCCAGTTGTCCATAGGTCTAGTCCAGAGTGACATGCACTTCACTCCTCACCCCGTAAAGCCTTTGATCCGCTAAACCCTCTCATCATCCTCTTCTTTCTTTACACTTATTATTTTCTTTCTTGTTGCAAAGGATATCAACCTAGTGCTACTATTGACGAGTGCATTTAACTATTATCAAGCAACCTAAAATCAGGAAACTCTTCCCTAGAAATGAAATTTGTATATTTAACAACTATGGCATTTTCCTCCTTAATTAAATAAATAATAGCCTTGAATAAAACAGTATACACGTATTTGTTTATAATCCAGATACATCTAATGTAGATGTCTAGATTAGGAGGCAGATCATAATCTCAAAATGCCATTTAGATTAGCAAGCTAGGAGGCAGAATTAAGACTCAAGGGAGGACAGAAGGATATCAAACAGAGCACATCCTGGTGAAAAGAAATGGGGAAAATTTATGGATCTGGGCTCGTGGGATGTTATAAATACATTTTTTTTTTTACCTGTCTCCCTTTATTGACCTCATAATTGTAATGATCAATATGTTTGGGAGCCAATGGAAATGTCTCAGGGTCAATATTTCTTTTTTAAATAGAGCATATACAACAGAATGATGACATCAAGGAAACATATCATTTGCTACAAGCTCTTCAAGGAGCCTGAAGGCTCCAGGGGAGAGGGGGGAAAACCCAAAAAACATGTCTCTCTGGAGACAGAGAGATAGAAAGGAAGAGAAATTCTATTATTGAAGCCCATTACCTTTAGGCAAAGAAAATCGCCATATTTCTGTTTGGGTAATAGTAATGGAATGTTTTTCAAAACTGACAGCAATGAAGGAAACTTCTGGACAGGAGCCAGGTCATAAAGTGCCCCTTTTGTCACAGGCCTGGCAGATGATTTAGGATGTTCTTGTTCTCCTCTGAGATGAGTGATACCAGAAAAAGTTTTCTCACCACTTGAAATTTATATGAACAATCAACATATGCCAAGTAACAGGGTACTTATTTGGGAAACAATAGTCATATGTTATGGAGTATCATTGGTTGATGGTCAGATTTTTCAGTAACATAATAAATAGGTGTTTCTAGGCAAATGGGATGAGTGCAACGGGATATTATGATTAGAAAAAAAATCATGCATTTGTACACTCTTTAACTATCTAGAAATGTTAATCGATATAACCATTTATAAAAATTATGACTATGTCTAACTTTTATATTTGTATGATTTCTCCTACTTTCATTATGCACAGAATGTCCAGTAAGGAATATATTTGCATTAAATAACATCATTTATATTAAAATAACTGATATATAATATTGCTTTGATGTGGTATTTCAGAGCATAATTTTCTCAGTTCAACTTAATCCTTCATGTTTCATCCATCCATCTATCCATCCGTCCGTCCATCCATCCATACCTGTGACATGCTGAACACTGTGCTGGGAGTGTAAAGCTGGGATTAAGGTCTGATAGTGGTAGATAATGCTAGTAAAAGCTTCAGTTAATTAAGTCCCTTCTGGTTCACCGTAAATGCCATCTCACTTAATCCCTACTTGTCCAAAGAGGTAAACACCACTATTCACATTGAACAGGTCGAGAAACTAGAGTACCCAAGGTCGTATGGATAATAAATGCTGAAACCTGGACTCCCGCTCAGATTTTTCTGACTCAAAAGCCAATTAAGCACTGGGTCACCCTGAGTTATGTAAATCCAATGATTATATTTTGGCTCCATTTGAGTCTTGTCTCCACGGCTTAACTCTGTGACAGAAGCAGATTGCTGAACATCAGACCTCAGGTTCCTCATCTGAAAATGGGGGCAGTAGTAGTTCCTGCCGCATCAGAGTGTGATGAATGTAAGAATTAATCTGACAGAGAAATAAATAAAGCATAGGACCTCCAGGAGGAGGACTGGTTTGCCTGAGGAATTGAGAAGGGCTCCGAAGAAGAGGTAGAATGCGAGAAAGAAGTTGAAGAGCAAGAAGGAGCTGGAAATTATCATATCCTCCTTCATTCTCCTTTTATGGGTCTCTTGCAAGATAAAATCACTGTTGTCCCACTCTTCCTATTACCTACTCAGGAGAGTCAGCAGCAAAGAGAAGTCACAGTTAATGAACACTCACTACACGAATGTCCAACACCATTACAAACATTTTACCTAAGTTAACACAACATAGCCCAAACAGCAACCCTATGATAAGGAATTAGAGTTGCTGAGAGTTTAAATAATTTGCAGAAGGACCACAGTTTGTGAGTCCTATACTTGTGTGTTGCTTAATTTTTGAGAAGGCCAACTTTCCAGGTCACTGAGCCCTTGAGATATTTCTGTGTTTATCAGCTCCCAGCCCCACCCTGTCTACTGGGATATAGGCACCATCTGAAGCCTCTTTCCTTCCACAATAAGTAGGAGGGGGCACACAGTGATTCTGTTATTAGCACATCTCAGGCAGGCTCTTTAGAGCCACTCAACTTCCATTGATTTCCATGGAGAAAAGCCTCATTCTGATGGGAATGCGGAGATGGATCTATTTGTTCCTGCCATGAACTCATGTTTTATGCTGGGTTCAATAATTCCCAAGAGTATGGAGGTCGAGTTCAGATCAATGAAGATTCCAGAGATTGTTCTTACTGAGCAAACACATCAAGTCACCTGTTGGGCACAGATGCTGGGAAAGTATCAGAAATACGAGATCATGGCCATCTTGAGGCCATCTTGAGGTCAGTGCCCTCACCAACATCAACCACTGGAGGAAAGAGGAAGATCCGTGGGAGGCAGTGGGGCATCAGTTCTGAAGCAGGGACTCTGGGGACACACTCTTGGTTTTTGCACCCCAGCTTCATCTGCTAGCTCTCAGGCAGATTACCCAGCTGTGTGGGCCTCAGTCTTCCCATCTATAACATGCCCATAGTAATAGCACTGTTCATCCTGGGATGGCCATACATATCAAATGAGACAATGTATGCAAGGTGCTAGAAATAGTACCCACCAAACATTAAATGAAACAATGAAAAAAGAATGCACTTTTGTTGAAAGCACCTTTCTACAGGGCTTACATACTAATTTCAGACAGTATGTCATCGCTCTTGCCTCTCTGTTGCCAAATTTGGCAATGAACTCTGTTCCACAGGTCAGGGAAGGACATGAAGATATTTAGCAAGTTTTTGAATGCGTTTCCCAAATCACTAACTGCATGACTTGGACATGCCATGGCTCAAAGGAGGGGTGTGGCTGGTGGCCAGAACTAGGCAAGGGGCAAGGAAAAAGTTCATCCTCTTTCTCCTCCTCCCCGAGAAAAAAAGAAAGCCAGTGCCCATGAGCAGCTGTGAGAGATGACAGACTGAATGTGCAATCATAAGTGAGAAGTTCTGCATTTAAACTATGGCTCCGCCACTTAACAGTGGAATGACTCTTGTGCTAATGATTCTCTCTCAAACTTAGGTTCCCTATTTGAGAAATATGGATAACAACACCTCACAGAATTAAATATGCTTTAAATAGCTTTATGAGCAATAGTGCTCTGTGCTGTGCTAGCTATTACTCCTCCATTGTATATGTCCTGGGAGGGTTGCTCTAATAGTCATTTGTAGGCTACTGTGAATTTCTTCAAGAGGCATTGAGGCTGCTTTCCTCTTAGACATGGCTGGGACCAGGGAAGCTGGATGGTGGGAGCACATCCTGGGATGTGGATAGGGTGATGGGGCAAGAAGTATTTCTTAGGGGCTCCTGGGTGGCTCAGTCGTTAAGCGTCTGCCTTTGGCTCAGGTCACGATCCCAAGGTTCTGGGATTGAGCCCCACATCGGGCTTCCTGCTCAGCGGGAAGCCTGCTTCTCCCTCTCCCACTCCCCCTGCTTGTGTTCCCTCTCTTGCTGTTTCTCTCTCTGTCAAATAGATGAATAAAAAAATGTTAAAAAGAAGAAGAAGAAGATGACGGATTTCTTAGAGCATAGAATACTCAGGAGCTAGATGGGAAGGGGTCTGGAGAGAGATGGTAGGATCTGCTTGCCTCACATGTTGTGATGTCAGCCCTGATGTAACCACTCAGCAAGAGCAAGACATGGCGGTGATTGCAGCAATTCTAGAAACTTCCTTTTTCACAATCCTTTTGAAGTTAAAAAAAAAAAAAAAAACCCTTTTCCTGTGAAATATGAACTATTCCTGAGGTAAAATAGAGCACTGGAGA
>CM052900.1:58211888-58260768 GCA_028534135.1 Potos flavus | reverse complement strand
CCTGGGATCATGACCTGAGCCAAAGGCAGATGCTTAACCAACTGAGCCAACCAGGAGCCCCCAACATTTTATTCCTAACACCCAGCAGAACACCTGGAATATGGTAGTTCTTCATATATATTTATTGAATGAATATTGAATAGATGACTTAAATTCATTTTACTTTCATTAAAGCAATTCATTAAGCTCTCAGAAATATCTATTTGAAAACATTTTTTCACTTATTTGTGAAATACCTAATGTATGTAACACACTGGCCCCGGGGGTAGAAAAATAAATAAGGCTTTTCCTGATCGTGAGAGAAAGACACAAAAGTAAATAGATACTTCTATTAATGCTGGCAGATTCCCTGGCCGGTGTTTAGTATGCTCCAGGCCCTGGTTCTATCAACTCACAAATATGAAAGTACTTCATCCTCACCACTACCCTATTTGAAGTACTTTTCTCATAGTTGCTCATTTAATTTGCACTGTAAAACCTTGGGGGGGGGACTTTAGGGAGTAAGACCAGTTATTTAGCATCTCTGTGGCTCAGTTTCCTCATCTGTCAAATGAAGTTTTATTTATTGAATAAATATGTTTTACATGCCTACTCTTCAGATTCTGTTGTAGGCAGCAAACACAATGGAAAATTATCTTAATCCTCATGATCTTACATTAATAATAATTCCTACTTCATAAAATTGCTGGGAACATTAAATGAGATAATAGCAAAGTCACCTAAAACAATGCTGGCACATAGTAGGTACTCAATAAATGCTAGGCATTATTATTATGCAACAGCATATTTAGACTCAGTAGATTAATGGATGTTTCTCGTTGATTAAAAAGGAATTGACAGAATAAATAGTTCAGTAGTGATAAATTCATTATCACTCAGTAAAAAAAATTCCAAGTGTTAGACCGTGATGGATCCAGAAATTTGAGGGCAACAGATGCTCCTTTCGACTGAAAAAAGCTAATCAAAGCATTTCAAATTCACTCCTATTCATTAGACACATGAATTTGAGTTTATGAAATTTATGTATGGATCTATATCCTACAGTTTGATTCATTTTGGAGTCTTTTTTTTTTTTAAGGTTTTTTATTTATTTATTTGAAAGAGAGTGAGAGAGAGAGAGCATGAGCAGGGTGAGGGGGCAGAGGGAGAAGCAGACTCCCCACTGAGCAGGGAGCCCGACCCCCTTCATTTTGGAATCTTAGGAAGGTACATACTAGGGACTCCTGGGTGGCTCCATTGGTTAAGCATCTGCCTTGGGCTTAGGACCCTGGGGGCATGGGGCTTCTTGCTTGGTGGGGAGCCTGCTTCTCCCTTTGCCTGCTGCTCCCCATGCTTGCATTCTCTCTCTCTGACAAATAAATAAATAAAATCTTTTTTAAAAAAAGGTACATACTAGTAATTCTAATGTAATTACATTAGGTAATTGTTTAAGCAAGAGGTAGAGTCTGACTGTAAAAACATGCTATCAGTTGGAGCCCTTCTTTCAGTTGAATATAAATGATGTTCTGCAGTGAAGTGAGTTGTAAACCATACAGCAGACAATTATAATGGGATTTAACCTAATTAGGGTTGGAGAGCTGAAACTCTTCATTAAAACTAGCACTTCATAATCATGTAATAATGAAGCTTCGGTTCTTAAAGGCTGATGGAAGATCTGACCCAAAAATAAAAAATAAAATAAAAACAAAAGGATTTCTCAATTTTCCAAGTATATTCAGCAAGTCACCAAAACTGTGACAAGGTGTATCTAGAACACCGTACATGCTCCCCCCAGCTCCATCTCCCTTACTCGGTCCCAGTCGCTGACCTGACCCTCCTCGTCCCCCAGCTCTATGCCTGACACTTCTTGTTATTTCTGAGTGGAAATAGGGGCGAGCCATGGTGACTTGCCTCAGCTGCCATTCCCTCTGACTCAGAGGAAGAGATGCGCTGCCGCCCAACACCTTCTGTTGCCTCTAGAGATTGCCTCTTTCTTTCCTGTGTTTTTATTCTTTCCCCCTACACCCTGTGACACACTGCTGGATGTTTCTTTTTATCACCTAACAAGCCTTAAACCTCCTCTCCAATATTAAGAGCCTCTAGAGCCTACCTTGTATCTCTCTTTTGTCAGCCAAGTTTCTAGAAAGACAAATCTATTGTTAGTCTCCACTTCCAAACCCCCTTCACTCCCCAGAAGGAGAGGTTCTTGCCATTCTGAAAGAACTGCTCTCTGAGGAGTCACAAGTGACCAGTTCAAGCCAGCACCTGTCAGTCCCTCTCTACTAGAATTTTCTGTAGCATTGGAAAATTTGACCATACTGTTTTCAACTTTCTTTAAAACCCATGACCATCTTTCCTGACCTCTGCACAGACCATCTTTCCCGACCTCTGCACAGGTATCTCTAGCTGTGCCTGGAAATTTCGTCCTCCATGGCTGCTCCATGATGCTTCCCATGTCAGAGGCTGACCGGCACCCTACTCCTTCTCTGATATTCTGTACTTCAGTGGGGGAGGCCAGCTGTCACCCAAGACTTCACCCAGAAATATGGAAAATTGCTTGATACCCTCCCCTGTCTTCCATGCCTACAACATCCCGATGCTAGAATAATTTTCCAGAAATAAAAATCCAATTATGTCACTCCCGTACTTGTAACCTTTCAGTGGTTTTTCACGGGTTTTAGAAGAAAGCCAAAACAATAAACAAGATACTCAAAATCCCTCACAAACTGATCTTGGCTATATTTTCCACTTTCGTCTCTTGACCTTCCCTCACAGGTATTTTTCACTCCATCTGTTCCAAACTAATTTTAGTTTCCAGAGACTTCTCTGTACGCTCACCTATCTGGAACACTCCTCCTCCCTCTGATGCCTAGCTAACCCCTTAGCTTCACAATGTGGGTCCAGCATCAGCTCCCCCGCCATTCTTTTTGCTGAAGATTTGTCTCTTGTGAGCTCCCTGGGCCTCTCTCCTTTCTGCTATCTTCACATCAGTGCAGTAAGCATGCACACACAGTTGGTTTGAGAGTCAGTCTGCCTGGGTTTTAAGCCACAGAAAGGTAGGCATAGTATCTTATTGACATCTTAGCCATGGCGCCTATCTCAACATCAGAAACTATCGGATGTTATTACATTGTGTTGACAGAACACAGTGTCAGCGGCTGAGTGAACACTGAAAAGATAAGCCCAGTGCCACTTGTAGATGCTGAAATGTTCCTGATGTCACACCCAGGGGGACCCTCATGCTTGCCTTCATGGTACAGCCTCTCAGTGGCTACCTTCTTTTCTTAGCTATGACATTCCTTCTCTTCCTCTCTTTCTCTCTTTCTTTCTCTCTTTCTCTCTTTTTCTTTCTTTTTTTTTTAGATCTATTTATTTTGAGAGAGAGAGTGAGCACAAGCGAGACGGGCAGAGAGAGGAGAGAGACCTACTCTGCACTGAGCTCGGAGGCTGATGTGGGACTCGATCTCTCAACCGTGAGATCAAGACCTGAGCTGAAATCAAGAGTCGGACATTTAACCAACTGTGCCACCCAGGCGCCCCTGACATTCCTTTCATTTCACGTACATTATCGCTGAAGTAAGAGCCACCATTTATACCGGTTTAGTAGTTTCATACATCTATTTTTCAATATAATATTTCTATATTTCTTTTTTTAAGATTTCTAAATGTATTATTTATTTATTTGAGAGAGAGAGAGTGCACGGGGGGGGAGGGGGAGAAGCAGACTCCCCACTGAGCTGGGTGCCCAATGCAGGGCTTATCCCAGGACCCCAAAATCATGACCTGAGCCCGAAGGCAGATGCGCCCTGAAGGCACCCCATAACATTTCTATATTTCTAATATAATCTGTTAACATATTACTTTTAAAAATTTGAGGCACCTACTAACCCATCAGGGACTATAACTGAAAACTGCTGGGCCAGGGTATAAAATGAAAAAACCAAGGAAACTTTTGCAAATGTTAACATAAACTTTACATTATTTTCTCCTCTCAGTTCTGGGCAGGAAACCGAAATGTTCTGTGGGGTTGAAGTAGAAAACAAGTAAGCCTTTAAGACAGTTGATTTATAAATATATTTAATTAGGAGTTAGGTTTTAATGGTCCCGAAGGATTGTGCATTTCACAGAATGAGAGAATCAATTCACACCCAGATTTCAAGGAAAATTAATAAAAATATGCCAGATTTTTCCTACCATGGGGCAATGCTCCATCCACACCTTATTCTGCAGTGTGTGCTCTAGGAACGGAGACAGGATGGTCCTTGGCTTCGGGAGCGAGAAGGGCAGCTCTGTGGTTCTTTGTCTGGGATGTGTGGAAGCTTCGAAGGGTAGGATAAGAGCAAAGGCCCACAAACCTAATACCCCAGACTGCAAATCATCTCTCAGGCTCCTAATAGCTGCGTGACTGAGCTAGTTCCCTAACCTCTCCCGAGTCTCAGTTTCTGCATCTTATAAAATGGGAAAAAGGCAGTTCAAACCTCACAGGCTCTTAAGGGCATTATAATTTGAGAATATTTTGAAAGCATGAAAATAAAAGTATTTCTCTTCCCCTGATTTTCCATATGACTGTCCTCTGTGTGCCTATTGCCCACTCCATCTCCTACCACGGCGGGGGCCTCAACTTCCAAATCCCTGCAGCCACTTACTGTGTCCGTAGTCCTGTGAGCACAGATGAGGGTTTCATGTGTGTATCTGCCGCCTGCCTCGTGTCTCACGTCCCATGTTTCTTGCAGTGGGAAAGACCCATTGGGCAATAAGACAGTAATAATAAAAACAGCGGTCACTAACTGAATGTCAGGTCTTTGCATATGTTCTCTCTAATCTGTACAATAGCCCCAAGGAATGGTGTCAGTGACCCACAGTAGAGAGAGAGGCATGTGACTGAAGTCAGATGTGTCTGGCCTAGAATGACAGTGGTGCCGGCAGGAACCCCACCTGGTAGAACCCAATCAGACCTGTACTTTGTTAGTCTGAATGTGAGAGTATACATAGAGGGCATGCGTCTCCTTACAGGGGATGCCTGTCATTCATGGTTACTTTTCCACTTCTCTTCATCAACATCTTCAAGAGTGTAACTAATGCAGGCAGTAAGGGGCAGAAAGTAGTATTGAGAATTTACTTTGAGACGAGACTCTCCCACCTCCCTACCAAAAAGAAGGAGAAGGAGAAGAGGAGGAGGAGGAGGAAGAAGAAGAAGGAGAAGAAGAAGAAGGATGGATTTATGAATGTATGTTCAACTTAACTGAAATGAAGGAATTAGAAATGTAATTATATAGAGAAGTGCCTGTCTTCTCTACAAATAATGTCCAAATAAAGTAGGGGTCGTACGTCTGAGAAATGAAGAGATGGGAAGAGGTGGTCCCTGGTGGGGTTATGCCAGTGACAGTTGGGAGGGAAGGGACAAAGCTGTAAAGGAGCAAGGATGTGTCAGCATAGACTCGTGGTAAAAAAGTCTCCACAAGTGCCTTTAAAGAAAGAGCTTCCAAAAATTATACAGATGGTTTAGCCTGTGAAGAAACACACACGTGCACGTGCACACACACACACACATATACACACATATATACATGTCATATATAGCAATAGCTCCTATTAGAATTTTCCTAGGACACTTTATTAAGAATTGTTTGAAAGGGACATTAAAGTAAGTCTCTATACCCTTTTACCCTCATAAGGTAAAATTTACCATGGTAAATAACACATTTTTTAATAGTTTATTTTTTATTTTTTTAAAGATTTTATTTATTTGTCAGAGAGAGAGAGACCAAGGGAGCACAAGCAGGGGAAACTGCAGACAGAGGGAGAAGGAGGCTCCCTGCTGAGCAACGAGCCTGGTATAAGATTCAATCCCAGGACCCCAGGATCATGACCAGAGCCAAGGACAGATGCTTAGCTGAACAAGCCACCAAGATGTCCCTAAATAGCGCATTTTAAAATACAAATTTCCAGGGCACCTGGGTGGCTTAGTCCATTAATCACGTGACTCTTGATTTCGGCTCAGGTTATGATCTCAGGGTTGTGGGATCGAGCCCTGTGTCAGGCTCCTTGCTGAGCATGGAGCCTGCTTAAGATTCTCTCTCTACCTCTTCCTGTAGCCCTCTCCTGCAAAAAAAAAAAAAAATTAAAGAAAAAATTTTTTAAATACAAATTCCCAAACACCGTGGAACTTGAAAATTCATGTCCGTGGCAAGTCCCAACAACAATAACGAAAAAGTCTCAATCTGACCTTGAAGTTCTCCACTTTGAGACTAATCATTAGTTTGTGAAATGCAGGGAGCATACTTTTATTGATGAAACTTTTATCTCTATTTAGGACTTTCCTCATAATTAGAGAACCGAACTAATTATACTGGTATCCTAAACAAAAGGAAATCGTGTCACTGGTATAAATTTTGCTACAAAGGACCTCATTAGAGAACTCAGAAATCCCCATTAATCTTATGTTCATACTCTGTAATGATAGTAATTAGTGATGATAAATTGATAGTTGAAAATACACAATAGTTAGCAATTCTCATTTCATCATGATAAACTCTATTCTCTCCAGCTTATAATTGTTTAAAAATTAAATTTTTTGCTTCTTTACATTGAATGAAGTTCCTCATTTTACATAAAAATATAGACTTTTAAACTTTGTATGTGAATCAACAACTATCAGTTTTCTCTAAGAAATGTGAAGTTAGTATGTTGGAGGAAAGTATGGTTTTAAGCTTATGACTACAGTTCAAAAACATTTTAAATAACAAAAGTTAATATCAGACATAACCAGGCATGAAACAAATGTTTTCCTCTAATTAATGAAGTTCAGTATTTAACCAAAAGACCTTTCTTCCTTTTCATTGCCTGGAGTCTTTGAAGAGCACCCTTGAGGCTGTTCAGGATTCATAGCAATATTCCTTTGTTATATGGACCAAGCAATCTGTGGAAGAAACACAGCACCTGTGTGCATGCAAATGAGCTCCCCATCTTGGCAAATCCTGCCGGACCAGGTGATTTCTGCTCTTTTCCTGCCCCACAGGAAAACTTCAGGAGGAAGACACTAATCACATTACTGCTGAGAAATGAGACGCTCTCTCAGCTTGGAGTTTCCTGTGCAGAAACAAAATAATGAAACCAAGCAATTAGAGGGCTTCTTCGGGGAATGTTCTTATCTGCATTTAGTGTTTCATCAGAAGGAATGCTCAGTCTTTTAGAGCCAATATTAGAAGACCCTAAATGAACTTCTAGACCAACTTTGTCCTGCAAGGGGGAAATACTGTAATTCCTGGGCATTTCTTGTTAATTCATTCTGGAGAATCAAGATGCATAATGATGGTGTAAATAGTACAGCAGAAAGAGGCCTCCCAGCAGTTGGCTGAACATCTCCAGTATCAGGGATCTGAGAGCAGGGTCCTCTGTCTTGCATAAGAGAGTGAGGACCAACAAGGGAAGATGAGGAACAAGAACACACGAGAAAATGTAAGGGCCAGTTTTCCATGAAATATGCCATCCGTTTTAGGTTGGCCCCTTCTGTCTATCACATGTTATAAACACCATCCTGGAAAAGCATAGAAAAATAATGATGGCAGTTCTTTATTCAGTCCAAAAGGAATCGCTAGTAGATTCACTAATCTGGGAGGGCTTCACTTAGTATCCTCAATCTAGGAGTATACTAATAATGCGTTCTTCTTTATGGTACTATGTTAAAGGCTTGGAAATAGGGCTATGTCAAAATATGAATTTTTTAGAGTGTTTGATTCCTAGTCAAAAACCTTACCAAAAAAAATTTTATTCGCCCATCCTAATAAGGCTGTAACCTCCTAATAAAATTTTTATAAAACCATAATGGTAGAAGGAAGATTGATTTTGAATAAAAACCCAGCTCCAGTATTTTTCTCACCATTATTATTAAAGAAAACAAAAACAAAACAAAATAAAACCTACTTTTCTCCATTCTTCCTACTAATCCCTGGCCAAAGACCAAGTTTTCCAAATATGAAAGTGGTATACTACAAATCAGGGGCTGGTGTAGGAAGCAGTAATGGGAAATGAGAGACACAGAGAGTTAAACAAAGCTAGAGATAAAACAGGATATATGTCATCAACTTATATCCACTTTTCAAAATCTTCTGTAGCCATATTGCCCATCCTCCAAGTTGCCAAGATGGCCTCATCACCTGAAGGTCTATGTGCCCCTTAGAGCAGATTTAATGAGCAGACTAACTATTACACGGTACAGAACTATAGAGTGCATTTGTGTTCCTCCACCCAAATACACCCAAATGCCAAAAATGGCAACACTTGTTAATATTGCTGATCTTGTTTCTTTTTCTCAAGGCTTAATTTGATAGTCTTATCCCAGTTTAGTGCTCAGAACAAAAGCCCATCCATTCCTAATGCTATTGATTCAACCCTGATCTCACAGCCATATGCCATCTTTTCCTTCCCTGAACCTTCGTGCAGCTTTCCTGAACAACTACCAGCATTCTATAAGGATGGATAGTTCACGGAGTTCCAAAAGAACATGAAGGAGGTTGCATGGTCCACAACCTTTGAGCTGCTCCCAAAGGGAACTTCTGCCTCATTCTTTGCTCTTACCTGTTAACTCTTAATGCTAAAGGCTGTGAAACCAGCTGAGGCTCCCTTGCCTCTGGGCTTCCCTGGAAGACAGCCCCGGAGAAGTCTGCAAGTTTGTTCTCTACATTGTACTATTTCAGCTTTTGTCACATCTCGGAGTTACAGAAAAACATCTCAAAGCCTGACACTATGTCCTTTAAGTTGACTTAAAATCATAGAACTCAGTGAGACTTAGTGCAGATAGAGAAAAGGAAACAAGGCTTGAGCCTGGGGGAATCTCCAAAATCTGGAAGGTTGTATCAGGAAGAAGCTTCCAATGAGACATAGGGGAAACCAAGAAAATGTTGATATGGAGGCCAAGAGAAGATACTTCTAGAAGAAGAGAAGTAATCAACCATGTCAGATGCTACTGGGAATTCCAATGAGATAAGGACAGAAAATCAGCTACCAGATTTGGCAAAGTAAAACCCATGTGGATGCACAGAGAAGAAACGAAGCTCACTTAGAAGGTTTGAAAGAAGGAATCCCACTCACAGCGTAAAGATGAGGAGAAAGTGAAAAAGGAAAAACTCTCTTTGAAAAATAGTACTGAAAATGAGCTGAAAAAATAAGGCAGTGGCTACAAGAAGATATAGAATCAAAGGACTTGATTTTTTTCTTAAGTCTAGGCAATGTAAGGCATATTTACAAGTCAATGGTAATGGTTCTAGCTGAAAATTGACTTGCAAAAGAAAGAGGGGAAATTGCAAAAGCAATATCATGGAGTGGACTAGAGGTGTAGAAAGTAGAGGCTAGGCATAGGCAGGAGTGGGAACATGCAAAGAGAGGAAAGGTGAAGAACATGTGGAGAGAGTAAGTTTCTACTAATTTGGTGATGGGAAGGTAAATTGGTTCTTTTCTGATTAATTATCTTTTTATCAATAAAGAATGGGGAGGTCATAGCTGAGAATAAGGAAAGGGGCTTTGGACATGGGGAGAAAATGAAATCAAAAATCATCTTGGAAAACGAGAACACAGATGTACTAGGAAAGTACAGTAGGCTTCACCTACTATTCATTTGAAATTTGTAGTCATAACTTTAGTCCTTATCTCTAATTTGGCATTTGGGCTATACTGCATCAAGTTATTGATAACCAAAGAACTGTTCTGTATATGCAAATCATATTTTCCCAAATCATTTGCAAGTTTCTCAGAAGTAGAATCCCGAGGTTGTATTACTTGGTATCTCCTCCAGGGAATACTTAAGAGTCCTGGCAAATAGGTACCTCATAAACATTTGTGGAATTTAAGACCGGATAATGTGAATGAAACACTTCAGTAAATATTTCTAGTACTTCTTTCCTTTGCCCTGTGTCTAATTAACACAGATGTTTATATAAATGATTGTGCACACCCATCCTGGTAAACATGGAGTCTGACTTAGCCTACATGTCACTAAGGGGTTCCAGTGGCACTCCGGTGAGCACCCCAGAGTGAGTCTCAAGTTTCACAGCCCTTAAAATATGCCCTCTGTTCTTCCATCTGTTCTGGAGCCAGAATGAGCACCAGTGTGATATGTCTGTTCCTAGTTTCTTTCTTAGCAGCTAGAAACGAGGGTTGGTCCTTCTCAATCACATTTTGGTGCTCAAATTCTTTAAACTCGGTAATTTCTGACGCTCAGCATTATGGTAGCAAAAGTCACAGACTGTGCCCTAGAAATAGAAAAGAAATACTTCATTCATTTTTTTTCTTAGATCTTTGCTTTTCAATGAGTGGTCCTTGTGCCAGCTCTCAGCATTACCAGAGAGCCTATTAGAAATGAAGATCTTGCACCCACCTATTGAAGACCTATTGAAACAGAATCTGCACTTTAACAAGGTGCTCAGATACTTTCTAAGCCACCAAAGTTTGCCAAGTACTCTTCTACGTGATATGAGATGCTTCCAAATAACGTTATGTAGTTGTGATAGAAAACTTTGCAAAACATAAAAACTTCAATAATTGCTTTGATTTTACTCATAAATAAAAGCATGCTCTACTACTATATTTCTGGGGGGTAAATACAGACCTACGTAGCAGAAGGGTTTTGTGATAATCATCAGCAGACCTGAACTCTGTTTTATATAGGCTGACTCTTCCATGTAAATTGCATTTAAGAAATTAAACAGGAAATCCCTACTCACAATAACGAAAATCCTCTCAGTTATGCATTAATACTTTGTAGCACATTCACATTGTAGATATTTGGTAAGTGGTGTGCAGGACACCTGGCTTTCAGGAAAACTGCAACAGTGTTATTCAAAAACCTTGCAATTTTATTTCAAGTTGGATCAATGTGGGTAGTGAACTCAGACTTCCAGGTTCTCAAAGGACAATCTCATCTTCATGATTTGATTTCCTCTTTTTTGGTCTATTGCTACAATGCTAAACAATATAAGGCACGACATAAACAAAGTAAATAGTGAATTTACACACCTTTTTTTTTTTCCTGGTGAAGCAAATATATCTTGCTGAATTTACACCTAATAATAATCTTTAAAAAAATTGTTAATCTCTTTTCTTTAGTGGCTTTACCCTTAGTCCCTTTTCCTGCAGAGAAAGTAGGCAGTTTACTTTATTGAAAGTCATGTTAAATGTAAATCAAATAGTGACGAGCTTCTTGTTAAGCACATCCCTCCCTCCTTTTTTATACTATCCCTACCTAAAGCTGACTTAGAAAGTCTCTATCACCCATTTTCCTCAATTAATGCATAGGCTGACACATTGTAAACACAAAGATCTGTTAGTGAATACAAAAAGAGGCTGATGGTCTATAATAACAAGATAGAATAAAATAAAAAAATATATCCTGGCAGTATCTGAAATGTATACATTAGTAAGCACAGAATGGTCACCTTCCGAAGTTTTAAGAGTATTCTTCTGTGTTTCAGAGATAAATGGAAATGACAGAAGAATGCTAGTTGTAAAGGAATTCTTTGAGATCATCTTATTCAGCTTCTCTTCTTTATTTGAGATAACTTAACACCAGGAAAATGAAATAACCAAGTTCATCCAATTGAAGTCAATAATGTGATTTAAATTCACCTTAAGATTTTTAAAAATCCTGGTATATCCAGTATGATTCTACAAAGCTAAAATACTACTTTAAAACTTTGATTTGGGGCACCTGTGTGGCTCAGTCGTTAAGGGTCTGCCTTCAGCTCAGGTCATGATCCCGGGGTCCTGGGATCGAGCCCTGCATTGGGCTCCCTGCTCAGCAGGAAGCCTGCTTCTCCCTCTCCCACTCCCCCTGCTTGTGTTCCCTCTCTCGCTGTCAAATAAATAAAATCTTTTTTAAAAAATAAAACTTCGATATGGTAGGAATAAAAATAATAGATGATCAACTAGAAAGTTAAGACACAAAAACATTACCTACAGAGGTAAGTGTTAACTTGTCCAAGATTGGTTCCCTGCAGGCTGGTCTCCCAGAGGAGTTACATCCCACAAAGCACCAAGAAGACTGGCTAGAATATCCAAGGCAATCAATCCTGGTGGGATGGTGACTTGTGGAATTGGGCCAAGGACCCCCTTATCACGTGAGCTGCAAGAGTCCTGCCTGACCAGGCTAGGAAAGCAGCAGCTGATTTCTGTAGCATAAAGCCCAAAGAGTTGGGTTTTTTCCTTTTTGTAATGCAAATGCATGCCTTAAGCTTTGATGGAGAGGCATCCATTTCAAGGAGGCATCCACTTTAAAGACAAACTCATTGCCAGCCACAAACTAGGTACAGAGCCCAGCCACCTGGCTCACTGGGGTACCATTGTTTTGGACATCTTGGTGACTTCCAGACCCTTTGGACAATGTATCATTTCTCCTCCTGTACTCTCAATTCTCTCTCCTGTGTTTTAAATTCACCAGTAAAGAGTGGCCCATGAAACCCCAGGCCCTCAGTCTGGGCCCCAATAAACGGAGAAGCCCCAGCGCAAGCACACGTGCTTGGTGTCTACCAGAAACCCCAGGCATGCATGTTGTGTAATTTCCAGGTCTTGTAAGTAGTAAACCTTTATTTTTTTCAAAGTGTCCTGATGGTTGTTGCTGAAGGGCATCCTGCAACCACAGTAAGAACCAAAAGGGTCTGTCCAGTTCTAATACTGGTTTGGAAAGGGGAGATATTTGTGGGAAGCTCTAGGGGGTCCAGGTGAGTGCCCCCCAGGCATTTCTAGTCAACAGCATTACTATGGATAGGCTGAGACTGGCACAAAACACTTCCCAATTGTGATTTTTCATAACCAAACCCAAACCCAAGGCTAGGGTCTCCTCCCCAAATCTGATGGCACTGCGGAATTTCCATATGCAGTGGACAAAAGGGGGTCTACACAATGCCGCCTTCCCCCAAATAAACACTGCTTCTGAAAGCCCGTTGCATGTGCTGTTGAGTTATTTGCCTTGTTGCTCAACATCCACCCATGGAATTTTTTTCATCAACATTCCAAATATTGCTAAGCATGCCTTTCAGTCTGTTGAGAAAGAAAGAACCTGTTCTGTCTTTATACATAAATTGTTAGCTCTCTTAATCCTTTTTTTTTTTTTTAAGATTTTATTTATTTGACAGGGAGAGAGAGACAGTGGAGAGAGGGAACATAAGCAGGGGAAGTGAGAGAGGGAGAAGCAGGCTTCCCGCTGAGCAGGGAGCCCGACCCTGATGTGGGGCTCAATCCCAGGACCCTGGGATCATGACCTGAGCCGAAGGCAGATGCTTAACGACTAAGCTACCCAGGCACCCCCTCTTATTGCTTTAATGAATGAGTCATGGAGGTACAAAATTTCCTCCCATGTAATGCCAGATATCTTCCCAGTTCTCTTCCCTTTCTTGTAAATGCTGAGACTACATTTTCTATAGACTCTGTGTGGGTTCTGATTGGTTTTGGCAAATGAGGTCCTGTAGACAGTGGGAGGGAAGAGGGTGAATTCGGAGATTTTCATCTCCTGGGCTCCTCCTTGGGAGGCCATCTCAGGCAAGGGGGTGTCCCTTCGCTTCACACAGGTATTCCACACAGCCCTTTCCTTCTGGCTGACATCTGGCTCCCCTAGTCTCTCTGAGCTGGAGGGGGGGGGGCGCAACACCTGCAGGGGCCCCGCTGGTGCAGGTCCTTGCACTATTGCCTTTTGTAGTTCTCCTAGACCTCGTCACCGTCTTCACAATTATTCCCTTCACAAATAGAGACCTTCTCAAAATACCCTGATGTAAGTGTGCCAACTCTTTCCCTTTGAGACCCTCACTGATACAAATGTCAGACATTTCTATGCTTATCTCTAATAAGGAATCTTACTGCACATGAGGCACAATTTTCTGCTTAAGGAGCCTAGCTACATTTTTTTAGTGTAGCCACATTACATTTTTCCTTTTCTTCCTTTTCCTTTTCAAAGTGACATTTTTAGAACACCAGAAGAATAAATCCCTAGTGAGTATGTCTGTTTATCCTTTTATCTTTATACACCTAGATCCCAAATTTCCTAGAAATTCAGAATTAGGACTTTTAGGAAGCTTTTTAAATTCAGTGAATCAGATATTCATATCATGAAGTCTATGGAAAGGACAACTATACCTCAGTTATTTTGGGTTATGCCTGAAAGCTAAGTAGTGGTTGCATATCTATCATAAGTATTGATTTTGGCATTTTGTTTCTGAATGTTTTTGGCTTTTTAAATGGTTCCTCAGAAATTAATGTGCATTTGGAAGGTCTTCCTTCTTTGTTGTCCAGAGTGCCAAGCACAAAACAGATGAGTAATAACTGATCGCTGATTAATTTGTTTGCATAACTAATCATTCATGCAGTTACCCACAGCCAGCCCCGGAGTTCTATATACAGGCATACCATCATGGCTATATGGTTTATAAAAAATGTGAATTTTGTTGCATTTTCTCCTTAGGTAGGTTAAAGGAACACCCAGAAGGGAATCATAACAAATGTAATGTGTAGGAAAAAGGTCTTTAACTTTGGTTGGTTAGGTTATCATCTCCCTAAGCCAAATCATAGCACACTCTTGATGGCTGATTTCAATGCTAATTAGGAGCAGTAGGTAAGAGAAGCCAAGGGGTGTGAGAATAAAGGTTGGGTGAAGGCTGAATAGTGAGACACTCCTCAGTGGTTTCAGGTCACAGAGTTTGCTCAGAGCACGAAAATAGGGACAATTCTGGGGTGAAGCTGAATCTGTGATTTTTTGAAGATATTGCATGTTCCCACTTTTGACAGATTTAACCCAAAACTTTCTACTTACCCCCAATTTTTGCTCGAATTTTTTTTTTTTGGTTTTTAAGGAAAATCTGACCCACAAATATATGAATGAATGACAGTGTTTATTCATCCTCTTGTGATCAACGTAATGAAGTCATGCTGCTTTGGGAAAAGGGTAATAGTAGGGAGATACTTGGTTTTTCTGAGATTTTATTTAAATGTAAATGAGGCTGAGTATCCTTAAAATAATCATGAAGTAAAGGGATTGCACAACTGCAGACACAGGGTACTTTTAATCCACCCCCACTTTTAAATGAAAGATTACACTGGTTTGAAGATAAAAGAATTAACTGAATTTATACGAAGAAATAGCTTTCTGACAGCCCAAAGGCTGGCCTTCCTAAAGTAGAATTTTTCTGGGGTATTAGATGCAAAGGGCATCATTACTGCTGAGCACTAGCTTTGCTTTAGACAATTAAGGGCTTTCTGGGATTTACAGTCTCAACCATGGCTGTGGTCATTAGGGCCATTTTGTGATGCAAATCACCGGAGGCTCCAGTTCTCAATTGTTTAGCCCCCAAAACAAATTTCAAAAACAATTTTCAGAAGTATTTCCTAGTTAATCTGAGGACTCATTTACATGAAATTAATATTCTACTTTCCAAAAATAGTTCTGTCCTTAATAGCTTTTTTCCGTCTTATAATTAAATCTTGAAACTTACTACTTTGAAATACATACTAAAAACATCTGGGCTGGAGCATCTGAGACGATATACATAAACAGCAGTTGCAATGGCCAAAAAATCAAAGTTATTTCTCTCATCCCGTTAGGAAAATGGATGCAGAGGTATTGACTGACTGACTAGACCTTGTTAGTCACATACCTACTAGACAGCTTTATCCTCACTAACCCCGTTCTGCACTCAATTCATGGTCTAAATAAAATAAGGCTTAGAAGGTGATTTTTTAGAGACCTAATCCACTCCTAGTAATAACGTTCGATTACTGTATACACTTTTACATACAATACTGCGAAGCAGTGCACAGGGTTAGATTTTGAATCTGGGCTTGTGGAACCTTTTATTCATTCACCCAACTCAAAACAAGTCATTTAAGACACTAAAAAAACTAGTGCAGAAGATAGTATTCTTAGACATAAATGTCCTTATTGAGCCGGTAATAGCTTGTTCCGAACATAAAGCCGAAACGTGGAGGTTAATTTATATGTTCCTAATGTTTATAATAAGCCACTGTATTTATCCATTTCCAACAGGCGTAGCTTTTACATAAAGTTGATTTCTTTGAAAATCTATTCCATTTTAAAAGTCCCATTTATGATATGAGCCCATATTACATTTTATAACCCTAAAAATTGCCATCAGCAACTTCTATTCAACAGATAAGCCGTAAACAGAGCAAAAATATATAATGGAAATAGTGCACATGATCATGTAAAGTAGCAGAGAAGAAAATAAAAATACACACAAGCAAAAATTTTGATAATCAAAAAAATATTTCTAAGGGTACAATAGTTTAGGACAATCACCAAAGAAAAACTCCCACATAGTTATTGGGGAAAAACAGCAAAGCAAAAGCATAAATGAATAAAGAGAGGCTGAGCTCAAAGAGACAGAAATGAAGAAAAAGGTGACTCGGAGCCCCAGCTCCATGTACTTGGTCCCTGGCAAGTGATGTGTAATTTACTCATTTGCCGTGAAATCAGTTCTTAAAGACTGGATTGTTTTGTTTTGTTTTGTTTTGTTTTGTTTTGTTTTGTTTTTAACTCTGTAAGCCAGAAAGGTGAGAAACTTGGAAAAACATAATAACAATTGCATTTACATCTATGTGGTGTTTTTTTCTTAGAACTAGGCAGTGATAAGTTCTATCTTAGAGTGTATGTGCTAGAATCTAGTCTTTCTATCCCATCACTTATGATTCTGCAAGGAAGGCTGTTCCAAGAGTCTGCAAAGGCAGGACTGCACACAACAGTGGTCTAAAACCCCAAGGAGAAAACTCTGGGTGTCCTGGCACTTGACACAAAACAAAAAGCTAGGTGGCAAAACTACTTGTAAAGGTGTTTAGACATTCGGAGTATTTTTAAACCAGTCACTATGCCAGCTTCTGAGGAGAGCAATTATGAGCAGAGTAGACAGAAGATCTGACCCCGAATAGAAAGCAGAATTCAGTGGCATGTCTGATTCGGCTCTGCAAGTGCTGTGAGAGCGAATGAGCAGGTGCAGGGGGAGCTTTGGCAGTAAGCGCCGAACTGGACTGGGGCAAAGGGTGGAGATAAAGAAGGGCTTCCTGGAAGAAGTGCTACGTAGGCTGAGATCTGAAGGATGAGGAGAGGTTAGCTAGATGAAGAGGAGAGGGAAAGCAGTTTGAAGGAGTCTTTCCGTGAAGACTCAGAGGTGAAATAGAACCTGAATGCATGAGAAAATAAAAATTCAATAGAGCTAAAGCCTAAGTCCCCTAGATTGCTGAGAGGCAAGAAATGGACCTGGAGGAAAAGCTAGCGCATAGGGCATAAAGGTCACAGGAAACCTCATTAAAGAAGTTTTACCTGAAATAACAGAAAGCCTTTGAGATTGATTTTTTTTTAAGATTTTATTTATTTATTTGACAGAGACACAACGAGAGAGGGAACACAAGCAGGAGGAGTAGGAGAGGGAGAAGCAGGCTTCCCGCCAAGCAGGGAGCCCCGATATGGGGCTCAATCCCAGGACCCTGGGATCATGACCTGAGCAGAAGGCAGATGCTTAACAACTGAGCCACCCAGGCACCCCTGAGATCGATGTTTTAAAGGATCTCAAAGACTGCTCTTACTCATAACTGGATTGTTTGCACTCTTTGATAACATCTCCCCATTCTCCCACCCCACCCCCCAACTCCTGGTAACCATTTCGCAATACGTAAATATATCAGATCAACACATTGTACCCCTTAAACTCACACAGTGTTACATGCCAATTATATCTCAATAAACCTGGAAAAGATAAAAATAAATAAAGGGACTGCTTTATAGACAACGGACTGGAGGAATGTGGGCGAGTAGGAAGATGACCTGGAGAAGTCGTGGAGAGAAGATGGAATGAAGTTGATGTCAAGACTGAAACGATTTAGAAGATAGAATTGTCAGGGTGCCTGGGTAGTTCAGTCGGTTAAGTGTCTGACTCTTGATATCAACTCAGGTCTTAATCTCAGGGTCATGAGTTTGGACCCCACCTTGGGCTCTACGCTGGGCATGGAGCCTACTTAAAAAAAAGTATTAAAAAAAAGGAAGATAGAACTGTCAAAGCCTGGTGAGAGACCAGATGTGAATAGTGAACATAAAGGAGAGTGAGAGAACAAGAATGCCAGATATCTGATTTAGACAACTGGGTGCCTGATGGTGCCATTCACTAAGCAGGAACCGTCAAGGGAAGAGCAAGTTGGGTTTGGCACTTACGTAAGTTTGGGGCGTGTTGAGTTGGGATTCCTGTGAGCTTCCCAAGGAGAGATAAAAAACTGGGTTCATGGAACTGGAGCTCAGAAGAGAAGCCCAGGATATGGATGGAGGTCTGGGAGTCAGATTGCAATTGGCGATTGAAATCGTGGGAATGGGTGATGTCCCCCCAGAAAAATGTGTGCTTTGAGAAGAGTAGTGACCTAGGAAGGAATCTAAGGAGGGCCATAAATATGTGTTGATCAGAGAAAGACAGCCCTGTGTCTTAGCCCAGGTTTTTTCCTAAGAACCAAAGCCCAAAGTAAAGCCACAAGCTCCCTTTGTTTGGTGAGAGTGTGTCATAGCGGGGCCGTTAGAAAAAGAGAAAAAAGGTAGCAAGGTAGGAAAGGCAGGAAAGCAAACAGGTCGTGGCACATTACCTACTTAGCTTCACATGAAAACAGCCTGATGCTTAGTCAGGGGAGACATCCCCAGGGAGACCCCCTGGAGTAGTCCCCTTGCTACCGGTTGGTAAGACTGCGAAACAACATGCAATTTATTTTCCAGTTCCTTTCATTTCTTGCTTCTCATCGATCAAAATGTGCCTTTTAGGATGTTAATTCCCTCAGCCCTTCTAGGCAGCCCCTGGAGAAGTTACAGCTCCCATGGGTTCAGTCCAGTCAAGCCATAGTGCTGGAGCTTCTGGTACCCTTAGTAATGGACAGGATGGAGGTTTGGCTACAGCTGAGTCAGTACCTCTGAGAAACACTGAGACAGGAAGTGGTACCTAGAGATGAAGTCATGTCATTAGTAGGTGGAATTTTGTAAATGATAGAATGATGTGAGTCTCAATGGATTTTCTTCAGCGAGGAATCAGAGCAAGCAACCGATGGCCTGAAATAATTTGGGATACCATGTAAACTGGGTCAGGGGTATCCTTTGGAGAAACCTGAGAACGAGTAACAGGAGAGGTGAGAGAAAAACAAATAATCCCGAAGATGGCAAGAAAATGCCATATTTAAAGAATGAGTCATCAGTGTCAAGTGTCAAGTTTCTGTCAAAATAAATGCTGAAGTAGAAATACCTGGATTCCCTGGGCTTCCGATAATGTACTTCAGTGTTCCTGTGGGAACCATGCTTTCTCCACCCCTGATTTACTTGGTGTGGTTGAGTGAACCCCACCCCATGGTTCTCAGATGTAGACAATCAGTGTGTGAACTCCCTGAGCACGGGGATGACTTGTGAGGAAAAAGGCCAATGGGACTCCATGCCAAGAATTTCACTGGAATTACTGGGAAAGAGCTGGAAGCCTGGACTTTTAAATGCTGTGAGAAAAAAAATCCTTTTTTCCCCCCTTAATTCAGTTTGAGCTGTTTTTCTGCCATTTGTAACCGAAATATACCCGATTACTACAGAAACAGAAAAATATTCATTAGATTTAATGACAAAGGTTGTTGATACCTTCAGTGAACATGGTTTCAGTGTAGCAGCCCAGGCAGAATTCAGGGACATTCTTACTGCCTCTTCATTCATCCTCTTTATGCTTAAAACACAGTTTTAGGGGAGCCTGGGTGGCAGGCAGTTAAGCATCCGACTCTTGATTTCAGCTGAGGTCATGATCTCAGGGTCATGAGATCGAGCCCCACCTTGGGCTCCGCACTCAGCGTGGAGTCTGCTTGAGATTCTCTCTCCCTCTTCCTCTGCCCCTCCCACCTGTGCTCGCTCACTCTCTCTAAAATAAATAAAATCTTTAAAAAAAATAGTTTCACCTACTTGTGAAAGGATGGAGAATGTCAAACTCAAAGTTTATAGAACCCATGGCAGAAAGCAGAAATGACATCTGCAAGCAATCTTGGCATCTTGGCACCATGTTGTTCTGGATTTCATCTAGGAAACAGGGGTGCTACATCACCCAGGGTGAGGATGGGGACTCGTCAGTGTTGCCAGAGCCCAGACAGAGCCCCATCTGTTTTAAACAATTATACAGTATCCATGATAATACATAGATTTGCTTTTAATTTTCTATTTTCCCCAAGTACTTAACATCGTGCCAAGTATGTAGTGGTTTTTTATTAAACACGGGTCCCTTCAAGATGCCCAATCTACCTGAGCAAGGAGCAGCCCACAGGAGTCACTCAATCTAGTCTGACAGAAAACAGTGTCCTTCTGTCCTTCTGATGGCCCAGTAAAATTACATTTTGATTCCAACATCTGGTCATCCTAGTGACTGTGGAAGTAGAAATATTTATATACAGTCTGTGTAGTTCTTCCCTACATCACAACTCTCATATTTCTATGGACTCATAACAGATCTGTCTCTGCAGCCTCAATTTTCCGTCACAGTGTTTCTCCCATCCACTCTTTCTTCCTGTTCAAAATATATTACAAAATTTAGATGCTCACTACCTCTGGCTTGGAATAGAATAACACCCCTGTAATTGATCGTTGGGCCCCCAGAAATGGTTTGCTCCATCTATCATCTTATATCCTGCTACCAGGTGAATAATCCCCAAATTACTTAAATATCTCAGCATCAGTTAAATCCTGCAGTGTCAGATCAGATTCCTAAATATCTATCAGAGAATTTCACTTATATGTTTGTTTACTTTTTTTTTTTTTCCGGAGCACGTAGTCTGCCTTTATTACTATTAGTTGAATATATTTCTGTCTGTTTATCTTACTCTTTGTGACTTGATTATGATTTGTTTGAGGTTGGGATATGTTTCAGTGGGTCTCATCTCATGGGCAAGGCAAATTAAATGAAGAGATATTTTCCATAACTAATTTCACACCAGTGTATGCACATTGGTATAGAATTCTGTGATTTGCATTTCCTTGATAACTATCAATAATGTTGAGCATCTTTTCATGTATCTGTTGGCCATCTGCATGTCTCCTTTGGAAAAATGTTTATTCAGGTCCTCTGCTCATTTTTTAATTGGATTGGGTTTTTTCTGTTTTTGTTTTTTGGGGTTTTGTTTGGTTTTGGTTTTGGTTTTGGTTTTTTTGTTTGTTTTGCTCTTGAATTGTATGAGTTCTTTATATATTTTGGATATTAACCCCTTATTGGATATGTGATTTACAAATATTTTTTCCCATTGAGTAGGTTGCTGTTTCATTTTTGTTAGTGGTTTCCTTTGTTGTGTGTTTGATGTTATTCCACTTGTTGATTTTTGCTTTTGTTGCCTTTGCTTTCAGAGTCAGATCTAAAAAAATTTATTAATGATGTCAAGGAACTAACAACTTACGTTTTCTTCTAGGAGTTTTATGGTTTCATGTCTTATATTCAAAGCTTTAATCCACTTCAGGTAAATTTTTGGGTATGGTATAAAAATAGCAATCTAGATACATTCTTTTGTATGTGGCTGTCTAGTTTTACCAATACCATTTATTAATGAGCCTGGTCTTTCCCCACTGTAAATTCTTGCCTCTTTTGTCAAGATTAATTGCCCATATATGCATGGGTTTATTTCTGGGCTCTCTGTTCTGTTCCATTGATCTGTGGGTCTGTTTTTATGCCAATCCCATATTGTTTTGATTACTGTAGCTTTCTGTCATAATTTGAAATCCGGGAGCCTGATGCCTCCAGCTGTGTTCTTCTTTCTCAAGATTGCTTTGGCTATTTGGGGTCTTTTGTGGTTCCATACAAGTTTTACGATTGTTCTATTTCTGTGAAAAATGCCATTGGAATTTTGGTAGAGATCGCATTGAATCTGTAGATTGCTTTGAGTAATATACACATTTTAACACTATTAATTATTTCAATCCATAAGCATGGAATATCTTCATTTATTTCTGTCTTCTTCAATTTCTTTCAACAATGTCTTATAGTTTTCAGTGTACAGGTTTTTCACCTCCTTTGTTAAATGTATTCCTGGGTATTTTATACATTTTGATGCAATTGTAAATGGGATTGTTTTCTTAATTTCTCTTTCGGATAGCTTGTTGTATGTAGAAACACAATAGGTTTTTGTATTGATTTTGTATCCTGCAACTTTACTGAATTCATTTATTACTTCTAGCAGTTTTTTGGTGGAGTTTTTAGGTTTTCTATATATAAAATCATGTTGCCCTCAAAAGTAGTGACAGTTTCACTTCTTCCTTTTCAATTTGAATGACTTCTTTTTTTTTCTTGCTTTAATGCTCTGGCTAGGACTTCCAATACTATGTTAAAGAAAAGTAGTGAAAATAGGCATCCTTGTCCTATTCCTGACCTTAAAGGAGAAGCTTCTAGCTTTTCACCATTGAGTATGATAATAGCTGTGAGCTTATCATATATGGCCCCTATCACATTGAGTTACATTCCCTCTATGCCAACTTTGTTGAGAGCTTTTATCATAAATGGATGTTAAATTTTATCAAATGCTTTCTGCATCTATTGAGATGACCATATGGTTTTGACCCTTCATTTTGTTAATGTGACATATCACGTTGATTGATTTGCAGATGTTGAACCATCCTTGCATCCCTGGGCTAAATCCCACTTAGTCCCAGTGTAGGATCCTTTTAGGTGTTGTTGAATTTCGTTTGCTAAGATTTTTAAATGATTTTTGCATCCATATTCATCAGGGATATTGACTGGTAATTTTCTTTTCTTTTGTCTCTGTCTGGTTTTGGTATTGGGTAATGCTGGCTTTGTAAAATGAGTTTGGAAGCATTCCCTCCTCTCCAGTTTTTTGGAAGAGCTTCAGAAGGATTGATATTAATTCTTTTTTGAATGTTTGTAGAATTTAGCAGTGAAGCCATCTGGTCCTAGCAGCAATGCTTTGTTTCACAGGCTGGTAATTAAACCTTTCAAACTGTTTTAAAGATTCAGAGAATGCCTAAAAGATGTGTATTTTTAAATGAACCTTCATTTGAATATAATTCTGATTTCCCACCAGTACCTGCAAAAAGCAAAACACCTTTCTTGAAAGGGAAAGAGAATGCATTGCAAGATTATTCCCTATTGGGAAAAGCGGATTTTTTTTTTTTTTTTTTTAGAATAACACTGATACATCTTTTTGTCTTCAACCTATAATTTATAATTTAATTTTTACACATTTTGTATTCATATTTGCATGATAAAAAAAGGTGTCACATCTTTTTTAAAATCACCTCTTTATGGTTGAATTGCTAAAGAGAGATACCCAAGGAATCAACGAAGAATAACAATTTTCAAGTCTCATATTGGAGCAATTTGCATAACTCTCTAATATTCACCTCATTAAATCTCATTAGCAAATGATTGTCTCCCTTGTGGAAGCTTTAGGAGAAATCTTACTTGGCAATTTTCAAAGAAGCTCAATAATGTCATTCAATACTTTACATGGAATTATCTCCATCTAGATCTTTTGGCCTTCAATATTAAAGAAATGATCCAAACTATCTTTTAAGAGAACTTAGAATTTAGACCAGTTAAGAGAAGTTAGAATTCAGACCAGTTAATTTAGTACCCAAAGGCTGTCCTTATACTAGTGAGCCATCCTGCAGCTTAGTGGAAGTACTGCCAGACAGGTGGAACCAATCATTTGTTCTCAGAAGAAAGATACCATTTTCTTGAAGGGCAAGAAAAGCTTCTTATTCTCAAAACATTAGAACAAAAACAAAGCATGAGAAATATCTACTCTCCTTTTCATGGAGACACTTAGTAAAAATGTTTCTGAGGAGGTTTTATTTTATTTTATTATTTTTTAAAGATTTTATTCATTTATTTGACAGAGATAGCAAGAGCAGGAACACAAGCAGGGGGAATGGGAGAGGGAGAAGCAGACTCCCCGCTGAGCAGGGAGCCTGATGTGGGGCTTGATCCTGGCAACTCTGGGAACGTCACCTGACCTGAAGGCAGATGCTTAACTACTGAGCTACCCAGCTGCCCCTCCGAGGAGGTTTTAAAGAGGCAGATTATTTGGAGTAAATCTGAGATATGCCAATTCACTGATTTCACTGGTTAGAACCCCCATAGCATAATGGCGTTGGTGGTTGAGTATGATAACTACCATTTTTTTTTTGAGAAAATAACTTCTGCTGGAGCTCTTTTAAGCACTGTATGCTTAATTATTGAAACAACTCTTTTAGGTAGACAAGCTTATTTTTTTTTTCCCTTTCACAGAGAAGGAAACAGCCATAGATAACTAATGAATATGCTTATTGTCCTACACTAGTAAGTGTCAGAGGTAGGTCAAAACTTGGATCTGATACTGAAACCATGCTCTGAACTCCTATGCATGTATAAAGAGATGCTAAAAGGAACAGAAATCATGAAAGCAGGAATGTGATATTCTTTTTGGCACATTAAACTACATTCCCCATTGCCATTATGAATGTGTATCCAGGGCAATAGTCCCATTTTGGCTTATTCGGGATTGTTATGGGATTCTTTTATGTATTAAAAAGTATTAGTTAGCTCAGGCTGCCATAACTAAATCCCATATATTAAGTATGTTAAAGAACTGAAATTTATTTTCTCACAGTTCTGGAGGCTGAAAGTCTTGAGATCAGGGTGCCAGCATGATTGGGTTCTGAAGAGAGCCCTCTTTCTGGCTTATGGACAGCCTCCATGCTGTGTCCTCACGTGACAAAGAGACAGCCTATTCTTGTAAGAACACTAATCCCATCATGAGACCTCAATCTCATGAACTCCTCTAAACCTAATTCTCTTCAAAGGCCCCCATCCCAAAATACTCTCACATTGAGGTATAGGGCTTTAGCATATGAATTTGGGGAAGGGCAACAGTTCACTTCATAGTAAGTATTAATGCAGGGTTGAGGGATTAAAAGTTGAAAAAGACCTAGCTATTTACTTCAAGGAAATAAAAATTAAGGGGATACATAAGCAAGTTATGGCAACATGATAGGTGCTAAAATAAAGAAATAGGCAAGGTATCCTGAAAGCACCAAGAAGGATGCAATTAATTTTGTCTGGGACTTGGGGACAGGATGGCTGGAAGCAGGTTTTACCAAAGAAAAAGCCGAACTAAATCTGGAAGTGTGCATGGTTGGCTAGCAACTACACAGGGCTCCACCAGCCCTACTCTTCCAGTGGAGTAGGATAGAGTCTGCTCTGTTGCCTATATGATCAAGATATACAGTTCGGTCTTCTTTTATGAGAATTGTTATGATGTCCAGGTTGGGAACACATACAAACCAAATCACCCTTCAGAGAAGCTCAAAACTGACAAGCCCCTCCCTATGGCTTCGGTGGTTTTAATCACTGTTTTGATCTCTCACTCGTAATCATGATCAGACACCAAACGGATTACAGATACCCTAAAGAAAGTCTTTAAAATGAAGGATAGTGACCAAAACAAAGCAGAAATAAAACAAACAGCAAGCCATAGACTGTGTCCCCCTCAAAAACAAAAACAAAGAAGTAAACAAAAGGGAGAAAACCCTATTTTTAAAAAAGATTTTATTTATTTATTTGAGAGAGAATATGAGCAGAGGGAGGGGAAGAAGCAGGCTCCCCGCTGAGCAGGGAGCTGGATATGGGACTCAATCCGAGGACCCCTGGAATCGTGACCTGAGCTGAAGGAAGACACTAAACTGACTGAGCCACCCAGGCACCCTGAGAAAAACCTTATTGTTAAAATTCTAAGACAAATAAGAAAAGATTTTGCGACATCGAACCAAAACAGAATGCTTAAAATATTGCAGAAAGCAAAACTAAGCTCTTGGAAATTCAAAACTTCATAGCAGATATAAAGGACCCAATAAGAATGGACAAAATTTCTTCCCTAGAAGGAAGAATGGAGATCAAAGAAAAGGAACATAGAAAAGATACAGTTAGAAGAAAAGTTAAAGTCTAACTCCAACATCCAAATAATGGGGGCTTGAGAATAGGGGAGGAGGGAAATCAATCAAACAATTCAAGAAAAAATCCTAAGGTAGTAGCACATTAGTCATCAGACTAGAAATCTGCACGGCCAAAATGAATCCACAGGAAGGTACATCACTAAAATTTCAGAGCAGTTGGGTACAATTAGTAGATGCCATAAGCTTCTAGAGAGAAGAAAAAAAAGCACATACCAAATATGAAAGATCAAAAATTTGGATGACTTTATATTTTTGTAAGCACAGTGAAAGTTAGAGGACAAGGGAGAAAAAAGCTCCTGAAATGGTAGATTAGAGGGAAAATTCTTTCCTATTTAAAATACGGACCAAGCCAAACTACCATTCAAGCAAGAGTATAATAAAGACATTTTCAGACAAGCCATATCTGCAAAAATTGATCACACACACACACACACACACACACACTCACTTTTCCTCATTAAACACTGGAAGCTTTGTTCCACCCCACAAGAAAACAAACAAAGGACAACCAAAAACAAAAATGTGAAAGAGGAACTCATAAGAAATAAGAAATAGGATCTTTCCAACTGGAGAGAGGTAATGGGGATGTCCTGAGTTAGGAAGAGAGATCCCAGGATGATTGCGGCTCTCAGGCTTAGCTCACATTGAAGATGGGATGGGAGCACATGGCCACAGACAGCTATATTCTATCCTATATTCACAGTCACTCTTTTCTTCAAAGTTCAGATGTGGTGCAAATAAACTTGGAGATGCAGGTGTTGGTGGTAGGGAGCGATGGTAAGAATCAGTGTGAGGAGGTAGAAAGAGGGACGGAAGGCTGTGATGACAAGTCAGGGGTGGTTGGAGAGGGGAAAGGGGGGGAAGTGTGAGCCATAAAGGGTCTGGGGACTCACCTCCTTTGCTTCGACCAGAATAAGTCCACTTCTACCTCTTGGATATGCTTTAAATATGGAAGAAGGAACTTTTTTTCCTGCCAAAAATATTGACAATCACTACTCCACGTCATAGGTTGTCCTTGAAGTATTTTAGGCAGGAGGGTGAGTTTAAATTTTAGAAATAAAGCTTTGGCTTCAGGGTACAGAATAGATTAGAGGGAAGAAACCCCAGAAGGAGACCATTTAGGAGGTTGCAGTGTACAAGCAAGATATTTAAAAGAGTTATAATAGGGGCACCTGTGTGGCTCAGTGGTTTAAGCGTCTGCCTCCAGCTCAGGTCATGATCCCAGGGTCCTGGGATCAAGCCCCACATTGGGTTCCCTGCTCAGCAGGGAGTCTGCTTCTCCCTTTCCTGCTCCCCCGCCTGTGCACTCTCTATCTCTGTCAAATAAAGAAATAAAATCTTTTAAAAAGAGTTACAATAAGGATGGACAAAGAGGAAAGGACAGAATATATCTTTATTAAAAAAAACAGGCAAAATCAATAAAGAACTTGGTGAGACAAGGTATGACAGAATGACACTCGGATATCTAGCTTAGATGACTGTGTTGATGGTAATCTGTCTGCCAGAATTTAAAAACAAAACAAACAAAACATACAGGAGTAAAAGCAGCTCGTAGAGGAAGAGATGATGTCCATTTTGTACGGGAAGCATCCAGACAGAGATATCTAGTAGGCAGCAAGATATAGGGGTTTAGGACAGAAATAGGCGTGTATATCTTGGCGTCCTAAACAATGGGATTGTGAACAAAGCGATCCCCTGCAAAGAGTGTATAAACTGAGAAGAACAGAGAGACAAACTTGTAGCAGATCGTGAGCAAATGCTGGGCATGGGAAGTTAAGAACACTGAAATCATTGCTCTCTTGGAAAAATTGTGTCGGAAATAAAATCAGCCCCATTTCCTTCAAACCTGCAAATAAAATGAAACAAAAATCATCTGCTCCGGTCAACTCCCATGGCCTCGTCTCCAGGAGGCAGCCCTCAGAGAGCACGTGGCAGCTGAGAGAAGAGGTGACAGGCTGCCTTCCCCATGCAGTGGCCTCGCTGTCAGGAAAAGCAGCAGCTCCTGTCTGGAGCTGAGTTTGCTACCATTCTGAACCACAGCTACCATTGATTCCCCATTACACTCCCCATTTTCCAATTTAGAAAATCTGATTCAGCAACTTGTTTAGATCACAGACTTTTTTTTTTTTAATTTATTTGACAGCACAAGAGAGCACAAGCAGGGGGAACAGTAGAAGGAGAGGGAGAAGCAGGCTCCCCGCAGAGCCGGGAGCCCGATGCAAGGCTCTATCCCAGAACCCCTGGGATCATGACCTGAGCCGAAGGCAGCCGCTTAACCATCTGAGCCACCAGGTGCCCCTAGATCACAGACTTTCCAAACTGGCACAGATATTAAGCTTGAGAATATTTTTGTGGCTTGCAGATATTCAGCAGCTATTATTTTATACATCAGGAAACATTTAGCAAACTAATGAAATGAAGTAGGTGAGGTGGGTAAAATTATAGAATCCTAGGTTGGGCGTTCTTATGTGGCTTAGGGTAACCAGCCTCATACATCAGAACTCATAAATTAGATTACAAAACCCTTTGTAACCTGTATTTCTATTTAAAAATCGTGCCTCCCCAAGACATAAGTTATTTTAGGCTTTGAATTTTTGAATTGGGATAGCTGATTTTCATTTTTCGTGGTCACTCTAAAATGTCTAATTCCAACCACACCCCTTAGTCCCCCAGCCAAATATAGTTCTCATTATTCCTATCAGCTCTTTTGTAACCATGGCCCTTACCAATGTTTTCCTTATTTTAAGGAAAAGCTTGTAACAGTGTCTGTTTTTTCGAGGTTGCCACTGGCTAAGACTCTTAAGGGCAGATAAAGAAACCTACAAATAAGGAAAGACAAGGGAAGTGACTAGTAAATGAACATGTTACCATTACCAATAACTGAAGGTTTTGTTAAAAATCCATTTGTGTAAATGAATCCTTTTTAAATAAGAGGGTATTTGTGTTTTCTAAACTCAAGCATTAGAAAAGTCCATTTTCAGTATATGAAGCTATCACTTTCATTGTTTTAGCTATTTTGTTTAAGCTAGAAACTGTATCTATGACATTTCCACTTCCATACTGTTTAAAAGCGCTGCTTATATATGGAATGCTATCTTTCGAAATAGCCATCTAAGCATGTCTGAAGTTGCTGTTATTTATCAGCTGCTCAGAACAGTTTTGTAAATATTTCATAGGTGTACAATGAAACCTCTTAAGATGTCAGAATCCATTTTAGAAACTGAAATAATATAGTATTACATGTACTGAATGCCATTCACTTTAACAGACTGGTTGGTCAATATCCTACATTTAATTATATTCATTTGGGTCCGTTTTACATATGCATTATATGAGAAGCAAAGCATATCCCACCATGTGCCCACAGCCAATTCTCAATAACAGGAATCCAGGAACATCCCACATAAGCAAGTAATCCTCTCTTTCTCGGCTTTTGTGTTCAAAGCCCATCCCCTAATTGTTCTTCACTCCTATTAGAAAGCTGAAAGAAGGAATGTTGCAGGGATCTTTATGTTGTTCATCATTCTATCTGTAGTACCTAAAATAGTCCCCCCCCCCCTGCACAATGAGCTCTCGGTATGTACTTGCTGAATGAATGAATGGTGCCAACTGCAGGTGCCTTCTATACAATATTCCACTGTGATGCTACCATAGGAAGAGGTCTGCATGAAGATACAGGAGTGCTGAAATTGATTCTGTTTTCTGCCCATTCTAGGGTGACCTTGGCCAAGTCTGTATCTCAGAGTTTGTGATTCCTCATTTTAGGAATGGGGATTAAGCAATCTTACCCTATCCCTCAGCAGGCATTCAGTGGAACAAATGGAGAAGTCTCTATAAACATCCAAATAACCAAAAGGACAAAAGAGATCAGAATGACTGACGCTAATGCAGGTCTCTTGGTTTATCTCAGCAGCCCATGTGCCTCTGTGTTTACAGTCCTCTTTTAATTATTTGCATTAATGAAGGGCAGCCAAGGCATGAATAATCCCAAGCACTTCTGTTTGGCTTTGGAATTAAATTTGAATGTGCTCTGTGTACCTTTCGAGTGTGTCTTCTTACAAATCACACTGTAAAGATCCTGTTCCATGGCATTGGCTTAGGAGTCAACTTGTGACAATCCCCCTGTGTCCTGTGTGTGAAAGGATGCTTCTCAGATCCCCAGCCCTGTGACAGTCATGAGATGAGCGTCATAAACATAATGCACCATCCTTTGGGAAAATTGAACTTGGTCGTGGGGACGTAGTGCAAGCTTCTTCAGTAAACTTTGGGAACAGTTGTTTTGTTTATTTGTTTGCTTTACCTGGGAAGAAATTAGTTGAGTTTCTCATTGGGGAACTGAGGCAATGGATGTTCAGAGTTCTAATTTGTCACTGGTTGGCATATTATATGTAAATGAGGCTTACCCATTCAGATAATTTGATGGTGCACTTTTGAATAAATGAATATATCACACCATGAAGATATTGAGTCTTTAAAATAAGTACAGTATTCATAACTTCCCTTCCACTCGGTGATTTATCATCAATAAAACATGGGTTTTTGAAAGAGCATTGAAATAATTTGTTTTCTAGTCTATGCATTTGTTGATCTGGATAGTAATTTTATCCTCCCTATGCAGCAATTGGCTGGTAAACTATTCCTTCCAACTTCAGGAAGTGAAGTATTACCTACTCATTTCTCTCCCTTATGCCTACAGGCTACACTGTAATTCTAACCTGTCCTACTTTGCGATGGACATATTTTTAAGTGTCAGAATGTTCTGCATATTTATACTGGAGTGTATATCTGGAATGCAGGGGTTATTCAAGGCTCTTAAAATGGAGCAGTGATAAGAAGAAAACAGTGATTAAAAAGTGAGGGACCCAACCCACTTGGAAGCCCCTTCTCCACATGGAATTCTTCGTTTTCCACCCTCCAAGTGTCCATCCAGACAGAAATCATGAGTATTTCCATGGAATCATTTTGGCACTGGGCTTGGCTATGCCAAGGTCACAAAGTTAAATTGGCACCACCGCTAAGAGGTAACACCATGAACTCACCTTCCGGTCTATCTCCTGGTCCCTAGTGAGCTGGCTTCTGAGAGACCTACTCTGGTTTGTCTCTCCCATCCCCAGAAGCAGCACCAACCCATCTGTAAGGACCTGCCTTCATGCTGCATCTGCTCCAACAGTGGAAGACACCCTGAGACTTGGGTTCAGATCCTGGCTCCGGCACTTACCAGCCAGGTGTCAGGATAATTATATGTACTTTGTGATGCTTTGGAAGGATTAAAAGGGATGCGACATGAGAAATACCTCAGGGCCCTGCATGTATTAAACTCTCATTTTTTTAATAGATTAATGTGACTATCTGGAACATTGCACCTCTGTTTTTGCTGTCACTGTGATGATGAAGGGTTTATGAGACTGATGTGTGTGCCCCAGCACGGTCTGTAGCACTGGATGGAGATGGCAGACGGCTTCTTTGTCATTCTGTAATCCATCTAGTCTGTGCTGCTTTCTGGTGTAAGGGTCCGAAGAGGTTCGGTCATGCACCCTCTCTGGCTAGCCAGACACCTCGGGGGAATGTCTTAGTTGAACTGGAGCCAGGCCTGAGTCTGTGTCATGGTTTGGGGGCAACAAGGTTTCCTGGATTCAACATAAGAGCAGGAATCAGGGGACCTGGGCTTTATGCCAGGTCCTAGCACTGATTTGGCAAGTGACCTTGGGCAAACCACTTCCCTTCTCTTCTTTCTGTTAAAGGAAGATAATTGATCTTATGGCCACACCTCACAAAGATGTAGTGAAGATTAATATAGGATGTTGGGATTCGATTCGGAAGAAAACACCACAGAACACATAATTAGTTTTATAATCTATAATTAAGTACATGGATAGTGAGGAAGTAGCCACACGTGAATTGTACATTTAAAAAGTAGATCTTCTTCTTTTTTTTTTTTCCTTTCTATGAAAATTGAAGACCCCAATTATGCTTGGTCTGACATTAGTAGAGAGAATGACCTGGAAGACTCCACTGGATGACATTATGGCCGTTTTAATGCATCAGGCAATTATGATACCAAAGCTGCTAGTGAAATGATTAAAGGTAGAACAGAGAGCCCAGGAAAAAAGGCAAAAATGATCAGCTGTCTTTAATTCACAAAGAAAAGAAATGTGTCACAGATAGTTAGAGACTAAAGGTCTTAACTCAATTCTGGGTAGGGGCGGACCATGGACAGTAGTAAATAGTCATTCCAACACTGTCCAGAACCATCTCCTGAAGTCGTCCTCCACATCTTCTGTGTCCATGTTGCTTGCCAAAGGAAGAAGAAGGATGACTGACAGAGTGAAAGCAGCTGCCTGCTCGGTCAGCTTGAGTGGAGAGCTATCCACTGGGCCCCTGTGGACATCAGGACACTGTCCTCTCTCTGGTTATGCAGCATCTCCCCAGCCCTGTCTCCCAAGGGGACATCCTCACCGAACACCTCAGAATAGCATGGGTTGCCATGCATGAAGTATTTCCAACACCCTCCTAGCCCATCTCCAGTTACTCAGCCCAGGCACTTTGGGAGAATTTGTGCTCCAAAATGTAGAATCATAATACAAACACACTTACATTATTCAGTGCATTGAAAGCAGATTCAAAGCATAGATACCCTTCTCCAGGCCCATCAGCTGTACTCCCCGCATCAGCAAGCTCATGCTACAGTCTGAACCTTTGGCTATTTTCTGTCTCCCCAGCCCTTCCCAGTCAGGCTCCATTCTCCTTGAGTGACCATGAGCACTGAGGACCGCAATGCCCTTTTCTGTCTGAGCCACAGGCCACTCCTTGGTTTCTGGATGAAGCTGCCCTTCTCACAGCCCCTGGACCTCCAAGTTGACAGGTCACAATTTAACACACTGGATTCATAAAAACAAACAAAATAGCACCTTTTTATTTTCTCTGGCTGACCTATGCCTGCTTACCAACCTCTGCTTCCCGGGTCTGGGCCAAGAAGGTAGGGGCATGTAGGTGATCAGTTCCCAGTTAGTTTCAGTCTAGATAATGTCTATTGGGTAAACAATCCATGGATGTGGTTCACTCCTAACACACTTGCCCCTCCCCACTCGTCCCTGCACCTTCCCCACATGGTGGCTGGCTTCCTGGGAGTGACAGCTTCCTGTCCCCTGATGTCAGGATGGGAAAAGGGGTCCTGGCCCCACATGAGGTCTTGGGCTGATCCCCTGCACCAGCTCTTTGCTTCTGGCTGTCTTCTGGCTGATCTCTGCCAAGACGAAGTAGATCTGGTCTTAACTGTAGAGTCTGCCTGTGTTTCTCCTTAGCCTTAGTTGATGTATCTCCCAGTATATTCACTCAGTAAGGCCACGCTCCTGGGGAGCCCAGCACCCTTCTGGAGTGCTCTCTAGCCAAGGTCATTTGTGTGTCCTGTATCCTGAGAGGCCTATCCATCAGCTCTCCGATTCAGGGTCACTTAGCCTGTGCCAGAATGAATCCCTCTAAGGCTCCCAGATCTCATGGGCATCCCTCCCCCCACAGGAAACAGTAATTTCTTGTTTCTTCTCTTCTACACAAGAGTCCAGGCTGGCTGAGGAGCACTAACCCAGCCCCCTTCCTGCCCAGGTGCACTGAGCTATCACACTTACTTCCTGTGGTTACTACAAATCATAGCCTTGCCCAGCAGTCTCTCCAGACAGTCTGAAACTAGGAACAAAAACATCACAACTCAGATTTGCTATCAACATTCTCATTGTGCCTGTAACCCCATCCTGGCCAGGGATGATGTCCACAGGATCTTTCTCAGCTTTTTTTGAAAGCGTATTTCTCTTGAACATCCCAATCATTGCTGATCCGGCTGTGACTGACTCCACAGTTCTATTGTTTTTCCCCTTTTGTTTAGAAGTTATTCTTGTTTTACTACTTCCCCCACTGGAGTCATCTTTTACCCTTGACCATCAGATGGGCCTGCTATACAGTGATCCTTAGAACCTTTGAATTATTCATACAACAAATTTTCATTGAGTTCAGTTTTGTTATTTGTTCTGGGAATAAAAAAGTGAATAAAAGGCTCTGCCCTTGTAGCACTTACAATCTGGTGAATGGCCCAAAGTTGTTTTGTGGGTTTTTTTTTTATAATTTCTCTTTTTTATGAAATACTTAATAGATTAGTCGGTTGATACATTCATGCACAATTCTTTGAACACTTACTATGTATATAGCATTTTGAGAGATGTGTGAATGTGGTTGGGAGACGATTCAGTGATGAGTAAATACTGTCCTTCTCTGCAAGGAATTGATGATTGAGTATGGGAAAGATGAGAAAGAAATGTAAAAAAGTATATATCTCCCACACAAGACATGAGTAAGTATTGCAGCGGCCATGCAAGACAGCCTACGTGGAGATGTAGAAATAAAGAGCATTGCATTATGACTTGAAATGTTTCAGAAGGCTTTACCATGAATGTAGAATTTGTGCTGAGTCCTTGCAATAATTTGAAGACCAAGATAAGTGTTCTATTTCAGACTCGAAACCCAAAATAAAAGATGTGCAGAGGATGCGAGAAAGGGCATAAAGGCCAAGTAGCCCTGTGTGGTTCAAGCAGAGGGTAATTTGATGAATGGAAGAAGGAATGAAGTTGAAAATGGCAGATCCAGAGGCTCCAAATGTCCCATTCGATTCAGGCCTTCTTTTAAATGGCAGTTTCTGAGAAGGGGAATGGTGGATCTGGCCTGTGATTTAGGAGACAGAGTAAGGAGTTGTTTGAAGCAGCAGAGAGAGGACCAATTAGCCGGCTATCACAGGAGTTCAGGCAGTAAATTCTAAGGGGTCTAGATGCAGAGGTCAGTGTAGAAATGAAAACGAGGGGTCTGGTACGAGAGACATTGGTAAACCTCAGCTGACAGTATGGGGTGGGAGGAGATAATTTAGTAAGCAGCTGAAGGAAGAGTCAAGGGGTCCAAGACTTTCCTTTATTTTTTTTTTAAACATTTTATTTATTTATGAGAGAGAGAGAGAAAGCAGGGAGAGGGGCAGAAGGAGAGGAAGGAGCAGGCTCCCCACTGAGCAGGGAGTTGGATGTGAGGCTCAGTCCCAAGATCCTGGGATCATGACCTGACCAGAAGGCAGATGCTTAACCTACTGAGCCACCCCCAGGTGCCCTGTCCAAGATTTTCCTAACCAGAGCGTCCAGGAGTTAGACGCTGCTGGGGCAGGGGGAGATTATGACATATACAACTACTTCCAAATATCCCAGTTACAAAGTGTTATACACTCCTGACAATTCTAGGCTTACCACGTACGCAGGGAAGGGGTCACTACAATGATACCAGAACCTGGGCTCCTGTATCTTAAGCATCTTATATTTTCTATGTAATGTTATCTACCTACTCTTTTCCAACCAGCTCACAAAATGGACTCAGTGAGTGTGGTGAGACATTAATAGAGGAGAGGGGAAAAAAGGCTCCGCAGAAAAATCCAGCCAACCGTAGGAAACAACAGTGACACGCAGATAGTCCTCCATGAGCATTTGCTGAATGAGTGAATTGGAACAGTACAATCTTTGTAGTGGTATGGAGCTGTGTACATGGCCCTCATGAGTAGTGCAGAGTGGAACATTTAGGTCTTGGTGAAGATAGCCGTCCTCTGCTGATATTTCCCTATGTCGCTTCAGATATCTGGGCCCTAAACTTGAGCCCGTACATTCTGCCTCCCATCCTGTTACATGTTCTGTGCTCTTCTATAAGGTCAATTCCTCCTTCTGGTAGATTTCATTTCCTTTATCCTAGTAGAAGCTTTTACTACTAAAATTGCTACTTTTCACTTCAGAATCCTCATTTTTTTCCTCTCTACGAAAACATTTTGATTAGCATACCAAAAAAGGCTATAATAGCTCCCATCTCTTAACAACAACAGCAAAAGTCTACCCAACTCCTTCTGGTTTGAAGTCCTGCTATGCCCCGTTTCTCCACTCTATAAAGAATAGTGCTTATATTCACTAATTTAACTTTCCTTCCACTCTGTTCTCTCCTGAACCCACTCAAATCAAACCTTCTCTCTCCCTGTCTCTGAAACTGTTCTTGCCAAAGTCAACACAACCTGTCTTGTGGGAGGAGAGAATGATACTCAATAATCTATCCTCATTTTATTTGACCTTTTGATAACTCTCCGTATAGTGACTCACTCCCTCATTGTCCGTACAGTATTCTTACCGAATGGGATGAAGGCCTAAGCTCCTGATAGTACTCCAACTTCTTTGCCAATCTCAGTCTACTATGATGAATCATTTCTTCTTTTCCTTTATTTTAATTCAGCCTTTCTCCGCCAGAGTTCCCAGAGACAAATCCCTGACGGCCAACAGCATCCACTGACCTTACGTCTCCCTTATACACCTAGAATGGGTTAGTTAGGTGCCACCCTTGGGATGGAGCATACATTTTCTGTGTTCTATGGTTGAAATAAGGAACCTCAGTTGAGAAAGGCTGCTCTGAACTTCACTATGCCCAAAAGTGTGGTCCCAGGCTTTTTTCTTGTCTCTGACTACCTTTATTACTTAGGAGATCTCATGCTGATGACACCCAAAATCTCCTTCTAAACCCCAAGTCTCCTTTTTGATTTTGCAGACCTGAAATCACCACTTGAACTACGGCTAAGATCTTGTGACTCAAACGTGATCCTACAACCGGCACTACGAACACCTAGGAACTCGTTAGAGATGCAGAATGTCAGACACTAACCCAGAACGGTTCAGTCAAGGTCTGCATTCTAACAAGATCCCCAGAACTCACATGCACATGTCAGTTTGAGAGGCACTGAAGTAAAATATTTAAACCAAACATGCCATTAAAACATCATTTTTTTCCCTTGCTCCTCTTCAATGTGCTTTTTTTTTTTTAAGATTTTATTTATTTATTTGAGAGAGAGACAGAACACAAGCGGGTTGGGGGTGATGGGCAGAGGGAGAGGGAAAAGCAGACTCCCAACTGAGCAGTGAGCCTGATATGGGGCTCCATTCCAGGACCCCTGAGGTCATGACCTAAGCCAAAGGCAACTGCTTAACCCACTGAGCCACCCAGGTGCCCATAAATGTGCTCAAGAGATTCTTGAACAAATTTCCCTTCTATGAATCTGAAACTCCTTTTTAGATTACCACTTACTTAGTTATGATTTTCTCTCTCATCAAATTACCACAAAGGATACGCCAAATTGTGACTCTTGACCAAAAGAGGATTTGCCATAGACAAAATGAAGCTCAAGTTCCAGGGCCCCTCACAGCACAGACCCCTTCCAAGGTGCTGCAGGGGGTCCTGGCATTGTGTTCACACAATGTTTTAACAAAATTTGTCAAAGTAATTTGTTCAAACTGTTTAAGACAACTCTCTCTTGGGGCATCTGGGTGGCTCAGTTGGTTAGGCATCTGCCTTCAGCTCGGGTCATGATCTGAGTGTCTTGGGATCAAACCTCACATCTGGCTCCCTTCTCACTGGGGAACCTGCTTTTCCCTCTTCCTCTGCCCCTCCCCTTGCTTGTGCGCGGGCACTCTCTCTCTCTCTCTCCCTCTCTCTCTCTCTCTCTCTGTTAAATAAATAAATAAATAAAAATCTTTAAAAAAAAAAAGACAGTTCTCTCTTTTCCAATTTTGTCACATTGCTGGCAATAGGATGGCATTGGAGTGGACACGGGCATTTTGGTCATTTGGTTATGGAGAAATTTAGTGGAGAATATATTCAGTTTTAGTTTAATGGAGTATATTTATAAGTTTCATAGATAATTCTCAGTGTAATGTGGGAATGGCTTCCAAGGAAACTGACAGCCCACTGTGCCTTCTTCCCCAGCATCCTAACTCAAAGGGGCAGGGCCAGGGCTGTGCTGCGATGCAGAATTTTCTATGCCTGACACCGAATGTCCATGAGGAAAAGGGAAGAATTGGGTTTGGACTATACAGAGTCCAAAGCTGGTCTTTCAAAATGGTTTCAATCATTAAGACATAGGATTTTTTAAATAAAAATGATACACAATAGAATTAATCAGAATTCTGTCTTTGTAAGATGTACTTCTCCAATCAATGAATACATCTGTGTGAGAAGACATATTTTTATGGTGTTCTCAACCATAAAATTTTTTTAAAGTTTCATCAACTGTGCCAGAGTGAAACAGAATTGTCTCTACTCACTCTTTAAAAATGATATAATTTTTTTGTTTTGGGTTAATGCAGTCAAAATATATGCAACCGAAAGTAGCAAAAATTATCATAGAGCGGTGTCAGGCAATAATTTATTAAAAATATTATGTTATTTGTGTATATTACGTGATGTCTATGATTTTATCAGCTTTCAGTAGTTCTCTTTTTGTGATTCTTTCTTCATATAAATAATTTCTCATTCTGATTTTCATATCTATAATTATTTGTTTCTTACCTTGAAGGTCACCTAAGTTCTTCAAGCTTCAGGCCAGAAGAAAAACTGATTGTCTCCCTGTCTAGGTTATGGTTCTAAAGGATGTCCTGCTACCATTTTTGTTTGTCTTTACATTATGTCAAATAGAATATAATAATGCTGCCAAATTCCTATGAGAAAAACCTTATCTAAAAATTGTGCCAGTTTTTGCTTTCTTACTATACCAAAAAGCAGGAAATGGACTTACTTCATTAAACCCACACAATGAGGTGTTGGATTTGATTGTGTGTCATCACTGCCAATCATTTCTATCCTAAGCAGGGTTGCAGGGAGGATTAGAAAGCCCCTCCTCTGATGTAGATGCCCAATTATGGTCTAAATTTCCCCCTCCTCTTCACCTTCCCAAAAGAGGACCAGTCAAGATATAAAAAAATTTCAATTCATTTAAGAGTCAACTCTTATGTTGATAGTGAGTAGAGAATAAAGTAGGGAGTGAAAAATGAAGGACAGCATACACTTTTCCATGACCTGAAATCCCGACTCACCAAAAATTAGGCTAAGCCCATAGAAGGCAATCCCTCCTGATTTTTGCCAAATGGCTAATAACAGATTTGAGCTCCAATTTAGGCAGTGGCTCAGATTAGAAGTCATTCTTGATCCCTCTCTTATCCTCACACCGTACATCCAATCCATCAGCAATTCCAGACAATGGTACCTTCAAAACATATTGTGAAGCAGACCAATGGCCACCTTTACTGTCTAAATCACCTTCATTGCTCACCCAGATTAATTCTTGGCTTCTGGCTTTCCCTTCCTGCCACCCTGCAGGTGTTTTCCCCACAGCAGTCAGTCATCTTTCTAAAAGATAGCTACTATCAGATCATCCTGCCTAAAAACATCGGGGACTTCCCTTCAGGCCTCCAATGAACCTCAAACTCTTGGCCTGGACTTGACTTCCTGCAAGATCTACCCTTTCTTACCCATCTCGCTTCTGCAACCAGTCTCTTTCACAGTAATCCATCCACATGTACCTTTATAGGGTTCCTCCAAAATCTCAGCTCATCCTTGCTGTTCTGTCTGGCTTTCCCTTACATGTAATCTAGATTTCTGGCCCAATGTCTTCTCCGTGAGAGGATGACCTGAACCACTGCCATCCAAGCCTCCATCCTCACACACACATACACCATCATACGGGCATTCTCTTTCTATTGGCCTGCCTCATCTCTCTTCATTGCACTTACATCTATCACAAATCGTAGTTGCGTTTTCTCTCCCTCTAGAGCACGAACTCCAAGAGAATATGGACTTCGCTTTGTATCTCGGATGCCTGGGACGGTGCCTCGCCTGGGTTCTACACTCAGTAAATACTTGTTGAATGAATGGAAGGATATCTCTAAAGACTTTTGAAAGCTTTTTGGTGTTGTCTACTATAATACTGATAAGATAAAATCCACGATGAAATCATCAGTAGGAAGTAAATGATTTTTTTTGAAACGTAAAAGATAGATATTAACTGTTAGAGGAGAATTCAAGATGGGAGCTGACGTCTTCTCACATCCTCCCAGTGTTATTTCTATTGCACTATGCATGGTGTCTTTCTAGATGATATGTTAGGTGCCAATATGTTTATCCAAGATTCCCCACACTAGTCTGCTAACTTTTAATAACACATCTGGAACAGAAATGACTAAGTCCATACCAGATAACACTGACTATAGATATACTTAAGCAATTTACTTAAAAATAGACCAGTGAAAGGAAGGGGGAGGAAAGGAGAGATTGTGAATTGGCAGATTAAAATTTTTCTGTTTATCTGTAATTTCTTGATTTTCAAAATATTTTTCCTGTGGCCTAAATCTGTTGTCCCCACAATTCATATGTTGAAGTCTAAATCCCCAGTGTAATGGTATTTGGAGATGGGGCCTTTGGGAGGTGAATAGGTCATGATGAGTGGAGCCATCATGATGGGAATAGTGTCATTATAAGAAGAGACTGGAAAGAGATGATCCCTTTCTGCCCTTGCCCATGGGAGAATACAACAAGAAGACGAACAACTACAAACCAGGGAGAGTGTCCTCACCACACATAGGATCTCCTGGCACCTTGATCTTGTATTTCCCAACCTCTAAAATCCTGAGAAATAAATGTTTGTTGTTTAAGGCTCCCAGTCTCTAATATTTTATAATATTTTAGTAGCCTAAACTGAGACAATGTTTTCATAATATTTAATTGGTTTACAGTAAGTCATAAATGCTTTCCTTTAATACAATGATCATTATAATTAATGGCTTGCATTTTCAGTTCCTCTGCCTTCAAAGTTAGGATTTTGCTCCTCAATAGCAATCATGAAAATGACAAAGTCAGCATGTGATGTGACACTTATTCTGGGACTAAACCAGTATCTAATTCTAGAGGAACCATTTCCTGTTCTATGACAATTCGGAAGGCGTACCATTCCAAATTCCCTTCAAGAAAGCACTTGCTGTGTATCTGCAATGAATACTCTAAGTTACGGTGTTCTGCAAGGTTGGCTTCATTTTTAGAGTGAAGGTCTCACTTACCCAGCAGCCCCCTGTAATGACTGAGCATGATTGGGAAACTAGCTTTGGTCATTTCTGCCTGATGCAGAACTCCAGTAGGCAATTCTTGCTTTAGATCTCCCTTGTTCGATTGGCTCAAATTTTATGAGATCTGCATTTCAGTCTGAAGGTTTTCCCTGCTCAGTTTCTTCCTCCCTCTTTTCTATTTAGACATTAACCTTTAACAAACCTCTTCCACTCTGAGCTTTGTCTCAGGATCCGCTTCCAAGAGGACCAAAATGATCCATTTCTAAATTCCTTTTTTCTTCCATTTTAGGGAAATTCATCTCATCAGATGAAGTTGCACATAGTAGATAATCATGCTAGCATGTATAATCAGGACTATACAACAAAAGAAAATGGAGAGCAAAAGGCATACATTGCAAAGTTATGGACCAACAACATAAGTGGCTTAACTATCTATTCACCTTTCCTTCCCTTTGGCTCATGAGAATGGCTGTGCTTTGGTGACATGCTGAGAGTTGTATTGTGATGGATGGGACCATCAGAAACTCACTTGAGTATTTAGATATTGCATTAGCGCATTACATTTACAAGTAACTGCACTCAAGGAAAATGTGATTGCCTCTCCTGTTTGTTTTCTTGAATTTAAGGAAATCAACTCCTGGAGAGTCACTTGCTAAAAAACAATGATATACTTTCCTTTCTTCTTCTTACCACTACTTTTGTGCTACTCGACTCTAATGGAAACAAACTCCCGGTACTTCTTGTCCAGTCTATGAATGAACTCTGTGGGGGATTTTGGCTAGCCTTAAATAATTCAAACCAGCAAAAGCAACACACTATACACTAAAAAGTAAACTATTTTTGCTGAAGAGAAACCTAGAGAGTGAAGACTTGCGAAAATAATTCTACCCCGTTTCTTGCTCAAGGATTAAAGAAGTCAGCCCTTTCCTTTCAGGAGAGCTATTCTGTATTGTGTATGTGTGATTTTAGGGGCTCAATCTCTTTAAATGGCAGAACAACAGGTATTTTCCTCTATCTGCAATAGAAAGAACATCCAACCAATAGACATTTCCACTAAAGAATTTCTTCTATTCAATTTTTGTGCCCTGGAGAATGTTGGCATTTTATCCTTGAGATATATATTACTAACCCAGTGCCTTAGACTTCTGACACAAAGCACAAAGCAATTACCATGCTGTTAACTTCTTGTGTCTATCTGAAGAGGCAGGAATTTGCCTCAGGATTCCTGAATCTATAGATAGTATTTGAAAACGTGTGCTGCTTTGGCTGGCCACAACTTAGTCCTCGATTTTTTTGGAAATGGACCTTCTGCCATTATATATGGTCCTGTTAAGAAGGAGATTCACTACCCACTAGACAAGCTAAATAAACCAGATCCTCTCTTTCCTGAGCAAGCATGTGACCGAAGGAATTCTCTTCTGGAACTTTAAAACAAACAAGTGAAACCTTCACAGGAGAAATGATTGCAGATGTTTTAATCCCAGTGGTGGGGGCCTGGACAGGTTAAAATAGGGGAACTATGGTTCCTATTCCCTGGGTTTTGTCCCTCTGTAGCTTCCTTAATTTCCACCTGTTTCGAAGACTAGTCTCCGTTCTCCCACCGTTTCTGTGAAGTCCCACATCCACTTAAGCACATATGCTAATACTCTTCCAAATAAATCTGTTTTACTCAAGAAGCTCGGATTGCTTTCTCTTGCTTATAACCAGGAAGCTTAATGACATGGAGGCCGTGATTCTGAATACATTTTTAAAAAGCAGATAAACAAAACCCTGGTGGGGTGTGTATTTGTGGCAGTCCTCAAACATTGAGCGTTAACAATTATTTGTGTGAAGAAAGAGAGGAGGGATAGATGTCATCCTGTACAAAGGGAGCTGTATCTAGTGGTTTTTAGTCAATGCTGCTGTTTTCTTCTACATCCTCCTCTCTTTTAGAATGTTTTAGTATGCGGCCTTCATTCTCATACACTTGAAACTTTTCCATTTCTGTGGAAGAAGGGTCACCCAGGATGAGAACAGATGTGGACACGTGCTACATATCTTGATGAGCTGAGCTTTTTGAGAATGTGCCTGACAAAAAAATACTTTCAAAAAATCTACTCATATCCAAGAGCACTCTGTAATATCCTTCAAGTGCTCTTGACAACAACTTCATATTTAGCTGCTTAATACTGAAAATTTAGTGGCCAGAATTTTATTGACTTGAGAATACAGATAAGGAAGCACCATAACCATCTTTTCCTAATGACATCAGAAAGGTGGTTAAGTGTGGGAGAATCATTTTGAAAGAATGAAAGTATGACTTGTTCTGTAAAATATTCATACCAGGAAGCTCTTTGCTTTAGAGTTTTATGTATTCTTTTCAGAATTATTCTTTTTAAAAATTGAAAAAATAAAAATTATTTATGATGATGTACTAGTTAGTGTACTTTTCTGTGATAGGGCCCTTTGTTTTGCAAGTAACTTAAGACTCAACTCAACTGACATAAAGGAGAAGAAAGGCTTCATTGGCTTATGTAACTGAGATGTCACACATGGGTCAGGCTTTAGGCACAGTTTGATTCTTGGGATTGTGATATTATTTCTGGAGTTCTGACACGGCTTCTTTTAATTTTTCTTCGTTTTTCCCTTCTCCTGTAGTGTTTTCTTCTGGAAAGCTTCCCTCCTTATAGAAAAAGAATGACTGTCAGAGTCCCTGGCCTGACAACCATCCCTACATACCCTCTAGATGAGGAAAAGGTCACATACCTTTCTCTCAAAATTCCAAGAAGACCTGAGATTCAGTCTGACTAAACTGGTTTAGCTCACATGCCCACCACAAACCAACCACCATAGCCAGAGTTGTGTTCTGATTGACCTATCTGGGTCATGCGCTCAGAGTGTTGGTGGGCTCAGCTTCTCCAAAACCACATGAATAAGCTATTGGAAAATGGAAAGTGGGGAAAAGACACAGTATAGGCAATCAGCAAGTGTCCAGGCATCCTCCCTTATATTGCAATTATAAATTATGAACAGGAACTACACGTAGATACGTGCCCTAAGGCTCATCCACACCATTTATCACTTTGTACTGAGGCTCTGAGATGTGAAGTGACAAAAAGATGCTTCATAATAGGGTAGTCTCCTCAATGTGGCATGGATCTGAATGTCTTAGAATGTTGACCTTGTGAGTGTCTTAGAGATATTGGGCTAAGAAACAGTGATCCACAGTGAAAGAACTCCTAAGATCCAAACTCGGAAAGCCAATTAATCTAATAAGATGAAAAAAATCACTTTTTCTAAGTGACCAGGTACTTGTCTAAAGTAAGCTATAGGAAGAGCTAAATTATTATCAGGAGGATGTCTAATGGAGACAGAAAAGGCATGTTAGTTTTATAATTCAGGAAGCTATATCTGCACCTACTGTTCAGATGCCTTCATCTCCTGGACCAGGTGGGAGGAGGCAAATCCTTGACCATGTACTAGGGCTTAGACAGACACTAACCAAGTTTGTCTCATGGTCTTTCCTTTTTCTGTGCTTTTTGGCTATCAATACCCTTTCTGAGCGACTCATAATTTCTTTAGATGAACATGAATCTTTAATTAAGTCTTTTTTTTTTTAATCCAAGAACCACTCTTGTTTCTTTAAAATAGATTCATGTGTCTTGGATCATTATGTATCAGTTTTAAAGTTTAATTCTATAAGGATATCTTATTAGTAAAAATCTTATTTTTGTTCCTGTATATCAAGTAATTGACTCTTTTCTAGTCTTTGGAAGAATTTATTAATGTAATAGATATAGATGGAGAGAATACTTGAGTATCTACTACACACTGGTTATCCCACATGCCCTATGTTATGCTATTCATACATTGTATACCCATGTGATCCAGGTGCCACAAGTCTAATTGTATAGAAAAAGACACTAAATTTCAAAAAGATCTAGCAACGTTCTCAAGGTCAAACAACTAGTAAATAATGAGGTGGAATTCAAATTCGTATTTGCTTGATTCCATTATCTATGGTCTCTCCACATGTAACTAGTATGGGACAATATAAGATGAGTCTTCCATTTTCCCCAGTTCATGTTTAACTTTATTATTAGAACTGTTAGAAAGCAAAGTTCTTATACCTAAAAACAATGATAATTCTTAATTCATTATTTCAAGTTTTATTGCAAGTTATTTATTTATAAATGATTTATAAGTTGTTAATTTATTTTTTATTTATTCTATGCCTACAGTGGGCAAATCCCTATAGAGAAGAATACACAGTAATTTATATTGATGACTAGGACACCATCTTTATTTGCAATGAAGCAAATTATGCACCAGCATTAATAACTTTGATCTGAGAACATGTTAGATGTTAGATGTTAGATGATAGTTACAGAGAAGATGTTAGAAAGTTATATACTTTTGTTGAAAGGATACTGTGAAATCTACAAGGAGGTTGAGCAATCAAGAGAGACTTCAAAGAGGTATCCTATGAGCCAAACGTGGAAGATATATGAGAAAAAATTTTGTAAACAGAGATTAGGGAAATGTCTTCCGCTAAGAAAAAAAAATAGTAAAAAAAAAATAGTATGAGCAAAGCAAAAACATAAAGAGTGTATTGAAGGAATAGATGAAGATTTCCACTGTCAGACTGAGAAGTTTACAAAATTCGGTAAGCAATAGGGGTCCATTGAAGGTTTCTGTGCAGGGAAATATGTTCAAATTTCTAAGTTTAAGAAGATTAAGGCGGGTGTCTAGAAGAGATTCGTCTTGAGTAAAGAGAAAGTATAAGGACTCACCTACTAAATATACTGAAATATATCAAGTAAAAAATCATGAAGTGCCAAACCAGGGCAAAATCATGAAAACAGAAAATAAATGGCGATTTGGTTCAAGAAAGCCAGAGGCTCATTCTTAATGACTTGCCAAGTATAAAAAAGGAGGGGCCCCAAAATTGGAAGAGCCAAAGTAAATCTCAGAATGTTTACCTAGGGTCTTGCCCTCCTCGAATAACCTCCATGGCAGCAAGGGAGCCAGTTATCTGAGTGTGTCATTCCCTTGCTTAAAACCTAGAAATCACCTGTGAATCACCTCTGGCACTATAAAAATAATTAATGCCAAGGCTTCAGTGGCAGGATTAAATCAATCTCTTGTGTGGGGGTATTAAAGAATTTGGGCAGGGGACACTTGTTTATGAAAAACCCTCCACGTGATTCTGTTGTCCAGCCTGGGCTGACCACTGGTCTGCGGGATAACATCTACCCTACTTAGCAAGCACATGCAGACCCCTGTGTGTCTCTTTGGCCTCATCCAGACCCTCCGAAGAACTCAAAACTTCCTAAACCCACTAGGCTCTTTGAGGCCTATGCCTCGGCTCATGCTGTCTCCTCACCTGGAATTCCCTCCCCCACCTAGTGAAGGCAGAGGCAAGAACCCGCTGAGCTGTCCCTCCTTTGGGAAGCTATTTGTTATTTCATCAGAAGCAGACATACTTGCTACCTTGTGTACAGTGTCACTACTTTCTTACAGACATCTACCTCATTCTTAATTTTGTCCATGTGTCCCTCTCCCCATATTAAGGAAACTCCTTGTGCCTAGCACCGCCTCAATTTAGATTCATTATATGAATGTCTCCAAGTAATTGTGCTTGGGTTGGGGGAAACACGGTGGTGTCACTGCCTTCAAAAACACAAAAGGTAAGGGCGCCTGGGTGGCTCAGTCTATTAAGCGTCTGACTCTTGGTTTCAGCTCAGGTCATGATCTCAGGGGCGTGGGATCAAGCCCCACGCTGGGCTCTGCATTCAGTGCAGAGTCTGCTTCAGATTCTTTCTCTCTCTCCTTCTGTCCCTCCCCACTCCTGCCTGTTCACTTTCTCTGTCACTCTCAAATAAATTGAAAAAAAAAAAGAAATGCAAAAGGGAACAGATAACAAAGAAGCAAAGAATTAACTATTTTCATTGCAATTATTCTCGTGCCTTGCTATTAGTTTAATGTGTGGAAGGCTAGATTTTGATGGGGATGATAACTAATTCCATTTGGACATGATCATCTTTAAGCAGCAGCCAGACATGCAGATAGAGGTGCCCAGCAGGCGGCTGTAAGTGGGAAATGAGTTCAGCTGTGGAAGATAACCAACGAGAGAAGATGTGAGGGGAAGAGGCAGTGGGATTGTCAGCATCCTTTAGCATTGTTACTTCAGAGAGTAGAACAAAGGTTCTTGCTGTACCTCTCATGAGTGTGTGACCAATTACAAAATGGGGGTGTCGGGGAAGGGGGGCTGGGGTCCATTTCTCTGCTCCATACCCTCCTCCCCCATCTTACTTTAGAACATGCAGGCTTGCACACACAGCTTCTGTACAGGCTTCCTGGAAGTGCCAAGGAGTAGTGTGGTCTTTTTTTTTTTTTATAATTTTTTTTAAAGATTTTATTTATTTATTTAACAGAGAGAGAGAGAGAGATCACAAGTAGGCAGAGAGGCAGGCAGAGAGAGAGAGGGGGAAGCAGGCTCCTCCCCGCTGAGCAGAGAGTCCAATACGGGGCTCGATCCCAGGACCCTGAGATCATGACCTGAGCTGAAGGCAGAGGCTTTAACCCACTGAGCCACCCAGGCACCCCAGTAATGTGGTCTTTGCCCAGCTTTTGTCTGGGAGTGAGGAAATTAATCTTTATTTCATGTTAATGTTTCTGAGTTTCAATTTGTTCTTCTGTGTAATAAGGTTAAGAATACATAGCCTACGTATCTTAAACAATTATCGTGAACATTAATATATGCAAAAATCTTTGTAACCTGTGTGGCATTGTAAAAATGAGAAGTGATTCTTTTTCTATCTATATCAAGATCTTTTTCTTGTGTCGATTCTATTAAATTTTCAGATGCCCTGCGCACTGCCAAATATCACTAAGTTCAGCTCTCTTCTTCGTGATCAGTATATGCATATTTCCAAATCACCTTGATACCTATTTACAAAAATACTGGATTAGTTATTACAAATCAAATTTAATATTTTTTTCTTATAGCCTTTCTATTCAGAGTATATGCACTTTTCCTTTGACTAAGCCCTGAGAAATCCATCCAAAATTCTTGACGGCCTGGTTTATGCAGGCAATAGGAAAGATCAAGAATGGGGTAGACTTTCCTTCCTGGGAGAGCAGCCAGATTTAAACCACCCTCCCCCGTGGTGTGCTAGGCACCTGTGGAAGGTCTAATGTGGATCTGAAGGTCAAGGATTCTTAAATTCCAACGAAAGCTTGAAAGGAAGTGAGCTGAGGCCATTGGCTATTGTCCCCTCCATCACTCATCAAAAGCTGCCAGGTGTTACCTCGGGGCCACCACCAGGCAAAGGCATGCCAGGAAGGAAGGAAGGAAAGCCTGGTGGGAAGTTCCCATGGAAACTGAGAGGTATGTCATCTCGGCCTCATCAGATCTCCCTGGCATCATATAGACCACAGTCAGGCCAACCATGCCTTCTAGTAATAGTCTATGGATTCTGTGATTTTGAGTTTGTTTTTAAATTAGGGAAGAGAGGATCCATTTGGCATTGCTTTTCCTATTACTCTGTATATTAGTTTTATTTATGTAAAGTCTCCACCCACAAAGGATGCATATCCTGCTATTCTATTGCAATTATTCTCTTGAGAAGACTATAAGCATGAGAGGTTTTCAGATACCCTCATGGGAACTGGAACAGCAACTAACATTCATAAATTGCCTCTTCCATGCCCAGTAGAGTGCTGGGGTTGTGCAGGGAGGATAGGAAACTTAATGCTCACAACAGTCGGGGCACCTGGGTGGCTCAGTGGGTTAAAGCCTCTGCCTTCGGCTCAGGTCATGATCTCAGGGTCCTGAGATCGAGCCCCACATCAGGCTCTCTGCTCAGCGGGGAGCCTGCTTCCCCCTCTCTCTCTGCCTGCCTCGCTGCCTACTTGTGATCTCTCTTTCTCTCTGTCAAATAAATGAATAAAATCTTTGAAAAAAAAAATATTCACAACAGTCTTTTGAAGTAGCCAAGTAACGTTGATCCCCACT
>CM052900.1:58189452-58211788 GCA_028534135.1 Potos flavus | reverse complement strand
AGGGAGGGAAGCAGGATTAGCAGATATACTTCCGGTAGAGACCTCCACCATTCCGGGGTGAGCTCTGAAGCTGGGATAAACCCACCCAGTAGTCCATTCAGGCAAGAAGGCTTGGCCTTTGTACTCCTGCATAGAGCACTGGATATGAAAAGGAGCATAACCCCGGGCTGCACTACTTCTTTCTAGAGAAGGTAATTCCTGGCAAAGGCCTAAACCGAGAGCCATCTGGCTTACGGGAGACAACAAGAGTGCACCAGTCATCAGGGGTGGAATTGCTACATGCATTACGGTCCCCTTCTGTGTCTTTTTTTAGAGAGGGAGACAGAGAGAGAGAAAGCATGCATGAGTGAGAGGAAGGGCAGAGGGAAAGGAGACGACAATCCTCAAGCAGACTACCTGGCACAGTGCTTGACGAAGGGCTCAATCCCAGGACCCAGAGATCATGACCTGAGTTGAAATCAAATGCCGGCTGCTCAACGGACTGAGCCACCCAGGTGCTCCTCCCCTCCTTTGTCTTTAGGTCCCGTTGATTCTTATAAGTTTACCTGATATAAGACCAGCTCCTCCAGGATTCTGGATGTTCTCATTTTCTGGGATAAGCTACACCCTCCCATGGATCTGGTCTTAAGGCCACAAGAGATACTAATTACTTTCCATTGTAACTCACTCACACTTCTCTAGGGCTTATCTGTTAGAGTGCCCAGACGTGGCCCAGCTTGAGGCAGGCAAGATGCCCCTCTCTTTCTGTGTGGTGGATTTTTTCTGAATTGTATCTACACTGAAGATATAGTCCTTGTCTGCATTTTATGTTAGAGGGTCTCCTAGTGGACTGCTTATGTTGGGTATTTTTCCCACTCTTGGTACATAGAATAATAGAATGTTACAAACCAATGGATTAATGGATTCAGTAAATATTCCCCACATTAGAGGGTGGCCCCATAGATGCCAGGGGTAATCCCTGGAATTTTTAAAAAAAGATTTTATTTATTTATTTGACAGAGAGAGAAAGAGGGAGAGGGAGAGGGAGAGAACCAACAGGGGGAGCGGCAGGAAGAGGGAGAGGGAGAAGTAGACTCCTCGGTGAGCAGGGAGCCTGAGGCAGGGCTTGATCCCAGGACCCTGGGGACATGACCTGAGCAGAAGGCAGGTGCTTAACCAACTGAGCCACCCAGGAGCCCCAATCCCTGGAATTTTTGAATGTTACTTTATATGGTAAAGTGTGATTAAGTTAAGGGTCTGGAGATGGGATGTTGTCCTGGATTACCTATGCCCTAAATGCCATCACACGTGTCTTTAAGATAGACAGACAAAGGGAGATTTAGACACACACAGAGGAGAAAGCAGTGTGAAGACAGAGCAGAAAGAAATTTGAAGACATTGGTCCTGAAGGCTGTAATAAAGCAGCCACAAGCCATGGAACATCAACAGCCATCAGAAACCGCAACTGGCAAGGAATGGATCATCATCCAGGCCTCTGGAGCGCGCACAAATTTGCCAACACCTTGATTTCAGACATCTGCCTCCTGGAAATGTGAAAGAAAAAACTCCAGTTGTTTCAAGCCACCTAATCCCTGGTGATTTGTTACGCCAGCCACAGGAAACTAACATACCCACACTACTATTCTCAAGACCCTACTCTCTCCATTGACTCCATTCCTTTCACATTTTTATATGAAACTTCTAGAGATGTGAGGAACTAGGCTGGAGGCTATGCCGTATGACAGTGTTCTCACACCAGCTCTGGGATCAGAGAAGCCTGGGTTTAAATATTGACTCTACCGATTTCTAGCTTTGTGACCTCAGACATACAGCTTAACCTTTTTAAACCTCAGTTTCTCTACCTGCAGCACGGGGAGGAATATCGCATCACATAGGTAGACTGTGAGGATTAAATTAGATGGCCACATAAGATATTAACAAAGCATCAGGTACAATGTAATGCTCATTAAGCATTCGTTATTACGTGTCACATATATTTTAATCAAACGATATATACCAAAAATAGATCATTTGATTAAGAGTTTGATTAAATAGATGCTGATAGTATTTATCAATCAATGCAAATAAACATGTTAGCTAAATATTTATGAAGGATTTACTGTGTTACTATTTACTATTTACTACTCTTTGTACCTCAGTTTATTGATCCGAAAAATAAGGATAATAGTAGTACTGACTCTAAAGGACTAATGTGAGGATTGAGCACTTAGCATACTTCAGGGCATATAAGAAATGCACATTTCCACTAGTACCTCTATGTAGCATCTCTATCCCCACCACAGCCTTCTAAAATTGGTATCATTGTTACCCCATTATACAGACGAGAGTTGGAATAAATAAGTTCACCCAGCTAGTATTGTCTGAACCAGCATTCAAGCCCAAGTCTATCTGAGATTAGAGTCCAAGAACTCTATCACACCGACCAATGGAAAGTAACTTTTACCACTTTTTAGACTTTATCATTTCAGTAAGGATTCTAAGTGTACTTTATAGCATGTAGGAGGGCTCTAAGTAATCTCTCTACCATAGAGGAATGTTTTATTGTTGAGAATAATAAAGAAGCATGTTAGCAATTAACCTCTTAGAATTTTTCAGGCAGTAGGAAACATTAGCAGATAATTACTGAGTTCTCCTAGCTCCCGAATTTCAGCATCACTGAGAAACCTTTAAAATGTTTGTGTTCCATATAACTGTAAAGAATTCTATACTTCCTACATGTCAGTGAAAGTATGACAAGATTCCTGGAAATATAAGAATACTAGGCCCACAAATACTTTGAAAGTGTCTTTCTGATATATCAAAGTGATTATGAGTCATTAAATAAAGCTGTTTTGTGTATGAAGACACCAACGCTATTTCTTAAATTTTTAGTTTTATTCATTCATTTATTTATTCAACACTTATTGGGTGAGTGCCTAGGACATGCTGGACATTATCCTAGGCAATAAGGTTTCAGTGATGAACAAGATTTAAAGTGTCTCAAATAAAACTTACTTTTTGATGTCTGGAAATTCACCTAATCAACCATCCCACTAGAAAATATCAAACAACAAGTAAATGTTCTGCAGAGAGATAAAGCAAGAAGGGACCACGTGACAACAATCCATTCATTAGACCATTACCAATCATTCGTTAAGTAACCATTGTGAGGATAAAAAAGGAAAAAATTACATATTCTTCCCCCAAAGAGTTGGAAAGCCAGTTTTAACTACTATGAGATGGTATGAACTGGGATATAGGAAAAGTACAGAAGTTAGGATGGATCCAAACCAGTGGACAACAATTATTTCCAGAGAGGAGAACAAGGAAAGGAGCTTTATAGTGGCTAAAAGGGTGAATCTTTAAGGACGTGTGCAGTTCCACATATAGGAAGCTATAGGTAATGTCCGTGAGAAAAGGAATCCTCAAAATAGGGAGGCATGTGAGCAGGACAGGAAGGCAATGAATAACAACTGGTCTAGCTAGGCTGGAGGAGAAGGATTGTATAGACAACTGGGGTGAAAGACAAGAGGACCACGGATTTAATCAGATCACAGAGCCCTTGACAGCCAGAGTAAGGATCAGACTATATTCAGAAAATATTAGTTTTGATGCAGGGAAGGACGTGATCAGAGTTGTACCATGCGGAGTTTAAATGGCAGTGAGGAGTCTGGAAGGGACAAAACAGTAGAGACGCACATCATTTGGGAGGTTATTGCAATAGACCAGGTGTAAGGGATGGGTGTTTATGTGGGATGACGATGATGGAAATGGAAAGAAGAGAGTGGTCAACAATTTATTTTCTGCTGTGGAATAGATAAGATTTTACATGTGCATGTGTGCTGGTCAGGGAGGGTGAGAAGGCAGGTGAAACTGGATAATAGAAACCAGGATAAGAAGAATGTGAAAGAGAATGGCTCAGCTGACAGAGATCTAAACGACAGAGGTAAATGCAGTAACATGAGAATTTCCACTCTCTTTGTGCTTTGGTTTGCATTTCCTCATTGGATAGACTGCTGGTTTTACCCTCTTTCTGAGTCTAAATATATCAAGATTCAAATCAAATGAGAGGCTCGATACATTCAGTATTTACTAAATGTCTATCCCAGACTAGGTAGTAGATATGTTTCTTGATAGCAGAGTCATTTTTTCCTCTCTTCTCAGTTTCTTTTCTTTTTTTCTTTTTATGTTCAGTTAGCCACTGTATAGTATATCATTAGTTTTTGATATAGTGTTCATGATTCTTTAGTTGTATATAACACCCAGTGCTCATCACAACACATGACCTCCTTAATACCCATCACTCTGTTCCCCTTTCCCCCACCCCCCCACCCCTTCTTCTCTGAAACTTCCGGTTTGTTTCCCGAGGTCCATAGTCTCTCATGGTTCGTCTCCCTCTCTGATTTCTCCCCCTTCAGATTTCCCTTCCTTCCCCTGTGGTCCTCCATGCTATTGCTTATGTTCTCAGTTCTGTAATGCTTCATCTGTGCCTTTGGTAGGACATTCATTACTTTTTACCTTGAATTCCAGGTATTGAGGTACCTGCTAACCTCCTCTAATGGGCTATGAGTGTCTTAGGGAAAGAATCCATGTCTGTCTCATTTGCATTGCAGTGCATTGCACGCAATAGACAGAAAATAAATATTTGTAATTTGAGCTTATGCAGTCACATAATATTTGAAATAGCCCAGTAAGAATTTTGATAGTAACTGCTCAGTTCCACTCAATACCCACGGTTAGCTTCTGGTTGCCTAATAACCAATTACCAAGTAGCTTATTAGTTTACTACAATATTAATACAGTTCATTTATTAAAATGACTCAGATTACCAAGATGAATATTTTACAGCCCATTCATTTCAGGCGTTAACAATAGTATCCATGTAATTATATCATAATTCAATAACTTATCAAAAATGTCTAGCAAATAGTTGATCCAGGCAGTATAAATATTTTTTTTTTCTATTAACCTAGTCATATAGGTTTTTGAAAGATAATTTTGAGTTTTTGAAAGATAATTTTGATTTATCATATAACACAGAGATACTAGCTTAAGCCACAGCTAATAAACGTGTCATATTTCTAGTGAATAAATGCTGGAACACAGAGAGGACATTTTAGTAACATTCCAGACCTAGTAATAGCTTTTAATACATACTAAAAATAAGAACAACAATTCCTCATGGTACTGAAGGGCCAGAACCAGAGAAACCATGGAAACACTTGAGATCCTCCAAAAAGACATGGAGATCCAAGGTTGGGATTGACAAGTTTAGAAACCATGCTGATAAACCAGGAGAGGACAGAAGAGAAGAGAAAATCAGATATTCCAACATCCAGGCAAGTGATAGGGAAAAGATCATTTGTCAGAATTGAAGGGGCAGCATAAAACTGATAGAGGAATCAAATTGAGAAATCACCAAGAATAGAGATCCTGGAAATAGGCTATTTCTGGAAAGAGTCATTGTAGGCCTCCCATACGGAAATAAGCAAAAGCTAGGGGACACATCCAGGGTCTGCAGGTGGAGGTTAGAAGATGTATCTGGTAGGGGTAAGACCTAATAGGACAGAAATATGACCAACTCTTAACAGCATAGGAAGCAGAATAGTCCCAAAGGTAGACATGGTCTAATCCCTAGAACCTGTGAATATACTACCTTCCATGGCAAAAGGGACTCTGCAGATGTGATGAAGGTTAGGGACCTTGAAATAGGCAGATTATGATGGTGGGCTCTAGTTAATGACATGAGCCTTTAAAAACAGGGAACTGGGGACCTGGGTGGCTCAGCTGCTTAAGTGTCCGCCTTTGGCTTAGGTCATGATCCCAGGGTCCTGGGATTGAGCCCTGTTTTGGGCTCCAACAGCCAACAATGTCTGTACCCTAGTCCTACAGCTGTGTGGAACTGAATTCTTCAACCAACCTAAATGAGTTTGGAGGTGAATTTTTTTCAGAGCCTCCAGTAAGGAGCACAATCCTGCTGATACCTCGATTTTCAGCCTTGTGAGTCTCTCAGCAGTTTGCCATCCAGCCCCTCTGGTCTTTTGGACTACAGAACTGTATAATGATAAATTTGTATTGTTTTAAGGCATTCAAATTGTGGTCATATGTTATGGCAGGCATAGCAAACTGATACAGATATTAAAAGATACCCTGTAATTGTCAAGAGGCACGAATAGCTTAGAAAGGATTTTGGCTATTGCTCTTTCATTTACCTTTCTTCCCTTTCCTACTTAGGCAAAAAAAGAGAGAGAGAGAGAGAGAGATGCTGGGGGAATTCAGCATACCAATACCAGAGGTGGGACAAAAGTGAATTCATTATTTCATTGGGCATATTCTGTAGAACTCTGATGTTTTGTGGTAGGAGATTTCAATCTCTTAAACCCTGAAATTCAGTAAAGTAACATATAATGTGTGATTAGAGCTAAATCTTTTGATGGTCGAGTTTTTTATATGTCTTACTGTCCCTTTATAAAAATGCTTAACCATTTATTTATATTCAGTTATTCCAGGTAAATAATTATCCATTTAATTATATAAATTTTCCTTGCTGATTTTATTCAGTTAAAACCAATCTTGTCTCAGATTATAGTAATTGGGACTTTAAAGGAAAGTTAGAAATACAAGTAAGTATTTTTAATAAGTTAAATAACATCGTATATACTGTAGAGATCTCCCAAACTGTTTTGAGACAGTAGCAACTGAATGCAAACTTATTGAATATGAAGTTAGAATTAGAATTATTTCAGCAAAGGAGAAAACCTTTTTTGGTGACTATTTAGCCCCTTGATCTTGAAACATGGCATAGCATACCTGAATCATCATACTTGGTAAGAACAGCCAGTTAAGATACTCAAAGTGGACCCTTTCCCAATGAGCCATACTCTGAATGCCCACTTTAAAGGTGATAAAATGCTGCTACTTTTAAAATTGAATATGTAATTGCAGGATTACTAAATGATACCTCAATTAGATCAGCTTTGTCTTAGGAAGAACTTCGAGATTATTTAAATGAGAGATTCCAGCCCATAAAACTTCCACATTCCCCTTTCCTTCCTAAGGAAAAGGTCTCACTGTCATGTAATTAACCTTCTGTCAGAGTTTACAGTCTCCTCTAGAGCATTTTAGGCGCAGAGTTGATACACAGTTAATTTATCTGTTATTGTCACAACCATAGACTTTCTATTTTAATTTCTTTTACTTTTCCCATTGTAGCTTGTCATTAAAACTATTTTGTAATATAGTAAGAAAAACACATCATATGGACATTTTTTTTCTTTTCCACTGGAAGTGATAAGGGGACTTGAAGTTGGGGGGAATGGACTCTCAAAAAAATAATATGAGAATATGTATCTTTGTGTATTTGTTCTATAAATAAGTTTACTCATATAAGCTACTTAAAGGAAATTAAAGATCTTCTGTATCATTGGAATATGACTTTAAATCACCTCCCAGATGACATGCTTAAATTATAAATTTAAGCTATCCAGTTTAATAATTGCATGATCTTGAGAAGTTACTTAAACGTATCTTAGTCTTCATATGGGGATTATCAAACCACCTCAAGTTTGTTGTGAGGATTAAGTGAAATGAAATGATGTTGGTAAAGTGCTTAAGAAGAATATTTGGAATGTAGTCAGCTCCCAAAAAATATTAACAATTTTTATTAAAAATGGCAATTAACATGGAGGGAGAAAAAAGAAAATAAAGGTTAGGAAGCCACATAAGAAAATGTAGAAAGGAGGTTGGGGAGAAGAAGGGAGAATTTCTGCCCCGTTGGGAATGATGGCAGACCAGTAATCAGTCATTTGATTCTTCAAGGATACTCTAAAGACATAGATAGTGGTGCTTACAGATATTCTCCCAGTCATTTTTTCATGGCTGCAATTTTTTTCAAAGCACTTTTATATGCAAGCAACATCCGTGGAGAGTCTTCTTAGGCTCAACTAAGCATTGAGATTTCAGACCATCATAGACCACACTGGGCATCAGCACTCAGAAGGATACACACAGGAACCACAGCTTGCCATCAGGGCAATGCGAGATATTCCTCTCCCTTGAGTCATCTTGAAACATCAAACAGGTCCAGGAGCTACACTAGCTTCAAAGCCTCATACATTAGGAGACCCCACATCTTTTGTAGCACCCCCATACTTATAGCTTCTAGAGTCTCCATTAGGGGCATGGCACTTACTTGGGAAAGCCAAAAATTATGGTTTTTCACCAGCATTCATAATAGATAATCCCAGTCCAGATGTAATTTGTCAAACCTGGGTCACTTTTTATCACATTAAGTATGGCTTCCTAATGTAGTTGGCATGTACCATCCTTACCAAGTTACCAGTGCAACAGAGGTAGAGACTTGCCAAGGGTCAAATTCTCACGCAGCAGGAGAATAGGTATTATTAACTCCACAAAGGGTAAGTAACAATCATGAGCAACTGGCTTATTGAGAAATGATATGTTGGGGTATAAAAATAAAACTCTGCTCTCTGTCAATAATTCACTCCACCAGGGTGCTCCTTGTCGGCCTCTGTCAGAGCCTCTGTCTGCAGTCCAAAGACCTTCCCCTCCAGCCCTCCTCCTTTCCTCTGTCCCTTCCAAGGTGTCACACTGGCATTGTGGACTGAAATTCCCCTGCTGATTTCTCTCTGTGCCTTACCCTTCACAGGCATTTCCCCTCATTAAATCTCTCAAAATTTCTGGTGTCTGTTTCACAAAGGACCCTGACCGACATGACAAACTCTGCACAACCTGCAGAAAAAGCATGTTATTAGAGAAGGGAAGAGAAAGATGGTTATCGACCACTTCTCCCACTTCACCAAACCATACCGAACCATTTCCTCTGGGGGAAACAGAAGCTTGTAATGTTATGCAAGGCTCCAAACTCAAGGAAGTTTTTTTTTTTTTTTTTTCTCTTGCTATCTTTCTGTTTTAAGACTAGGAGAATTAATAAAAAATGGATAAAGACAGGTTCTCAAAAGACACAAGTCAACCCCATTAAAAGTGTGAATTTCATCACAAGATCACGTTTGGATTATTCAGAATACACACATTAAACTATTCTCATTGGAGGAGTGTGTGTGTTTTCAACTATCTAAAAGCAGCAGAAAAACAAAGGAATGATAAGTAAGGGATTAAAAAGACATCTTCAGTCTTTGGTTTGATTAGTCTTCAGAACAAATCTCAAGGCCCCTGTTCCAGTGCCCTTGTTCCTTACCCTCACCAGATTTATGTCTGAGCTCAGAGAGCCTCCTAAAAGCCCAGGCGCTGGGTCAGGGTGTGTCCCTTTAATCCTGGGGTCATCTGGTACTCTCTCTGGCTCTGTATGCCTAGATATGCCTTCCAGACAACATTTTGCCGGATCCACAGGGTTTTACCTGAAAATAGGCATGGTGCCTTGTATTCGCAATCCCCTTCAACCCTTTCTGGGTTAATTCTACAACCACATGGCTATACCCAGGAAGGATCCTGAAAAGCATCTCTTTCGGGGCGCCTGGGTTGCTCAGTTGATTAAACATCAGCCTTCGGCTAGGGTCATGATCCCAGGGTTCTGGGATCCAGCCCCACTCTGGTTCCCTGCTCAGTGGGGAGCCTGCTTCTCCCTCTCTCCTTCTGCCTGCTGCTCCCCTTACTTGTGCTCTCTCTCTCTGTCAAATAAATCAAAAATCTTAAAAAAAAAAGCCATCTCTTTCTGTGAAGCACCTTGCTTACCATTAACTCCTCTGTCCTTCATTCATCCAATTCTCATTCACCAGTCCAGATTATCTTTTTCCAGCTGTTGGGGAAGCCCTGCTTTCTGTTTTGATCTTTCTCTTAAAAATTTTGTCTGTGTCCCCGACCCTCCAGCTTCCCCTGAAGGCATAGACTTCTATAACAGAAAAGCCAAAAGACAGCAGACTTTCTGACTGTTGTTCTGTATATGCTCCTCCTGGGGCAAGAAGCACAATAGCAACCATCTGCTTTAAAAGGAAGAGCAAAAGGGGGAAATACTGAGAGAGGGGAAGAACCATATTATTCTGCCACTTCAGCATATGGCCACACAGTAAATTAAAGTTTAGCTTTGAGAGGAACACTACAGGTTTCTAATTCTATCTCCTTTTGCATCTTGTCTATTATGTGTTCCTGACAGATGGTCACACAGACCCCACAATTCCACTGATGGATAATTCAGCTCCTCATAAGAGAGCATTCCAGAATTGTCAGACTTCTTAGCAAGTCCACCCTTATATTGAGTTGGCATCTGTTTTCATTATGTCCATCATGGTCCAAGGAACATTGGTCTTAGACCTAAACAGAGAGAGAGAGTTCAGATAGTCTCTGTAAGCTTCCGTTTCTTTATCTGGAAATACAGTTGATAATACCTATCTTTAGAATTCTAGGGAAGATTAAGTGATATAAATATATATAAATACTTGGTATAGCATTTGTTTTGTCTTGTGTTTGCTAAATATTATTCCTGTCCAGTAATGGTCCAGAATCACTCATTCATTTACTCATAAAATACTGATTTAGCATTTTCCTTGTTGCCGACCCTAGAATAGACCCTGATAATAGAGCAGAGAATAAAACAAATATATACTCTGTCTAAAGGAAATATAGTGTATCCAAAGTAATTACAAAGTACAAACGTTAGAAGTGCTATGAAAGAGGGGCGCCTGGGTGGCTCAGTCTGTTAAGCGTGTATCTTTGTCTCAGGTCATGATCCCAGGGTTCTGGGATAGAGCCCCACATTGGGTACCCTGCTCGGCAGAGAGTCTGCTTCTCTCTCTCCCTCTGTCCGCCCCCCAAATCTGTTCTCTCTCTGTCTCTCTGTCAAATAAATAAAAATCTTAAAAAAAAAAAAAGAAGTGCTATGAAAGAAGATACCAGGGTACTAAGAGAGCACATACAAAGAAAATATAAAGAACGAGTTCACCTTCTGTTACACACCCATGTGTATACATGTGCATGCACACACACACACGCACACACACAAATAAGCATAATGTATCATCTCCCTCTACAAGGTATTATCTTAAGAATAAGCATTCCAATGTTTTTACCCACTCTTCAGATGACGTGGTTACAGGATGGCTTATATTTTCCATCAAAATATGGACCATTGAAGGGTCCTTTCTTAAATTAACCTTGAGGCAAATAATAAAGTTTTAAAATCTCCTTCGCCATGCAAAACAGAGATGGCAAACATAGGCATTCCTTTTATAGCTTGTGTATTCTAAGACCAATTTTTATTTGCTCTTGTATTTGCTTCTATAATGTTGAGGAAAGAGACAAGTTTTAACAGAAACTGCGATCTGTTTCCTTTGGGTAACTTATTTTAAAGTTATAAGCTATTTAGATAGAGTTTCTGAATTTCTTCTCATCACCAGACCCACTGCTGTCGTAAAGTGAATAAACGTGCTTGTATATCACCCCTTCTAAGTAGGTGCCTGAAACCCGTGTCTCTAGTCTCATGCAATTTTTTTTTTTTGTCTACCTGGGTACATGTTTTCATAGATCGCAGCACCCACAGACCATGTCCCTTCCCTGCCTCCTCCTGCACATTCCAGCATTGAAGTCATCAATTTGACTTCATCTCACATTGTTCATTTCCTTTTGGTTTTAAGAACTTAGGCTTGCACATTGCCTGTATATTTTGCTTTTCAGGCAGGCATGGATTTGACCCCATCAGAAGTTCCCAAACAATTCATCTAGACCCTTTAGCCCATTAATGTACATTCCACCTTCACTGTCATCCTGATAAACCTGCTTTTAAAACCTCAGTGGATTATGTGTTATTCTTAAAGGATTCTCTTTCTTTGTAAAATGGACTTCATTGGGACTCCCTATACCTTTTCATCAGAATACATTCTAAAGTGTTCAGATATTCTTACTAATCCTACCCAGATGCCCAGAATTCCTATGCCCTCATCAGAATTTCCTCTTCTGTATCTTTGTCTCTTGGACCCTGAAATTATGTACGTTTGCATATAAATATGAGATTTCATCTTGGAGTAGGATGATTATTCCGGTGAAGAGATTTACAAAGTACCAGTTCAGGTCTGTGTGCTCGCTAAGGAAAATTATAAAACATTGAACCTCGGTCTCCTTGGGTGTTACCTAAAGAGGCTCGCTGGCCTCTGGCTACTTGACAAGCATGGTACAAAACAAACAAACGAACAAACAAAAACAGAAAAGGAAAACCAGATACTACAAGTTGGTGAGAAGGATCTCTGGCCTTGCTGCGTGCACACGTTAGCATCCTTCCTGACCCCACCCACCCTAAGTAGCTTCCTTTGGACGAGCTGGCTGGGCTGGGCACTAATCACAGGGCTCACCCCAGGGGGGCTGGTGTGCCAAGTGGGCTTTTCCTGACTACAGACATTCACCAACAACTACAACAACGGGGGCAGAGCATAACAAGGCAGGCACTTGTCCCTGAAAGAAGGAAGGAATGTCACCCTCCCCCTGTGAATAGATGTGGTTGTTCTCACTGTCTCCCTTGAAAGCCTCATTCTCTGAAGTACAAGATATTATGCCAAGGCAGATGTACAATCTGGGAAGTTTTCCAAATTCATCACTGAAAAGCCCAAGGTATTCAGCATTGGCGCCTCCGTGGAAGTTTCTGTCTCTGTGTCAGTCTGCCTGGCTGGCAGGGCTAACAAGTAGACAGTTGTCCAGAAGCTGGGTAGGTAGGAACCCAAGCACTGTGACAGAGATACTCCCAGCCAGTGTCTCAGTTTGCAGAGCCTAAAATGTTTTCCCTGACAGCTACACACGTTTCGCACAAGCAAAATGTTCCACGGACGAGGCAGCAGCTTGAGCTGGTCTGAACAAGCTACACTGTGGGAAAGGGCAAAGTCATGAGCTTCACTGCACAGGGTCTACAAGGGAAGGTGGAGGGCAACACTATGGCTGTTAACCGCTTTCCAAGTTTCCGCGGTGTTCTCTGATACTCAGGATCCTAACTAGAAGCCATGGACTAAATTACGATGGTAACGGTTTGTTCCCCTGCTGTAATGTATGAGGTATCAGGCTCACAGTCCCTGCCACCTAGAATACAGGCTCAAGCTGTCCAACTTTCAGAGGCCTTTAAAAACCTTCACAGGTCTTAGAGAGCCACAGTTTTGAGTACGTAGTTCAATGTTTTTATAAGTGCTTGACGCTAAGTAGCAACCTGTGCTGCTTTATCATGCATTACCCATTATCTCCTCCGTGGAAGTGCTTTCAGCGCTGAAGCAGGTGTTATGGGAGGGAGGCTGAGTCAAATGAAACTTGGAGGATCTTAAGTGCCTCCGCTCTGGAATATAACCTGAGAAAGGGGGTGAGATGTGCTCATTCCATGTCTCTAAGTGCTATTGCAGACGTATGTATTAGGCAGTAAGCAGGGGGCAGTGGGAGGAGGCGGGAGTTGAGACTCAGCACGATGGTGGGGTCTCTCACTGCACGCTGGCCTAAGTTAAAGGAAATGGAGGGCTCTTGCATGTTTTCACATAGATTCCCCATCATCTGCAGATTTCCAAACTTTTTAACTTTAAACATAATTTTACGATTTTTGTTACTGGTGGTGGTTTTTCAGTTTTTAATCCAAGGAAGAAGGGGAAAAAATTTGTATATTTGATAGCATTAAATTCTGGAATTCTTAATAAGGCCTGTCAGACCCTGTATGTTCTGGGTTCTGTCTTCCTCTGTTGCCTCATCTCAGATCACTTGCCTCTGTAGAAGGAAAGAAGCTGCTCTGCTTTTGTTTTTTATATCGTTTTACTGACACACTTCATCAAGTCACGATTCATGGAGTCGACGAGATACAAGCTAGACTGCTCTGTCAGTTAGCTACTGCTGCATAACAAACCATATTAAAACACAGTGACTTACAATAATAAAAATTTGTTATTGCTCATGAGTCTTAAGGTCAGGTCTTCTGGCACAATTAGAACTAGGCATGCACCTGGGCACCTTGGTGGCTCAGTCGGTTGTCTGACTCTTGATTTCAGCTCAGGTCATGATCTCAGGATGAACCCCTGCATCAGGCTCTGCACTTATCACAGAGTCTGCTTGTCCCTCTCCCTCTGCTCCTCCCCTGACTCATGTGTGCACTCTCTCTTTCTCACACACATAAATAATTTTTTTTAAAAAAAAGAAAAGGAAAAAGAAATGTCCATGTGTCTGTGATCAGCTCTGAGTCAGGCAGGCAGTTCCACTCATCTTAGCTGAGTCCCCTTCTATGTTCCAGCACTGCATCGCTGGTGGCCAGCCTGTCATAAATTTGACTCTTCTCCACATGATCTGACATTGTCCAGAAGATCATCTTGGGCTACTTCTCAAGTCATAGCAGGGTTCTGAGAGAGAGAATGAAAGTTCTCAAGGCCACTTAAAACCTAGTTCAGCACTGACATGCTTTACATTGCTCATTCTATTGGCCAGAGCAAGTCTAGAAGCTACCCCAGATTAAGAGCTGAAGAAATAAACTCCACCTCTTTTTCTTTTTAAATGATGTATTTTTGAGAGAGAGGGTGGGAGCAGTGGGAGAGAGAGAGAGAGAATCTCAAGCAGACTCCGTACTGAGTGTGTGCCCACACGTGGGGCTCGATCTCACAACCCTGTGATCTTGACCCGAGATCTCACAATGCTGAGATCTTGAAACCAAGAGTCAACCTATGGAGCCACCCAGGTGCCCCAGCTCCGCCTCTTGATAGAAGAATCTGCAAAGTCATGTTACAAGGGGCATAGAAACAGCGGCCATTTTTGCAATTGATCCACCACAAACTTCAAGGATAAGTTGGATAAGTGGCACAGGTAACAGGTAACAATGCTTCCAAGTGTAAGGAACAATAGGAGAAAAGTGCAAAGCATATTACAGAAAGTGCAACGAGAGCTGCTATTGGAACAAAGATTTTGTATTTGCAAGCACTGAAAAACCCTGGGGTTTTGTGGGAAAGAAGACTAGAAATGAGGTTTGGGAGGGATTTCCATTCCACCTCAAGAAGTAGAGCTTTGTTCTATGATCAGTTGAAGGTGCAAATAATTAATTATGGCAGAAGATTGCTTGTTTGCAGTTTAACACCGATCACCATTCTCTTATTCTTAAAACTCTCTCCTGTGAATTTAATGAGAGCTATTCTTTCCTAGCTTACTGTCTCATCTAATGTTCATTCCTCCATTTTATTTATTAGCTCTCGTTCCCTGTCATCCTCTAATTTTGGGTCACCAGCATTCCATCTTCGGCCTTGTCTTCTCTTTCAAAAATTGCCCCTCAGCAAGTTCATCCCTTCGTTAAGTTTCGCTAATGCCATATTGATGATTCTCAGATCTATACGCCTCCCAGACTCTCTCCTGAGCTCTGGAGTCATTTATCCAACTACATCCTGGATACTCTTCATGCATTTCCAATTCACCTTGTTTCAGAGTGAATCTTACTGTCTTCCCTTTTATGCTTCTCATTCTCTTGTGTATTCTTTTACTAAGGACCACTATTATCCATTCATATGCATGAGCTGGAAGCTCAGGAAAGACCTGAATATCCTTTCTCTCTCTCTCTGTCTCTCTCTGTCTCTCTCTCTCTCTCGTCTCACATTTAGTCTCAGGTCCTGTCAGTTATGTTTCCTACTATGTTGTTAGTACTAAAACACTCCACTTATTAGCAGTGGCTGTGGTTCTTTGGGTTCTCCAAGTTATCTAAAAAGGACATAGATAAATCAGCTCACCTCATTTTAGTGGGAACATGATTTCATTGACATCATCATGTATCTTGACCAAGTGATACTTAGGTTAAACATTTTATCTCCCTGAAGCATTCCATAATTGTCTCCCTACAATGTAAGAATTTGCCCCATTACAAGAAGCAAGTGTATTATCTAGAAATTTTGGAAAGAACAAGCTTTCCAATGTGACTTTTGACCTTCATGTACACTTGGCCCCAGAAATGTCATCTTCATGTGACTTACAGTCCTGTGGTGTATAGCACTTCTCCATAGTTTCAGCAAAAGTTCAGAGCAAGCTTTCTCTATATTGTGGCACAAAATGGATTGAGCTATTCCTCCAAGTCTTATGTCAATACTAAGTGAATACTGAAATCACTATCTTGAGCTAAAGTTGTTTAAACAGCTTTCTTCAAACAAAATCTTATGGGGAAACTCGCACATAAAATAAATAAAAGCATATCTGGCTTTGTTGAAATGAGGGGTAGAGGTATGACAACTGTGGCCCTCGGTCTCCTACCCAGCCCTTCTAAGCACCTCCTGCAAGACTCCGGAAGCAACTCTAACTAATTTTAAGGCCCTGAAAACCCCAATTTAAAAATCATAGGCCTAGGGGAAACAGGAGATCAATATACTCTAGGAAAAGAGCAAATGTCATTTATATGGAAAAGCACAATGACCTGGGCAATATCTGACCAACTCTAGGAAACAAAAAGAAAAAAGTTGCATTAACTGGAAGAGATTGGATTAGGAATCTTGACCAGACAAATTAAGAGACAGAATAGCTCCAGTGAAAACCTTCCCTTTCACAGACTCTAGAATGGGGTCTTTTCTTTTCAACCCCCTGCCATTGCTTCCTTGACCTGAACCCTAATCCTCTTTTCCCTGGACTTCTGCAAAAAACGACCTGATCTCCTTCTGCCAGTTCCTGATCCTCCCAGTAAATGAGTAGAATACTTTCCAGAGCCATCTTCCTAAAACCAAATATTACCTCCTTACTTCCATTATCTATAAACCATGAAATAAAGTCTAAATTGCATACCTACCACGTAAAACCCACCCCAGGGTGGTTTCTGTCCAAACTCTGCTGTCAATTATCCTGCCTTTCTTAACACACATACTATGCTCTCGCAAGACTGAAAGACAGAGATTTTCAAACTTGCTGTATTTCATATCATCCCTGTCCCTGCAAATATTGTTCTCTCTGCCTCTAATTAGCTTTTCCCTAGTGGCTGCCTTGTGTAAGCCCACCTATCCCTCAATACATAGATTTCATATCACCTTCTCCTATCTGAAGACCTTCCTAATCCCTCTCCCCTCAGGCAGCCTTGCTCTCTTACTCTTATTTCCATAGCAATTTGTACATGCTCATAATGTTTCATTCATCATACTATATTCAAATTACTTAATTAAACATCTCTCTGCCAAACTTAAATGCAATTTCCACAAGTGAAAGGACCAGGCCTTATTTACCTTCACATCACCAGCACTTACTACAGTAAATGGCATCTGGCAATAATTCGGTGATACTTGATGAACAAATAATAAGAGGAAAGCTTTAGGAAAGTAAGTACAGATGGGAACAGCATGGAGAATGAATTAGAGAGGAAGTCATATGCAAGGGACCAGTTAGGAGGGTATTGAGATAATCCAGGCTGGTGATAACAATAATAAGGTGAAACAGGAAATTGCCAATGGACATAGAGCAAAGAAGAATATCGGGCATCTCTGAAAATGGAATCCACAGTGATCAATGAGACTTGAAGTGGCAGAAAGAATAATTGACAATGAATCCAAAATTGAGACTGGAGCTAAGAAGGAATGATTTTAATAAGAAGCCTTGGGAAAGAAGGAGGGAAGCTGAAGAACTCCATTTCAGATGTGGTCAGCCTGGACTCTATGCTGTGCACAATGTTGGCTCGTGCTTCTGTGTTCTTGCCCTAGATTTGAAAGCAGAACTCAGAGGACAATGGGGGCTCAGAATTGCTGACTGCATGACCCTGTCCAAAAACCACAGAGTAATCGTGGTCAGTGTGTCAGTTTCTGCCATTGGTCTTCTCTGACATTGGAGACCACATGATACTCAAATTTTTAAAAATCAAGTGTTTTGTTTCCTAGCACCTTAAAAGAATGGTTCCAAATGAAATATATAAATGTATATATAAGTATATATGTGTATATATATATAAATATATATATACACATTTTATGTATATATTTGTATAAAATATGTGTATGTACAAATATATACAAACATATATGCACATATAAAGGGTTTATATGGAAAATCTGAGCTATATTATAAAATATTTTTAACTTTTATCTAATTTATTTTTCAATTTTTTTGTTTTGACACTGTTATTTTTAATTATTTTATTTGAGTATAGTTGACATACAATGTTACATTAGTTTCAGGTGTACAACATGATTATTAATTTTTGATAGTCTTCCAGTGAATTTTCACTCAGTCAAATATCTAATCCAATGCTTGAACACCTAAAGTATGTTTCTCAAGGGAATCTATGTTAGCTATTTTGAACCGTTCTCTTAAACTTCTTTTAAATTACTGTCAGAATTTTTTCCTTAAAGGTGACTCATTGTAATAGAGTAAGAATGGATCTAAATCTGGATTAAAAGCTTTTGGTGAATTCAGAGCACTCCCTCCCCCAACTCGGAATTAATGACTTAAGGCTCCCTGAAGATTTCATATCTATAGGCAACATACACCATCTTGCTGAGTTAAAATCCTAGTAAGGGACTGGATTAATTCTCCATTTCTGATGAGAAGAGAATAATACCAACAATGTTTCTAATTATATTGGATTTATAGAGCTCATTTCTTCCTAGGAGCTAAAGGAAGGTCTACATCTGTTAATTTATACATAGAGACAAAGTGATCTGACAAATGTTATACTGTATGCCAGTGTGATTAGAATCCTATGTGATTAGAAATCTGGATTTTTGATTTGACATTTAGTACTCTTTGTTCTAAGTTCCATTTAGGAAGAAAGAAAGAATAATGGAAGGAAGGAAGGAAGAAAGGAAAGGAAGGAAGGTAGGAAAGAAAGGAAGGAAGGAAAGAAAGGAAGGAAGGAAGGAAAGAAGGAAGGAAGGAAGGAGGAAGGAAAGAAGGAAGGAAGGCAGGAAGGAAGGAAGGAAGGAAGGAAGGAAGGAAGGAAGGAAGGAAGGAAGGAAAGAAGGGAGGGAGGGAGGGAGGAAATTGTAATTTATAAAACAATGCTATTTGACATAGGAAAGAAATTTTCGAAAGAGACATCTGTGAAGCTTTGGAGTGTGGATTATATGGAGCTGTGAAATTTCTTTTACTAGAAGTGTTTTAATATAAAGCAGATTCATATATGCCTGAAGTCATTTATAGGAATACTATCTGATTGAGGCAAGGTGGAATAGATTATTTCTCAAGGTTTCTTCCAGTCATATAATTCAATTATTTTTCTGTGATATGCTCTATTACATTTTTTCTGAGTAAAACTCAAAAAAAAGTATATAATAAATGCAAAATGACATTTCTAAATTGCTTCCTTTTTTACTCTACTAGGAAATAAATGGAAGAGACTTGGCCTGAATCTCTTCATGCAGGCCCCTCTACAGTCTATTTTCAAAACTATATGCAGAGGGATCCTTTTAAAACATAGGTCAGATCATGGCAGCCCACTGTTCAGTACTCTGCATGGCTCCTTATTCTGCTTAGAATAAGAGCCAAGACCTTACAGAAGCCTGTACATCCTGTGCGATCTATAGAAACACCCCCCCCCCCAACCGCCCCATTGCCTGTCTATCCCATCCTCTGGTCTACTTCTTGCCCACTGTCCTCCAGCCACACTCACCTCCTTATGATCCTGTTGGAAAGATGCCTGCCTCAGGGCCTTTGCCCCTGCTGTTTCCTCTGCCTGGTATTCTCTTCCATGAGTTGTTCTCATGGCTCTCTGCCTTCCCTTGAATTCTTTCTCAGGTGTCATGTTCTTAATGAGATACCCTCATCACTCCTTATTTAAAATTGCAAACTTCCTCCATCCCCAGTGAACTATCTTTTCATCACTTTCCAACGTAGTTAGTGCTTTTCTTACATATTTTATTTTTTGTTGTTTGTCTTTCTCTTCCTCCTAACCTCTAGCATTTACCCCACGCTAGAATGTATGGTCCTTAAGGGCAGGGATCTTTGTCTATTCTGTTTGCCGACTTACCTCAAACACCCAAAATAATGTAATAAAATAATTAGTTAGTCTAAAATTACACATTAAATCCATGTAAACTGGGAAGTGGAAAGAAAGTAGAAAGGATGAATTAAAACTGTGGGAAAAAAAGGTTTCCATTTTTCACAAATGGAATCAATAGAATGCGTATTGTTTTAGTGTGATCATGTCCATTAGAGGGAAAAAAGTTTAAGCACTTTTCTTAAACTTTGCTTCTAAGTAACAGGCCTTCAAATATTTGAAGAGAGTTTTCATGCTCCACTCAAGTGCTTAGTCTATTCTGAAGCAGGGTAATTATTGAACTGTTCCACAGCTGACTTAAGTTCAAGTTTGTCCATCATCTGAGTCCCTTCTTCCATTTCCCCTTGAAGAGAGACACCCAGAACTAAGTGCTCCCAGCACACAGAGCAAGAACAATCATCCCCTTGCTCTTAGATGTTTCTGCTGTTATTAATTCAGCCTCGGATCATGTTTGCTTTTTCTAAGGCTATGTTAATGACTCCTATGGAGTGCCTGTTAAATTTAATCCCTAAGACTCTTAGGCTACATATTTCTCACTGTGTACAACCGAGTGTAGAATCTTATATTTTTCCAATTAAGTCACAATTTGGTAGACTTCAGCCCATGGCTATATCGTGTCAAGACAATTCTGACTCAGTGTATTTACTAACCATAAAGTGAACTTCAACTACTAGTTAGGGATAGTATACCGTCTATTTCTTTACTTAAGAAATGTAAGTAATTGGAAAAATACTGAAGGGAACAGAGGAAGAGGTGGAACCCTGCAGCAGTCCCCTGGAAACCTCCCTTGTGATTGACATCAATTTATTAATAAGCACCACTGAGGTACTATGATGTTAGTGATTTTTTTTTAAGATTTTATTTATTTATTTGACAGAGAGGAGAGAGATCACAAGTAGGCAGAGAGGCAGGCAGAGAGAGAGGGGGAAGCAGGCTCCCCGCCGAGCAGAGAGCCCGATGCGGGCTCGATCCCAGGACCCAGAGATCATGACCTGAGCCGAAGGCAGAGGCTTTAACCCACTGAGCCGCTCAGGCACCTGATGTAAGTGATTTCTAAGCCAATTCACTGTTGTTTAAATTTCTCTCTTCCTTAAGAAATAGAATATGGGTGCTTAAGATTTTGCCAACTTAAGAACAAGTCCTGCACAACTGTTTCTTTGCACGTGCCCTCTACTACCCCTATCAAAGAAAGAAATCCTGATATGTTATTGTCATTACATGCATGCTGGATTCCTGTGACCTGCCTCATGATATTTACACATCGTTTCTTAATAATGTACCCTAAAATATTATTCAAGATACACGTTAGTAATTTGCATAATTTCACTTCCTGCTTTTGAAAATTAGAAAATTAATTTGATATAGCCCCACAAAAGCTGTTCAAAAAAGGTCAAACAAGTTCAAGAAAATTAGTATATGCTGCATTATTATAAAGCGCTTTGCCAGATTTCTGTATAATTATACTTTTCATCCGAAATCAATTACATTGAGAATCTATATTAAACCATGAATGATGATCAATTAAAAACATCTTTAATTGGCAGTGCCCTTCAAAATGGAATTAATGCTAATGAAATAAACTGCTTTTGATACTATAGAAACTGATTAAATGATCGCTGCTGTAACTAATTGGGAAACCCTGCATATCAAATTCTTCAAAATATCTGCTTCTCTTCCACTTTCCTACCTTTGGGGGGGGTGAAGGGAGGGGGGGAAGTGTCTCTTTTTTGAACTTAAGATCTTCAAAAGCCTTAACCTTTCTCAACCATTGCTTATTCATCCTGTCCTGTCATTTGGTATTGTTAAAGGAAGATCTTTACATTTGTTTGGCCGTTATTAACATTCCTGAAATTATGATTACTTGGTGAGGAGCTGTGGTTTTTGTGGTAGAATCCCACAAAAAGGTAAATTCACAGTATGTTACGCTACTTGAAGCTAACCACTATGCAGAGTGGAAAAACAAGTAGCCTATGAATTATAACTTGGAATCTTGATATTTTTAGAGTGATATATTTTTTTTAACTTATTTAATTGCTTGGTGGTGACTTTGAAATTCAGAATGCTAAGTAGCTTAGGCTGCTTCTCTGCTGTGCCAACGCAGTCAGCTGGAGGGAATGCTTGTTGGGGGAGAGGGGAGAAGAAATCTCCGGGGCAGTTTTTTTGGTTTGAATTTGCTTGATAATTCAGAGAAGCTGCACAGAGTAAAAGAAAGAGCACTAGGGGCGCCTGGGTGGCTCGGTGGGTTAAAGCCTCTTCCTTCGGCTCAGGTCATGATCTCAGGGTCCTGGGACTGATCCCTGCGTAGGGCTTTCTGCTCGCTGGGGAGCCTGCTTCCCCCTCTCTCTCTGCTTGCCTCTCTGCCTACTTGTGATCTCTCTCCTCTCTGTCAAATAAATATATAAAATATTAAAGAAAGAAAGAAAGAAAGAAAGAAAGAAAGAAAGA
>CM052900.1:58122166-58189352 GCA_028534135.1 Potos flavus | reverse complement strand
GTGTAGACTCCCAGAAATATAATCTCTTTCGTCATTCATCCCCTAATTAGATCAGAATGGTCAATTTGGTAGACATCTATTATTTAAACCTTGAATCACCGATTAATCATCACCTTTGGCAAAGAAAATGGAGACGCAAAAATAACACGTCTGTATGAAAAAGCTCCAATACAGGGGCACCTGGGTGGCTCAGTCAGTTAAGCATCTGACTTTTGATTCCAGCTCAGGTCATGATCTCAGGGTTGTGGGATCGAACCCCTCTTTGCGCTCCATGCTGGGTGTGGAGCATGGAATCCCTGCTTGGGATTCTCTCTCTCTCCTTCTCAAAAAGGAAGGAAGAAGGGAGGAAGGAAAGAAGGAAGAAAAGAAAAGAAGAAGCTCCAATACATGATCTGAATTACATGTTGTGTTTACCCAGTTTTTTTTAAAAAAGAATTTTATCTTAGCACCTTTTTTAACAACAATCAATTAACTGTTTTGTTGTTTCCTGTGGTGTTGATCGAGTCTGCCACATAGTTTGAAGATGCTAGATTTTCTCTGTTCCAGGCAAAATATAATAAATCATCATCAGACCATATTTTCCAAACTGAAAATTATTATATTTTTATACAATTGTCTTCCATCTGTTTACTTTATGGACCCTAACTGCTCCACGGAGCTCTTGGCCAGAAACAAATTATTTCTAAATATTATGTTTGCATTTTGATCCTTTATCTTAGCTGTAAAATTATACATAGCTAGTCTTTTCTCCTGTAAACCCATCTGTGGTTGCTAAAAAGTAAATTATTTTGTCGAAGGTCAGCATTAAATCCAGCCAGATTTACCTTTTATTAATCCCCGTGTGTTGCTTAGGTTGTAAGCTTTTTATCTGTAAAAAGTGTGCTATAACCACTTTTTGGCCCCAGAATCCTTTCTCTCATTTTGATTCATAATCCTGCTCTAATGCAATAGATGTTAGGATTCGGCCATCTGGGCATTTCAAAACATGGCATCGGACCAATGGCGTCTCCGTTTGGTGCAGTGTCTGAAGTTCACCTCTTTACTACACATAACTAACCATTTGCCAAAAACGCACAGCCTGTATCCAACAGTTTACTGCGGCCGCATATCCTTTAGTCATGCTTTCTAACTCTCAATTAGAAAAACTTCAAATTTAGTCATTACATGTTTTATGGGTTGTGGAAACACAGGGGGTCCCTCAAACGGACGGACAGCTGAAAAATCTGGCGGCCAGCTAACCGCGAATCAAGTGAGAATCTCCCCAGATCAGATCGGTCATTTACTACCACTCCTATGCTCGGTCTACGTTGAAATAAGCCCAGTCTTGTTTTCAGCATTGAGCAAAAGAGGGACGCTATGCTTGCAGGGGGATATGCAGCAGGGTCCTAAGTGGGAAACTCATGTAAAGGGTATATAATCATCTCAGCTATTCAAATTAGCTTTCTTCAAAATGGGTCTCTGGTACCTTGTTCCCATTATTTGGAGATGGGCCAGAGTGAGAAACGGAATGTACTTTCTAGGCTTCTCCGCTAATTGAGATGCTGCACATCTTTCCAAATGCAAATGCCACCTCTTCCTGGAAGTCTCTCCATGCGTGTCCATTTGGAATTGATGTTTCTGTTGCAGTTCCAAAGCACCAGCTTAGAGAGTGGTGAATGCAGCGGTCTCCACTTGCCCCCACGTGCACAGGAGGCCCAGAGCTGCGACCATCCACAGGTGCATGTTTTTCTTCAAATTCCACTCATGCGCCCAATGGGCTGACAGCTGCCACGTATGCTCACATGACCTATGGAGCTTTTTCTGTTCTTCTTGGAGGACTTAATTTTTTGCATGCTTGTCTTCATTTCTAGATTACAAACACCTTTAGATCCGTGGCCATAACTTGGTCCTCTGGATAATCCATACAAGTCTTTGCACTTGAAACCCAAAGAAGGGTAGAACTTGAGTGAATGTAGAATATCAAATAAAACTATGCAATTTTTTACATTTTGCAGTTTCGAGGTTAGGGGCCAGCACTTTATTTTAAGGAGTCTTGTAAATGGTCACCCATGTTCTATCATTATTCACAGATCCATTTTTGAAAATTCTAGATGGTTTGATTTTCTATTTGTCTTGTAAATAGTTCTGTCATCGTAGAACCCACTTAACAATATATAAAGTTTTATGTCCGGAATTTTGTTCTGGGAAATTTGGGCTGATTGTTTCATTTTTTATTTCTGAGTCAAATTTAACAGCTATTAAGACATCACAACATATCAATGTAAACTTCAGTGAAGCCACATAATAATGGAGGAATTAAAAATAAAACAGGGGAGCCTGGGTGGCTCAGTGGGTTAAAGCCTCTTCCTTTGGCTCAGGTAGGTCATGTTCTCAGGGTCCTGGGATCAAGCCCCGCATCCGGCTCTCTGCTCAGCAGGGAGCCTGCTTACCCCTCTCTCTCTGCCTGCCTCTCTCCCTACTTGTGATCTCTCTCTCTCTTTCTGTCAAATAAATAAATAAAATCTTTAAAAAGGAAAAAAAAATAAAACCACAAGGAATTATGCTACACTGAATCAAACTGTCAGCATTGATTGCCTCTATTTGCACCAATATTTCATTCCTTTCATTCTGTAACATCATGAGAATGAGTACCATTAGGATAATATATTCCAAAGGAGCTCATTATTTTGGGAGCTTGGGGGACAGGGGTATTGTTCCATGACAGAGCTACTAAATTTAATTGCTTCTACCTTGCAAGCAGTACGTACATTCATTACTTTAATTTATTAAAAATATATTACCTAAAACCACAGTTAACTAAGTCCTACAGTTGCTTAATTTCCTAATATCCACCATTTTGGTCATCTTGTGCACAAGTTATGCTCTTGAAGCAAATTCCCACTTTCCTTTTAACAATATCATTCTCCAATTTGGATTTTTAAGATCAACAGACCATTTCAGCAAGATAATCACTAATCAAATACAGGTTTCCACATCTACACTTACAAATTCACAAAGTGAATTTTGTTACATCTTGTTTTATCTTATTTTATTGTTTTTATTATTCAATGTTTATTTTATTATGACTCTAAAAATAGTATTCAGAAAAGAGACATGTGGTAAAGTACAGATACTTTTAATTTAAACTTTCCAGTTTCTGAAGAACTTCTTTGATTTTATTTTCGAGCATTTCTAAATGAGCTTTTTGTTTACGCCATAGTATTTTAAGTACCCAAAAGATCATTTCCCCCAAATTCTCCCTTTTCTACAAAATCTTAACTTTACTTCATAGTTTCAATATTTCCTCTCTGCTTTCTGTGGATATAAATGGTAGTCTTTTCTGGAGAAAGAGCACTGTCTTTGCCACTAGGGTGTTTGTTTCTTCAACTACTTCATTTTCCCCTTGTTTACTATGATCTCTGTCCCGCATCTTAGGGGCTTTATTCAAATGTCTAATGATCCTTATTTTTAAAAGTTGGGAGAGGGATTGCTTCAAAACTTTCAACACATGCTGTGAGTCTTCTTGGATGTCTCCTTCATTTTAGCGCAATAGATTTCATTTGACTCTCCAGCTGATCAGATATCCCAGAGGAGAGTCTTCTAGGCCACCTGGAAGGTACAGCCTAACTTCATCCTTGTACACCTATCCACTTTTCTTAAAACTCTTACTGATATTTTAATGGTTTGAAGAGGGAGCTAAAGAATATATATATATTCAAACCACCATCTTGACCAAGGACTGTCATTGATTTCTATATAGTGTTAGCAGCTAGAGCATAATTTGTAAAAGTAGGGATGAATTAAGTAATTGTTGAATGAATAGATGATGAATGGAAGGAATCTAAGAAGTTAAACATGATTATCCTTGCTGCTCTCGTTTTAATGCTTTGTTTAGGGAAAGTTTTATTTTGAATTCAAAGTGAAAAGGTCTGAAAGTTCTAAAGAACATATTGTATGGCTCATTTGTTGCTGAGAACAATGATTTGGTCAAGTGGAATGAAAGACTGTAAGAATCATCCATTTTTCATTGACAACAACTGGCACAGTTGGGAGTCATGAAATACCTTTTTTACAGAAGTTAATAGCCCAGAAGTTACATCACAGTTTTATATGGATAATGAATGTTCTAAAAAGTTGTGTAAATATGACATTATGGAGAAATTCCTCCCCCCGTTTATTTTTAACATGCTTATTAAACATATGATACTGTCCAGGGATTTTTCTTATAGTGCTTTATTATTTTTTAATTAAATTATCCTTCAGAATTCCAGCATTTAGTCTTTCGTATTTCAAGGCACTGAGAGAGTTAAATCATAGTCTGGCTTATGGGATTCTGAAAGCCCTTTAGGGCATCACCAGATCTAGTAATAGTTGAGTTCTGGGAAAGGAGAAGCTCTTCACAAACAAGGCATCTCATGCTGAATACTTAGCAGACCCTCTCTTTCTGGAAACGTATGACCTATAGTTTATGGAAATATTCTCAAATCATTTGTCGATAATTTTCTCCCCTCCATGTTCTGTGTCCTGAATTTCTCATGGGAGTTTGTATCACTCAGACATTGGCTATTCTGGGCTAGTCTGCCGACTTTCTTGATTTTCTCTATTTTCCATCTTTTTGTCCATTCACTCTACTTTCAGGAAGAATTCTTCAGATGTTATCTTCCAGTCCTTCCATCGGATTTCATGGCGCTATTATGTTTCTTGTGTCAAATGCTTTTCTTAAATTTGAATATTCTGTATTAACAGCATCCTAATTTGGGTTTGTACGTGTTCCTAATAGTTTGATTTTTTGTTTTTTTTTTTAAGTTTTTTTTTTCTACCACATAATCTGTTTCCTCAAAGTTGTTTTACTTTTTCACGTTGGTTCCCCACAGCTCCCCCACCCCCACCCCGCCCCTGTTTGTTAATTCGAGTCTTTATCTTTGAAAGTCTTTCCTCAGGGCTCTGTGTTCCCTCTCTAGGGAATACATCTCCCGACTTTGGGGTAGGGAGGGGCACATACCAGTGAGGAGCAGAAGACATCGGAGGTCTAACTAGTTCTCAAACAGATTGCGCCCAGCCTGCCTGACTTCAGAACCATCCCCCTTTGCCTCCTTTCCTGAAATAATGAATGCTTTTTATGGTTCTGCAAGCGTAACTTGAGTCTGTCCCTATCTTTCCTACACCTTCGGTTCCTGCTCATCCATTGACTTCCACCTTTCAAAACTGTGTGCCTTTGCCTCCTCTCATGTTTCCCCATCCTTGTGGATTGTGTCTTTAAAATATATCTCTTTACTATTGTTTTTTTTTCAATATTTTATTTTGTTTATTTGAGGTGGGGTAGGGGAAGAGGGAGAGAAAGAATCCTCAAACAGACTCCTTGCTGAGTGCGAAGCCCAACTCGAGATTTGATCCCAGGACCCTGAGATCATGACCTGAACTGAAGTTAGCCCCTTAACCGACTGAGCCACCCAGGCACCCCTTTACTATTGTTTTTGTAAATGTGTTTTTTGTCCCCTATCTTAAAAAGAGACAAATATAGTATCATTTTTATTTTTGAATTTCTCATAGCATATGCCAATGTCTTGCACAGAGTAGGCACTAAACTGGCATTTGTATACTTCGAACATATCCAAAACATAATAGTACAGCACTTTCACATACTAGGGATTGATGTATTTGACAAATTAATAAAACTAAATATCTCAGTTCCCCTACAGTAATGCAACATATAGATAGCTCATAAGTTTTTAAAAAATCTGTGTTGGAAAAAGTTAACAACATTGTGAATGGGCACTTTATCTACTCCTGTGTTCTTATCTATTCAACAAGTATTAATTGAGAAAGCACAATGTCACTAATAATCACTGGGATTAATGTTTGCATTTTGTTACACAGCATGTCTATTATAAATTGGATATCATTCAATTACTAAGAGTGTCCCCCAAATGAATTTTATAGGTTAAGATTTGTTAGCTCCCAAATCGAGAACAGATTGAACAGTTCTATGATTTGTATGTGTCACTAAATATGACTTTGATATATAGAATCCTTCATTCTATTACTAAATTTAATAATGCAAATGGGGTTTTAGTTTATTGCCTCTGTATAAAGCTTCATCAGTTTCTGAGAGGGCTAGAAAGTTAATTGTAATGTATTTGGAATCTTTTTAGAATCAAGTTGCTATTATTAATACGTCTTGCAACCAGAATTAAGCCACTAGATTTTGATAGATCGGGGTTTTGGTTTATCCAGATAGTATAATATTTCCTTAGGGGTACAGTGTTAGATATTTAATTTTCGTACTTGGTTATTTGATCTATACAACTTTATGGATCAGCAAGCAATATAATTTTCCAGACATGTCTCCATTTTTCATTTTAGAAAGAGACCAATTGCTTATATAATAGCATGGCATTTCTTATGTAACAGCTTGCACAGTCTGTAATTGGTTTTCATTTATAAAATGAAAAGTATGAAGTTTGTATATTCGCACTGGCTTATTGAAGGAGTAAATCTTTACACAAAAGATGACAGTATTATTTTTTTAATGTACATGATTTTGTTAGGACAAATAACATGTTTTGATAGATTTAACTCATAAAATACAAAGGACCACTTTTTTTCATTATAAGACATTAGCATTTGTGTTATCTTTTACATCATATGTGCACTATTTTGATTAAAATAAAAAATTAATTGGAGAGAAAAATACCAAAAACCTGTTGGACATCTTCCAGATGTCAGATATTCTGCTGAACACCTTATGTGAATTTTTCATTTATCTCCTAGCAGCTATATTTATTTATTGTTATTCATGTTTTATGGATTAGAAAAACGTCAAGACTTAATAATAAAATGTAATAAAATAATAATATAATAATATTTAAAATCACTAATATTCACTACATGTTAGTGAATACAAACTCCACTTGGGGCACTGTTTAAAGTGCTTTATATATATTATATCTTGTGAGCCTTACCACACAGATGAAGTAGTATTATCATTCCTTTTTTTTAAAGATTGATTTTATTTATTTATTTATTTATTTTTAAGATTTTATTTATTTATTTGTCAGAGAGAGAGAGCGAATACAAACAGTGAGAGCAGCAGGCAGAAGGAGAAACAGGCTCCCTGCTGAGCAAGGAGCCCGATGTGGAACTCGATCCCAGGACGCTGGGATCATGACCCGAGCCCAAGGCAGACGATTAACTGACTAAGCACCCACGCGCCCTAAGATTTTATTTATTTGAGAGAAAGAGAGAGAGACAGCACCAGAGTAGGGCGAGGGGCTGAAGGAGAAGCTGACTCCCCATTGAGTAGGGAACCCTTCACCCCACCGGATCCCAGGACCCCGGCATCATGGCCTGAGCCAAAGGCAGATGATTAACTGACCGAACCATCCAGGCGTCCCTATCATTCCCTTCTTACAAATGAAAAAAGGAAAGGATGCTTTCCCTCAGAGGAAAAAAAATACCCGACTCCAAATCCCAAGGTCAAAACTCAGACACAAGTAACTGCATCTGTAATTGGTGCTAAGGTAGGACTCTTGGATCACTTGGGAAAGTTTATGCCGGAAGTAACAGAAACTGACTCAAGGGCTATAGGCATGAAGGGCATCTAGCATCTTGCACGCCAATGCCTCGAAGTAGAACAGGTTTCAAGACTGGTTGACGCGGTGACGTCATCAAGGACCCAGGTTATCACCATATCTCTGTTTTGCCACGTCAGTCCACCTTCCAAAATCAGGTCTGCCCCTTAATGGCTATCAATTCAAGCAAGTTATTTAAATGATCTGAAAATAAACCCAAGTATATTAAAATGTATCTGAGAATGACAAGGTTGCAGTATTGGTTGAAGACTGGAAACGGGCCAGGCTTCATAACCCAGTGCCTGTTTGCTTGTCTACAAGGTCGGCAGCGTGACAGCACCTACTCCTAGGGTTGTTGCAAGGATTAAGTCGGTTACAATACGCAAAGTGCTGAGAGCCGTTGTTGGCACCTTGTTAAGTGCTACCTATGTGTTGTTTGCTGTTATTGTCGTTGCTGGTTTTTGTTGTTGTTATTGTTATGCATTATGGCAATGTCCAGAAAAAGAAATGATGGTGCTCTCTTAGATACGCAGAAAATTCTTAGTCCTCGTACCTGATTTTCTCCCACATCTTCCCAGTGGGAGTTGGGTTTCAAGCCCTTTCCTGAAGGAGTCACCAGACAGGTTCACCCTTAGCCCAACAGCCAGGGCACCTCAGAGTCGGGGATAGAGTCAGCAACCCTGAGGCACCGGGCTCTGCAGTAACAGGTACGAAGGAAGGGGTCTCAGCAACCTTTCTCGTCTCCCGTGAATATGATACGGAAGCTGTTAGCCTTGGTGCACCGAACAACTTGAAGTAAGGCGTAAGGGAATTTGGTTGGAACACTGACTCCTAATTCAACAATCGGGACTAAGTCCCCGAGGGTTGACTGACCTTGGACGTCCTCTTCCTCCCTTCCTGAGCCCCGCCCCCCCTCCGAAGCTGTAGGCAGCCAGCCAATGACCTTCCCAGTAAGAGACCCCTCCCACAGTCCATTCTTGGTCAAAGATCCAGGGGAGGCTGAGCTTCCCTGCCAGGCTCTTCAAACAAATGAAAACAATAATACACTAGCCTCCTGACTTCGGAGAATGGTTTTAAGAAGCAAATGCGATAGGGTGTGAAAATGCTCTGTAAATCTGTAAGATGCAGCGGTAAAGGATGGGAGTTAATTTACCCCTACAGGACTTTGGATCCATCTGCTAGGGCGATAGATCAGTCCTTTCCTGATAATGGATTAATGGCAGATGTACAACATTAGAAGCTATGTGGCTCATTAACCCATGACACTAGAATCTTAGTTATAAAAGTGAGCAACTTTATAGAACACGTATTAGTGAGAACATTAACAAAATGATCCGGATTTAATGTTTCGTAATGGGCCATTATATCCTTTTCGTTCTTGAAGCAGATTAAAAAACACACGAATCTGTGGCATAGAGATTAATATCATTCTAAAGAGCTAGCATAAGACACTAATAGACACATGGGGAGCTGCTCCTTTTGGCCTGGAGACTGGAATTCTCGGGAGGAAAAAAAAAACTCAGAGAATAGGAACTATTAGGAATCATCTCTAGAAGCCCATCCAAACTTACCTAGAAATTAACTTGCTGCTGATGGTGTATCTGATACCCAAAATTAGTAAGGAGGCTATATCCACATTTAAATGATCAGAGCTTCAATTCTACTTGAAAAATTGCTATAGCAAAAGAACATTTCAGGAGGTAGTACTGAATTTTACTACAAATGGAGGTTTGACTTTGGCTAAAAATAATTCTACACCCAGAATGTGAAAGGTGAAAAGACTACAATTCAGTAGGTCATAGGATTATGACCATTGCCAAGTAGCCATACTTATCTATAGAAAGAATATTCAATTTCTAGCTAAGGTATTTTATTATATTTTTAACCTACCTCACTGAGTATTTTCCTGGAAACATTAGAATATTCCCTATAACACATTAACTTCTCATATTTGAGAAGTGATTTTTTGGCATGCCTACGGTTTACTCTTTGCTTCATCAATTAGTGATTTCTGCCTAATATGACTGACATCATAATACAAGTCTCTAAAAAAAAAAAGTTGTGTAGGGGCGCCTTGGTGGCTCAGTAGGTTAAAGCCTCTGCCTTTGGCTCAGGTCATGATCTCGGGGTCCTGGGATCGAGCCCCGCATCAGCCTCTCTGCTCAGTGGGGACCCTACTTCCCCCTCTCTCTCTGTCTAATTGTGATCTCTCTCTATCAAATAAATGGATAAAATCTTTTAAAAAAAGTTGTGTTTTATTGTATGTGATATGCTTTATTATAATTAAAGTTGTATCTTTATGGTACCAAATAATAATTGTTATCTAGCTAATTTGATCAAGTGCTAATTTTTTTTTTTCAAGTGCTAATTTTGAATTCTAAATTAGTCAAGTTAATTTTGAAAATGTCCAATATTTATATACACAAATTAAAAGCCTTATTAAATATTTTGTTTTGTTACTTTCTCATAAATATGGGTTTCAGTATGAATATGAAAATTGGCTTTGTAAATAAAATTTCAGAACTTTGATTTTACTAGACAAACAATAATTTACCCCCCAAAATCTTTGTGATGGTGAATAGGTGGGAAAAATTAAAGGTATAACAATGAAGCGTGTAACTCTTTAGAGCATGACTTTTTCTCAATTACTGGTTAGGATCCTTAACATATAAATAATTGTGGACTTTCTTGGATAGTATGGTGCACCACTTATAAAACAGTCTGAGCAAAAAAGGCAGTGGTAAATAGATCATTTCTTGTTACATCCTTGTGGAGCTGTAAAACTGTACGTATCTTCTAACTAAGTAATTCCTTAGTACTTTAAACCTGGGACCACACCTAAGGGACCCCAGGTTAATGGACTAAACTCTGAAAAAATACAGTCAAACCAATTATTTGTTGGTAAGTTTTTAAAAGACATTTTAATGCATCTTATTTAATTCATGTAGCATTTTTCCTTAATGCATTAAACCAATTTATCTGGGTAAACATAGTGTTGTTTACAGGAATATTGCTCCTTTTAACAATGCAGTTGAAAAGACTCAGTTGTGGCAAAAACATTTTTCAAAGAAGCTTAGCAAAACACAGGTGGGAGTACTCAGCTCTCAATTACAGGCCCAATTCTTCTCATTAGCTGTCATCGAAGACAAATTTTTCCTATCTCTTCATCATTTTCTTTCTTTGCTATTTTTGTTTGTATAGTCCTTCCTCACCCTAAGATAAATATTCATGTTTGTTTTCTCTAAGGCTTTTATAATTTATATTTTATGTTTAACTCTTTAATACATAAGAAATTGGGGCGCCTGGGTGGCTCAGTGGGTTAAAGCCTCTGCCTTCAGCTCACGTCATGATCTCAGGGTTCTGGGATTGAGCCCTGCATCGGGCTCTCTGCTCAGCAGGGATCCTGCTTCCTCCTCTCTCTCTGCCTGCCTCTCTGCCTGCTTGTGATCTCTCTCTGTCAAATAAATAAATAAAATCTTTAAAAAAAAAAAAATAGAAATTGACCACTTGATTTTAAAGTGTGTCTCTTATTTATTTTAAGAACCAATAATTCATCAATGAACATTTATTATATGCCCACTGTATTTTTAGTCCTGTGTTAGGTACTGTGTATATACAAATGAATCTGCCAGCTCTTGAGAAACATAAAATCAGTGGGCAAGACAGCCATAAAAAGATAAACATACTACAGTGTGGAAAGGACCAAAGAGCAAAATGGAGACACGTAGATACACCACTTAGGGCAGTTTTTCCATTGACCAGGGATCTACTTCTTGGTGCAGCTAGGATGCTGAGTTCATAGGGTACTCTCATTTAGCAGAAATTAAAATAAAATAAAATAAAATAAAATAAAATAAAACAAAATAAATAAAAGTGAGCAGACTCACTTTAGCAGAAAAGAGTAAGTGTACTCTTGGCTGTGGACTGGCTATGTCCAAGACTGGACAAAAACGATAGACAAATGTCACTAGAGACACTGCCGCTGCCACTCCCAATCTCAGAAGACCAGAAAGACCACAACATTATGATTGCTTTTCAAGTAAATGTCCTCAGAATTTCTGCAATGTGATGGTTAACCTGTGTGTGGTATGGAAACAGATTACAGAAGACTTGTTTGGAATCTCTCTTTCCTTCTTCTCTCCTGTTTAACTTGAGCTCCCTAGAGTCTTCTCCATGTCTTTCTGCTTTTCCTGCTTGTGAGGGAAGAGGTGCGTCTGGAAGGGTGGGGAGCTGGGGCATGGGTGAGGAAGAAAGCCAGGGAGCATCTGCCATCACTTCATTAAAAATCTAGGAACTAGGGCACCTGGGTGGCTCAGTTGGTTGAGTGACTGCCTTCAGCTCGGGTCATGATCCTGGAGTCCCGGAATCAAGTCCCGCATCGGGCTCTCTGCGCAGCAGGGGGTCTGCTTCTCCCTCTGACCTTCCCCCTCACATGCTTGCTCTCTCTCATTCTCTCTCTCAAATAAATAAAATCTTAAAAAAAAAAAAAAATCTAGGAACTATCAGAAGCAACTAGCCTAAAAAAATGTTCTCCGATTCTGTTCACTGGCAGCTCTGTGTTGATTAGGAGCTTGGTTAGATTTTCTTGGGAATGAGCCTTTGAGATTCTAGTCCACAACATGAGGCTTTGAAGAGTTCTGGGATGAGCTAGTTTTATGAATCATTGTCCTAGTCGGCCATTTATTTGTTTGTTTATTTATTCGTTTGTTTGTTTTTTACTCTGAGCATCTGACTTTGTTCTCAATCTTACCAAAATATTCGCAGATAATCCATTTATCTTATGCTTTGCCTGATGGGTAAATTTTGACCCTCACCAGCACTAATGCTGTGTGTTTTTGACTCTCTTTAATCCCCTGCATACATTTCTATTAAATGCCACAATTGACCCAACAAAGACTTATTACAATTCACACACAAACAGTAGACCAAAGCCTTCATGTTATGTGTAGTTATGACCAAATTAAGTATTTATCAAACTAAGAAACTGTAATTTATATATCTCCAAAGTAGAACCTTCTTTATTCAATACTGAGAATCATTATATAAATGGCCCAAATGTTTTCAATAACAATTCCTGGTATTTTATGATGAGCTGATGACTCTAATACTTTTATACATTCACATTAAATGATAGGAATGTTGTTATTTCTAAATGTTAATAAATAGATATGCATTGCGTAAGCTATCTGAATTTGAGAGTAGTATTCGTGGTCATGAGTAAAACAAATAACCAAAGAATACTATGAATCATTAAATAGCTACACAAATTCTCAATGGAATTGTTTATTACCTTGTAATTTAAATTCTGTCTTTTGCTAATTTTATATAATGCATGGCTCTGACCTGTTGATTCCATGTTTATTGAAGATCCCCTTAAAATTCTCTTTTCTCCTGGGCCTAACCAGTTGATCTCTCTCTGACAATGGCAGCATTTCTTCCCTCTCCCCTTTTCATGCTAGTCCTTTTTCCACACACTATTCCCCAAAGCCAAAGTGGCCCACAGCATCAAGTTACCTGGCTTCCTACAGCAAATCAGTCCCATCTGGTGAACGGCTGGAAGAGAAGCTACTGTTTAGATTCTGGATAAAGTGGAGAAGAGAAAAGAAGTTGTTCTTCCCCATGTTACCATGCCGACTAGGAAAAGTGACTGCTGGGGTGCCTGGGTGGCTCAGTTGGTTAAGCATCTGGCTCTTGATTTCGGCTCAGGTCACGACCTCAGGATCGTGAGACTGAGCCCCACATCAGGCTCCAAGAGGGAGGTCTTCTTCAGGATTCTTTCTGTCTCCCTCTGCCCCTCCTGCCCCTCTCTTTTTCTCAAATAAATAAATAAATCTTGAAAGAAAGAAAGGAAGGAAGGGAGAAAAGATGGCTGCTATCTTTTCAGCAAGCTTTTATTTAACTGCACTTCCTCTGGGTTATGTGATATTGGTCCATCCCTACCTAAAATGCCTCTGGTATGTATTATGTATCTGCCCTTTTCCTTCTTCACGGATCTTTACTGAGGGCCACATAATAGCTCATACTGGTCTCTGATATAACGTGACATCATGGAGAGAGGACTGTTGGGAAGATTTCTGTCCTTTCAGCACTTATGTCACACTTGCTCACCAATTCCAATGCCCTTCTCCAGGGGCCTGTCTGCCCTGGGATAATAGATACCTTATCAGAGTCACATCTGGAAGCTGGAAATTTAAATATATAACATTCCCCAAACAGAGGCAGATGTACCAGCCAGCATAATTCTTTGCTGGAGACTGCCTCGATTTTAAAATAGAAGGGAACTACCTGGGCTTTTAAGCTGAAATTGAAATTCTATGTAACTTGCCTAAAGTATTACAGGCTACCCAGCACATGGCCTGAAATTAGAGAACATTAAACACATCAATGAAAATTAAACTCCTGAAGGATAGAGAGAGAATGCAAGTGTCCTTTCTATTTCAATTCTCTGATTAAAGGTTTAAAAAAACAACAAAAAAAAGTCAGCCGATAGTCTGCTACCCGAATGGAGATTTTGTTTTCTTTTTCTTGCGGACGAGACTGATTAGAACGCCAGGCGAACTGTGCCTTTCCAGCATCACTGACTGTGTCCGCGGTGCAAATGCTGCTTTCAATAGTACAGCTTCTTCTTCCTTCCCCGAACACGGCCCTTAGAAACAATGCCCTTCACTGAGGAAAAAGATTTTTAAAGGAATGACAGCTGTGACAGTAGAAAGATCTGTTTGATCTGTTCCCGGAAAGCCTCCAAACTAACTTTTAAGGGGCTACACTTCCTCAAAAACCATGTATCTAATTCCCAGTCTCTGAGAAAAAGAGTTGGACCCTTGGTGGATGATTGTTTTTTTGTTGTTGTTGGTTTTTTTTCCCAGCCTCGGGGATGGTGAGGCATCAGATAAATGATTGAATCAGTCTTCACTTCTCTAAACCTTGGTCTTTCCGTGTGCACAGAGCTCCTGATGCACAATCCTTAAACTCAAATAACAAAGAAGATGCCATCAGGCCTTACTATTGGTTGACAAGATACTCAAGGCATCGTTCTTACAGGAAAAATATAGCAGACTGTGTGAGTCACATAATGTCTACATAAAGGGCTCTGAATTAAAATAGTTCTAAATAACTTTGTGGTGCAATATAATACAATTAATATAGACGAGAGATTTTAGATTTTAAAGTGTTAACTTAAAAGTATGAAATTTTTTGCCATATGATCTGTAGAGAACAATGATTGTAAACAGGCTTTCTGTTAAAGAGCTGAGCAAGGAAAAATTTATGCATTCATTCTCAGAGAAAATCTTGTGACCTAATAAGATTTTTAAATTTATAATGATCCCTAAGTATAGTGAAATTGCTGTGTTTGTAGGAGAAAACCCACACTGTTTGACAGCTCTTTGTGTTTAGACAGAAAGGAAATAGGGCAAGCATAGACAGATACTTGTGGCCTCATACTGTTACTCCTTCAGTCACTGCAAAAGATGGAACCATGACAACTACCCCGCATTCCTGAAGATTCTAACTGGCAAGGCCCCTCCCCCCACACACACACCCCGAAGTAATCCCAGCTCATGGTAGGAGGATTGTTTGGTGGGAGCAGGCAGAATTGTGAAGGAGAGGAGGTTTCCTACTTTGGATAATAATATGTGTATTCATTTAGGTACACAGAGAAAATGTAGCTAAGTATGCTTTCAGAGATGTTAGATGTTTTGATTTAAAAGTAACTGCTATCTGTAAAAAAAAACAAAAATGTACATTTCTCCCCATGATTAACAAATTGAAAAGAATGAAATATTCTTTGGAAAACTTCAAATTCAACTTGAACTCAGGAGAGCTAAAAGTGATTTTTACTTCTTTTAGGGTAATTAAAATTATTGGGCTTAATCATTGCTAGTAAGAATTCACTTTCTAATATGAATGAATGTTTTAGTAGCACCCTGAGCTCCTTAGAACCCTAGGACAGAAACTTCCATGACTCAGCCATGGGGTAAAAAAAAGAAAAAGAAAAAAAGAAAAGGAAAGAAAATGATCTTAAGTAGCATTATTCCCCAAAGAATTAAATAGTAATAAAGTGCAACAATGTCCCTATTTAGGTAGCTCCTTTGTGGCCACTGGACTTTATACAGTTGTGGAATATCTGACTGGGGATGACTTAATCCTGTTTAGAGAAGGGCGGAGAACTATTGTTGACATGAGGCATGTCCAAACTTGGTATGACATGCAGTCATATCAAAGCATCTAGGGAGACATGAAGGGAAACAATATTTCTAAACGAAAACAGCTACAAGTGGGCAGAGGTGGGCTTTTGTTCTTAGGTCAGCCCCTCCCCACAGTATGGTGCCTAACTCTCCCACACACACAGACACACCAGAATCTGTATAGAACTCTAAAGACCCTAATGAAAAGTCAAACAATAAGAATGGATTAACAAACATCCCTCTGTGACAGTGAATATCCACCCAGAGTTGTATTTAAGTCACTGTCTCCAAAACTTCCATATCCCCAGAGGCAGCCTCTTACAAGGCATCCCAGACGGTTACTGAGCAACTTGAGATTGATGGTGATAGATAAGAACCTGCCAGCGAGGTTTTTACCACATCCAAGTTTGCTAATTAATCAGACCTCTTTCCAGCCTTCACAATTATTTCAGCAAAGGAAGCAATTAAGAAAAACAGTCTTCTTTTGTAGAGAGGTTTAAACCACACCAGCAGCCACATTCATGGGTCAGAAATACCAATATTGTTCTATTTATGCAGATACCTTTCAGAAAGGGAACAACTAAAAGGACCACATGACTTCTCCTTCTATTTTTCAAAAAGAATTCTATCACATTAAAACAAATATCTATTTTTTTCCCCTCAAATGAGGAATTTTTCCTACCACAATTGAAATATGAGTAACGGTATTCTTTTCAGGTGGTAAACTTTGCTGAAAAAAAAGAAAGAAAGAGAGAGAGAGAGAGACAAAGAAAGAAAAAACAGATTGAAAAGAAAATATTCTATTGTGCAAATGAAGTAAAATGTTTGCATACACGCATATGTGTGCATGAATTATGAATACACCACACTATAAATATAACACATTAGTGCTAACATGAAGCACAAAGGTAGCACATTTTTATGGTCTCAAAATCCTGATTAGCATAAAAGGCATAACATTGTGATCAAATAATTATTGATTAACACAAAGACAGAGAAGCCAGGTGTGTTGAATGAGCTTAGTAATTAACTAAGTAAACTACAGGTGTTTAAAATTCATAGATTACAAATGCAAGGTATATTGATTTCTTAAAAATCATCTGTTAGCAAATCTTAGTGTGTAGTCAGGTGCAGCAATTACATACCACAAATGTCAATATTGTGAATGTACGTTACACCTTCACAAATGATTAACATTTGAAATGTTTTCAGTGTTGAAGTCCTTTGAAGCTTTTGCGGGCCTGTTTTTTACAGGGACATCCCTGGTTCTGCCCAATGGACCTGATGCACATGGAAAGCAGACAAACCAATACAGGAATATACAGCTAATAAACGGACAACTAAAAATCAAATACAAATAAGATTAGGGGAGCTTGACATTCAAAAGAAAAATGAAAGTTCTCTTGAAAATTGCAGATAGTTTGTTAACTTCTCACTGTATTTCCCCCAATCCCATTCAAGGTGGCCCTGTAGGAAAAGTGGCTTCATTTACATAATTTCTTCAAATGGGACTAATGATTTCTTCAGTTGTTATTAGGAAACTGCAAGTTTTTGTTTGATTCCTTCTAATAGCATCAAATGGCACACACAGACTAATTTAAGAAAAGAAATTAAGTCTTTGGCCATGGTTCTTTTTTTTTTTTTAAGATTTTATTTGTTTATTTGAGAGAGAGAGCCCAAGAGAGAGCAGAGATCACAAGTGGGGAGGGGGGTGGAGGGGCAGAAGGAGAGGGAGAAGCAGACTCCCCTCTGAGCAGGGAGCCCAATGAAGGGCTCCATCCCAGGACTCCAAGATCATGACTTGAGCTGAAGGCAGACACTTAACTGACTGAGCCACCCAGGCGCCCGGGCCATGGTTCTTTTCCTCCTACTTTCACGGTGTCTCGATTATTTTAATGACACATGAGAAAGATTGCTGATCCTTTGCACACTTACCTTTCTTCAGAAATGCATCTGAGGGATGCCTGGGTGTCCCACACTTAATTTCGGCTCAGGTCATGATCACAGGGTCTTGCCATCAAGCCCTGCACTGTGCTCCATGCTCAGCAGGGAGTTCCCTTGAGATTCTTTCCCTGTGCTTCTCCCTCCACTTTCCTGCACACACTCTCATACTCTCTCTCTCTCTCTCTCTTTCTCAAGTAAATAAATCTTAAAAAAAAAAAGAAATGCATTTGGTAAGATGTCAATTCCAAAATGAATGAAACAGGGAAGTATAAATTTAAAAACCCCTGCAACTTCAACATTCTTGTATAGAAAACAAAGGTTGTAAAGCTTTAGAAGAAACTGTAGGGTTTTCCAACACCATGTAATTTCCAGCTTTAGAAACAAGCCTCCTCCCCTGTCATTGTTCCCATGCTCACTATTCCAACCTCCATCACCACAGTTCAGTTCCGCCTTTCTTAGGATCTCAGAGAAACGAAATCGTAGGGTATACGTTCTATCGAGCCTGATCTCCTTCACTCAACATCATGTCCATGAGATTTAACCATGGCCTTGTGTGTATCAGCAGTTCATTCTTTTTTGTTGTTGTGTAGCTTCCAGCATACGAACATACCACATTTATTTATCTGTTCTACTGTCGATGGACATTTGGGACACTTTCAGACTTTGGCTATAAAAAGATAAGATTCTTGTACAGGTCTTTGGTGGGTGTATGCATTCGTCTCTCCTGGCTGTATACTTGGGAGTGGGAACACTGGGTCATAAGGCTCATGCATATCTAGCTTCAGTGGGAATAAGAAATTCTATCCAAAGTGGCTCCACAAATATACACTCCCACTAGCAACGTAAGAGACACTTTGATGGATGTGCAGTTGCTTTCTGTTTCTGTTTTAAAGTTTTCTCAATTCTCAACTGAAATTTTGACTCAAAAACCTAGTAACTAGGTTTATTCATTCTTTTGATTAAAAATGTATATATTGAGCCATTATTGGAAGCTTGGCATGGGAAAACAGTGCTGATTATACTTGGTTTATAATCTTGTAGGTGAGTCAGAAAACTGATTATAAAAAAAAAGAATGAGTCTTCACTATCCAAAGATATAAAAGTAGATGGCAGAACTGGGCACTTTGGAGCACAGAGTAGAGTTATATTACCCTGACTTTCCAGGGGCCAGGGATGACTTTCCCGAGGAAGTGAGATTGCTGCTGAAACCTAAAAATAAATGGGAGTTGGCCAGGTACCCAGGTTGGGGAACAGCTGATTGCAGGGACAAGAAAGCAGATGGAAGATGAGAGTGAAAAACAATATTCTATGAAAAAGGAACAGGGTGTGTGAAGACCAACAGATTAGACAGAACGGTTCAGCTGGGGAATGGGAAGCAGGTCAATGTGGCTAGAGAATGACTGTGAAGGGAAGGACAAGAGTCTGCAGAATTGATTAGAGGCGGGGGAGGTAAAGACCTCCTGCGCTGTCCCGGGGAGTTAATCTTTTATCTTTGGGCAGTGGGAAACCCTTGGGGTGTTTTAAGTAGCTAGTGAGGTCAACGTGTTTGGGTTTAAAAAATATCATTCTGGCTGTAATAAAGAAAATAAATTTGAGGAAAACGAGAGATGCCAGGAGTTGTATTTAAAAGTCATTGCAGGGGCACCTGGGTGGCTCAGTGGGTTAAAGCCTCTGTTTTCGGCTCAGGTCATGATCTTGGGGTCCTGGGATCGAGCCCCACATCGGGCTCTCTGCTCAGCGGGGAGCCTGCTTCCCCGCCTACTTGTGATCTCTCTCTCTCTGTCAGATAAATAAATAAAATCTTTAAATAAATAAATAAATAAAAGTCATCACAGTTGTCCTGGAGAAACAGTGGTTGGCTAGTCTAGGATAGTGGCAACTGGAATGGAGAGAAATGGAAAGATATTTTTTAAATTTTTATCTTCAAGCAGTATGTAATACTCAATAAAGGATAATGAAATAGTCAACAAATACCCATGTTATCACCAATGAAATAAAGACAAATCTTTCCCAACACATTTAAACCCTTGTTTACTGTTCCCCGATCCCTTTTTTCACTCTATATTCTGCATTTACTTGTTATATTTGTATATTTATTTCAAGTGTTACTATATACATGTGCATTCCTAAAAAATACATAGTATTAGTACAACTTTTTAAATTTTCTATAGCTGAGGTCATACAGTATTCAGTCCACAATTTGATTCTTTTTGTCAGCATTATGTTCAAGAGATCCGTCATTTTTAATATACATAAGCTTACTTAATTTATTTCCACTTGACATAGCCTGTGATTGCATGAATACCAATTTATTAATTTCTGACAGACTAGGTGGTTATCAACTTTTTGCTGTTGCGAACAACAATGCTAAGAACACTCATATATCTAGAGATAGTTATGTGAGTACCATAAAGGCAGAGGGATAAATTGCAGAATCGAGGCATTACCATTTTAAACTTCTCGATGTTGCCACATTATTCTGTTAAAAACTGGTGATTATCCAACGTGAGTGACAACCAAGCCACACCTAGACAAGGACAAATCATCTCGAGCTTGATCATTCTTACCAGGATGTTGTTAATTTTAGATTTTTAAAGAATCTAATTTGTGTTTTGTTTCTCCTTTCTATTGGATCTTTGATTTCTTTTTACTTAACTTCTGCTATTAGATATTTCTGTATGCTTATTCTACTCTTTTTAGGTATCAGTCACCTTCAAACATGAAATGTACTTTATTTTTTGTTATTATTTCTGGTCCATCTTCCCATACAAGAATGTTAGCTCCAAGGGAGCAGGAATTTTTGTCTGTTTTTTTCACGGACTAATCCAGATCCCAGAATAGCATAGGCACATAACAAATGTTTGTTAATTAAATCTATATTTATTCAACTTTTCTTCTAACATTTTAACTTGTTATTCTTTTAAAACTTTTAAACTGGATGCTTAGCCCATGTATTTTCAACCTCTCTTCTTTTCTATCATAAACATTTAATGCTATAAATTTTTCCCCAAATATCATTTTATGTACATTTCATAAGTTTTGAAATGTGATATGTTTATTGTTATTATTATTCTGTAAGTATTGCTTGACACCAAAAAGAAATCTATATTATATTCTTTGGCACTACGTGAATTAACTATTTACTTAATTTTTTAAATAGCCGATTGCTAATCCTTACAAGAATCAAAGACTTTTGTTAAAATTGGCAAAAAATTTTTTAAATTATTTTATTTCTCCTATATTTATTGCCTCACACTCATCAGTAATGTAGCGCTTTATTTCACCTAACTTGGTTAACTTGATATGGAATTCCTACTGGAAAAGGCAAAATAAATGCTTAATTCTTTCTCTTTAATTACTCATTTTTCAAGTGCGATTATTTTTTATAATTAACAAAACATTTTCTTAGAGTAGTTAACAGCAAAAGTGAGCAGAAAGCACAGAGGTCCTGTTTAAGTAGCCGCTTTAAATTGAGTTTTTCTGCCTTTCCTTTTTGATCATTATGGAGTTACAGATTTTCATAGATTCAGTGTGTTTGGTTGACCTCCATCATGATTCTTTCTAATGCTCAAATTACTACAACTTCAGCCAGACAGACTCTTCATATTGGTTCCTACATCTTTTTAACGACTTATCAATTTTTGAAAATTGTCTTGCTTTCTAGCACAAAATATATTTCACACTCTCCTTGTTTCTTCCTTGTGACAACGCTGGATTTAGCATTTCTCCAGGGAATAAGCTTGGTTCCTGTTACTGGGGAGTGTGAACCAGAGTGTCTGTTGCTACTGGAGTGACATTGTATCTAGGCCATTTCAGTGGACAGAGATTACACACACACACACACACACACACACACACACACACACACTACATACCACTTTTATCCTCACCTCAGCTTCCCCCCAGCTGTAGGATCCTTCAGTCAGTACCTGGAGTTCTAAAACCATTTCGCCATTGCGTGATCTTTGCGAGACTCATTTAACAGGTCTGAGCCCAAATATCCACTATCGGAGAAGCGTTCTTTGGCCATCTTGTTTTTGTTTTTTTGTTTTATTGTGTTATGTTAGTCACCATATAGTACATCATTAGTTTTTGATGTAGTGTTCCAAGATTCATTGTTTACATGTAACACCCAGTGCTCCATGCAATATGTGCCCTCCTTAATACCCATCACCAGGCTCACCCATCCTCTCACCTCGCCTCCCTCTAAAACCCTCAGTTTGTTTCTCAGAGTCCACAGTCTCTCATGGTTCGTCTCCCCCTCCAATTTCCCCCCCTTCGCTTTTCCTTTCCTTCTCCTGATGTCCTCCCTGTTATTCCTTATGCTCCACAAGTAAATGAAACCATATAGTTGACTTTCTCTGCTTGACTTATTGCACTCAGCACAATCCCCTCCAGTCCCATCCATGTTGATACAAAAGTTGGGTATTCATCCTTTCTGGTGGAGGCATAATATTCCATTGTATATATGGACCATATCTTCTTTATCCATTCGTCTGTCGAAGGGCATCTAGGCTCTTTCCACAGTTTGGCTATTGTAGCCCTTGCTGCTATGAACATTGGGGTACATGTAGCCCTTCTTTTCACTACATCTGTATCTTTGGGGTAAATACCCAGTAGTGCCAGGTCATAGGGTAGCTCTATTTTTAATTTTTTGAGGAATCTCCACACTGCTTCCAAAGTATCTACACCAACTTGCAATCCCACCAACAGTGTAAAAGGGTTCCCCTTTCTCCACATCTTCTCCAACATTTGTTGTTTCCTGCCTCGTTAATTTTTGCCATTCTAACTGGTGTAAGGTGGTATCTCAATGTAGTTTTGATTTGAATTTCCCTGATGGCTAATGATGATGAAGATTTTTTCATGTGTCTGCTAACCATTTGTATGTCTTTATTGGAGAAGTGTCTGTTCATGTCTTCTGTCTCTGGCCACCTCGTAATAAGTAACTCCATTCTATACCCCTGTCACTCCCCAGCACATCATCTCCTTTATACTGGTTTTTTAAATGTATACTTATTTTTGTCTGCTTATTTGTTTACTTTATTACCTATCTTCTCCACTAGAATATATGTTCCATGAGGGCAGGGATAAGATCTCCTATGTTCAAGCTTACATCCTAATGCATAACTCATCTTAGCAACTCCATAAATATCTGTTGAATGGATAGATGAGACTTCATTGCTTCTTGCAGTGATTCAATCCAGAGAATTAAGCCCCAGAATGAAGACAAAAGGCTTGATTACTTTTTACTCAGCCTTTGGCCTGTGACCAATGGTACAGAATTTAAAAATCCCAGCAATACCTACTTGTAGAGATGGGAAACAGGAAGGCAAAGTGAACAATGGCCACTTACCTGGAAGACTGCTCTTTTCTTTTAGTTTTTTAAATTTTAGTATAGTTGCTACATTGCTACCTTAGTTTCAGGTGCACAACATAGTGATTGGACAGATTTATACATTATGCTGTGCACATCCCAAGTGTAACTACCAGTTGTCACCATACAACACTATTACAATATCATTGACTTTATTCCTTATGTTGTGTCTTTTATTCCTGTGACTTAATTCATTTCATAACTGGAAGCCTGTACCTCCCACCCGCTTCACCCATTTTGCCCCCATCCCTACCCCTTGGCAACCACCACTTTGTTCTCTGTATTTATAGGTGCAGACTGCTCTTTATCTCCAGAACCAGTGGCATAAATCTAAGTGATTATGACTTTTTCATGGATTGTACAAGGATTCTCTAAGAAAGCAACAGCAAATGACAAATGCTTCCCAATAGCTTTCAAACCTTTCTCCAAGGAAAATAACATATAATTGTTGGTATATTTGAACTGGTTCCAAATCTTTGTATGATGTGCTCTAAACACTTACACCTCACTACCAAGCACTGTGTTTACTCTGTGGATCTACAGTACCCTCTGAAATGTTGAGTGCTTTGGTGAAAAAAAAAAATTAGAAATGTGAGAAAGCTGTTTTAACTTGTCTAATTCATATTCTGAAATGAACAAGTATTTCAAAAGAAGTTTCAACTGACATGAATTCTGTTATAGGAATATAAACCCAATGCTAACACTTTAAAATTGAGCAAGATCTATTTTGTTAAATACCTGTTCAATTCCAGATGGGCTGGCTTATGATAAAAGAGAGTAAAAAGACGAAGAAAGTAGATAACTGTATGAACGTCGATTCGATGACTCTTTGAGCCACAAATAAGGAAACAGGAAAAAAAAAAGAATATGATTAGCAGTCGAGAATCCATCTCTAGAAGTAGAGAGGATTAGCTAAAGTTGAATTAGACATATACCAAAAAAAAAAAAGCAGATGATTAAAAGTACATAGAAGATATAGACTAGCTCCTTGATTAGGAAGAAATTATATAGCAGTATACTATACAAGAAGGGACTATTGAGCTGATTGCTGAACGGTGGGTACGCTTCCTGTGAATGGGATGCAAGTAGGCATGTCCACCTACACAGTTAATGAACAACATTTCAAAGAATTCCGGAAATTCCTTTTTTTTTTTTTTTGTTTAACTCAAGTATTTGAAGAAAATGGGAACAAGTTCAGAATTCACACTAGAGAGACGGAAGAACTTTTAAACATTTAATATTTGCTTAAATAGATATTAGGGGAAAGCAAGTATTCTGGAATAACTTTCTTCTAAGTCGTAACTTTGTGAGTTGAGCAGATAGAGCTAACAAGTGGTTCTCCATGCATTGACTCAGGTTCTCCTTGTTCATCCCTGAAACTACCATCCTATGTTCTCTCTACCTTGACTCACACACTTCATGAAAAAATACACCAGATTCTCTCTTCTCAGTTCCCTCTATTCCTTGTAATCCAGTTTTTCACTCCCAATACTCTCATGGTATTGCATTTTATTAAAAGCTTCCCCCCACCCCTACACCCTCCACCCCCACCCAAGCAGTCATCGAATTCAATGGTCCTTTTTTACCAGGCTTTGAATCTATGGCATTACCACTTTCCCTGATTTTCTCTTCTGTTGGCCTTGAATTGCTCTCTCTTTCTAGGCTGTCCTCATGCCTAGCAAGCCCTTCTGCTTTGATTTCATGTTTTTCTTCTCCTTCCTTGCTTTCTTCTACTTTGTTCCCCAAAACACTCCTTTGGTAATCACTTATGCTTGCATAAAAACAAATATCATTGTTTATATCTTTTAAATTCTAAAGAAAATGACAAAGATACCAGTCGCCAATTTTCTTAACCATGATGTGCTTAAATCATCACATAATATTCTAACTCCAACAACTGAAAGAGAAATGACATTTGAGCTACTCAAAATTATTTTAAAGATCCTTCTGTTGATCTACGGTTTAGCATTAAACCATGTATTTCAAAACTACAGGTTTTGGTGTGGTAACAAAAGCTTCAACAAGCTGAGTGATCTTCTGTATTTATTTTTCTTTATAAAGAACACTATTATAGTTATCTGTGCTGCATTTCCTCTGATGTGCCTCATATAGGAAATTGAGTTATCATGTGTTAAGGGTTTTTTTGAAATGTTTGAAATCTAGCTGCTGAAGGGGATTGAAATCAGACACAAACTTGCAATACAATTTTATACCAAATCGAAGTTTGAAGTTTGAACTTTAAGTATAATTTGATACTACTGATGTTCTCATTCATATTTTAATACAGCCATTGCAAAAAACAGTACAGTTTATAAATATTTATAGTGCCAACAAATTAAGTGAGAACTACACAGAGGGATTTTATGAGTGTAACAAATACATATCATGAGTTCATAAATTCACTTTTGTTTTATTTGTGTAATATAAATTTTAGTCCAAGTCACATTGAAAGGAATTTAGAGTCCAGCAATAGAAAAGGCCACTGGGTAAGAATGCTTAAAGAGTAGAAATTGCTATGACTTTTGAGATCACGCCAGTTCATCCTCAACCTAATGAATTCTATTAAAACAGAAATAATAGTTTTTCGGTTGTGATCAGGACTAACGGTAAGAGATTAAATCTGATGGTCAGGAAAGGGAGCAGTCAGTGTGCAGTTTTGCTGCAGGTAAATTGCCTTGTGTTAAACTGAATTCACTAGCTAAAGCAATTATTTTTCTATAATATTCTCCCTTTGGAGGGCACTGCAAATGATACATGTAGCAAACCAAGAACCAAAAAAAAAAAAAAAAAGATGTAAAATGTTTTATTATCAATAAAGTGCTGTAACTGTGAAGGTAACTGAATGATACATGTAACAAACCAACAACCCAAAAAAGAAAAAAAAAAGATGGAAAATGTTTTAATAGCAGTATAATCGGAGGCATACTTACAATAGTAGTTTTTTTAACCCACCAGGGTCCTGGGGCTCTCCAAGCAATAGAAATTGAGTAGAGGCCATGGAGAAGTTCCAGAAAAGGCTTTTTATTGGGCCTTAAACCCCAGCACAAGGGACACAGCAGAAAGGAAAGTGTCCTTCAGACTGGCTTTCACGACAAAGGCCCACAAACTTTTTAAAGGAGCTAAAACAGGAAAAGACTGACGTTCAAGTGTGTAGAGATGGGAATTTCATGGCACCTGTGCTTTTGCAGGTCAGGCTTCTGCACGCATCGTGTGTCTAATTAGCATGTCTTTAGCATTATAAGGGAGGGAGGGGAAAGTAGGTGAAAGGTCAGCGCTGGGTTCGCCTTGGCACAGACTGGTTTGGTTTGGTCTTCACCAGTCTTCACAGTGGAGTCCCTCCTTTTGGTGAGCATCCTGCTTCCTCATTCCTGCAAGATATACTATTCAAGAGGTATAGAGGGGCACCTGGGTGGCTCAGTCGTTAAGCATCTGCCTTCGGCTCAGGTCATGATCCCAGGGTCCTGGGATCGAGCCTCGCATTGGGCTCCCTGCTCAGTAGGAAACCTGCTTCTCCCTCTCCCACTCCCGCTGCTTGTGTTCCCTCTCTCTCTGTCTCTCTCTGTCAAATATATAAATTTTAAAAATATATAATAAAAAGGTATAGAGTTTCTGCTATCAAGGAATGCCGGATTTTGCGGTCAGGGTTGAGGGGACCTGAGTTCGGTCCCTGCCTTGTCTCCATTTGAATTGAAGGAAACCTAAAACTGCAGAGTAACTTTGCCTACTCACATGAACTGAACATATTTCTTACCTCATGATTTATGTTCATATACAGCAGAGTATAACAGGGAGTCCTTGCTCGGGGAGGTCTCACACTGGTTGTTTCCAGCCCCCACCACATATGAGTTCAAGGGTTTTTTATTTCACACCAGCTGCCCCTGTGTTTTCAGAGTTCCAGAATCAATTTCTGGCCTTTAGAATTGTCCTATGCCATTCAGGTCGGGACTGTCCTCGTCCCACTGAGATCAGAATGAGCTACGTTTGTGTTGTGCAATCATTGGGCAGCCTCTGGGCTTCTGAGCAAAGACCATCATGTCCCTGCAGCACTAGGGGACTCCAGAGCTTGCTCAAGATGGTGGCTGAGAAATCAACAAAAGTTGACCCCCTCCTGTTCCTGGGGCTTCCCTGCAGGTGCAGTGTCCTGGTCCTGGTGAGGAAGCGGGGCTTCTCCATCATCACACTTGCTCCTTCTGACTGTGCAGCTGCAATTTTTAGGTTATTTGGGAGTGAGATCCTGGCTCCTCATCTATTCTTTCCAATCTATTGTTATGGCAAAAACAGTGTGATCTAGTTGTTCAAGACTGACATTCCCCTAAAATACTAAAAGGCATCATTTGAGGATTAAACCCCTGGGCTGTTGTCTCTGCTAAGAGCTCCAAAAGCTTATTTTGATATGTAAATGTTAAAGATTGCCTTATTTGTTCTTTCACTCTGGCTATCAGTGGTATTTTCTAGAAACAATTAAGGAGGAAGGACCCAGCTCCCTTTAGGGTATGAGGAATTGTAAGGATTTGGAAGAGAGAACGGAGTAGGGATAGCACAAACTTCATAGCTGAAAGTACAGACCACATAGAATCAGGTTTTGGGTCTCTCATTAAATAAGCAAGTTACTTAATTTACTCATTAAATCGGGCAATCTATTTTACCTCTCTGTGACTTACTTTCCTTACCTGTCTTAGTTTCTCATGGCTGCTCTATAATAAGATACTACAAACCTGAGCTCTTAAATAACAGAAACTTATTTGCACAGTTCTGGAGGCCAGAAGTCTGAAATCAGTTTCACTGGTCTGAATTCAAGGTGGTGACAGAGCCATTTTCCTCCTGGAGCTCTAGAAGAGAATCCTTCTTGTCTCTTCCACCTTTCCTGGGCTTGTGGCCACATCACTCCACCTTCTGCCTGCGTGGTCACATTGCCTTCTCCTCTTCTTTCTTGTGTCTGATCTCCCTCATAAGGATACATGTGATTGCATTTAGGGCCCACTCAGATAATCCAAAGAAGGTAAAATTCACAGGTACCAGGGAGTAGGACGTGAATGTCTTTTGGGAGGACTATTATTCAGCCTACTATAAATTGGGTTAGTAATAATACCTGCATGAATATTAAAGGAGATACAAATATGAAAAATGCTTAGAACAATGTCTAACATGCAAAAAAACACTCATTAAATGTTAGCTCGTGGTGGTGATACTGATGATGATGAACAAGAAAATGCAGACAAAAAGTTTCAAACTGAACAAAACAACTTTTAAAATGAACATATGTATTGGGTCTTGTCTCTGGATTTTTGATGTGTGCTAACCTTAAAATGTTACTCTTCAAAGGATTGTATCTTTATATTAAACAATTATAATCCAATAGTTTGGGCATATGGCATACACAACCATTTGTGGTTCTGTCTTTTGTTATTTTTCACTTGAAATTTAAATCATTTCAACAATTTTGAAGATTTTTTATTTATTTACTTGACAGAGAGAAAGAGATCACAAGTAGGCAGAGAGGCAGGCAGAGAGAGGGGGAAACAGGCTCCCTGCTGAGCAGAGAGCCTGATGTGTGGCTCGATCCCAGGACCCTGAGATCATAACCTGAGCTGAAGGCAGAAGCTTTAACCCACTGAGCCACCCAGGTGCCCCAACAATTTTGTTCATCAGGAATTCTTCCTTTTTTTCTTACTCTTTTTTTTTTTAACTTTTATCTTCCTTTATTTAAATTCAATTAGCTGACATACAGTACATCATTAGTTTCAGATGTGGTGTTCAATAATTCGTTAGTTGAATACAACACCCAGTGTTCACGTGTACTCCTTCATGCCCATCACCCAGTTATCCCCGATTTCTTCCTAAGGTTGAAAATCAAAGATGTAATATAATAGGATTGTCTCCTTTTGCTCTCTTGTCTTCTGCCCAACCAGGATACAGATCTGATGACATTCAACATTTCTGTACACCGGTCATGGTGGCGGGAACATGGGCCTGGTTGTGTCCGAAGAGTGCTGCCTCCATCGGCCCATGGCATGATGGACGACTACACGTACGTCTCTGTCACAGGCTGCATTGTTGACTTCCAGTACCTAGAGGTCATCCACAGTGCTGTCCAGATACTCCTCTCTGTAAGTAGCACATTTATATCATCTGATCTAGACTCTCCTTTGTTGGCATTTTGTAAGTTAACCTCTGTCCACACCCGTCTGGTAGTTAAAGCCTTAAATAAGCACATGGAGAACATCCTGTAAACAATGGAAATAGCAGCAAGTATGCTAACACCAGCTCTACTTAATGAAGCTACATCTTTTCCTCTTGGTATCCAGACACTTCATTCTAGAACTAGTTAGTTGCTAGAGTTCTAACAATACACACCATTCAAGGAAATAACATCATTGTCCCCCGGAAGTAGCCTTGTACATTCTCTACTTTCACTTCTGCTATTACTTCTACTTAGAATGCACTAATGTGCATTAGTTCCAGAGGAAGAAGGATGCAAACACATTCAATGGCTTACTCAATCTAATAAGCCCCATATTTCAAATAATAAATCCTTAAGAAAACAAATCTCTCCAAAGAGTTTTCCACACTGTAGTGCCTAGAATTTGGTGTCAAGATATAATTCCATATAAAGGAGCAGAGAAAAGGAATGGCTTGAATGGACCACACAAGGTTTATGTGCTGAGAATCTGTTAATTTTTTCTACCAGACAGTCCTACCTACAATTTGATTCCATTGTGGTGTGGCATTAACTTAAGATATATACCATTATCAAGAATGGTGTTCCTTCGAGATCCAACAAGGACTTGGCATGTTGTTTGAGTCAAAGTAAAATAAAGCCATTTTCAATCACACTTTTTACATAAACCAACCATCCATCTCAGTCCTTCTGTTCAACTGGTTAGAAGTAGAGTTAGAAAAAAAGATACAGGTTCAATAGTGAATAAATAGACAACAGAAATATAAGAGGTATATGTCAGTGAAGAATATACCTTGGAATTATTTCTAGAAAGAAGGTTGAAAAATCCTTACTATCCCTTACTATATCTGTTATCTGCTGCTGCATAACAGACCACTCCAAAATGGAATGACTTTGAGCAATATGAATGTATTGCTTAGAGTTCTGTGGGTCAGGAGCTTGGGCAGGGTTCAGCTGCGTAGTTCTTCTGTTCCACATGATATCCTGCAGGTTCACTCCTATGAACCTTTCAACCAGGAGCTCTGCTGGGGCTAGAATATCCAAGAGGGCCTCTCTCATATGTCTAGTGCTGGCTGTTGGTCCACAGTCTCCTCCTCCTCCTCCATCTTGTCTTTTTGCAGAACCTTGACAGGCTTTCTTATAGCAAGGCACCAAGGCTCCAAGAGAAGCCCAACATGTAAGCATTTATCAGGCATCTACTTGGGTAATGCTGACTATAGCAAGTCATATGACCAAGCCCAAGCTGAATGAAGGGGGTGGCTATAAAAAAGTGACAATACCAGGAGCCATGGTTCATTTGGGGCCACCAATGTCAGTCTTACCTCACTTGTATAATGTATAAAGTATTGTTCTTTAATCTGCATAGTCAAGGTTTAAAAAAGTGTTTTAGAGCACATTTAAAATATAATTTTCCAGAAAGATGAAAGATTAGGGTAAAAATCAAAGCTTGTTTAGGGTTCTAGTTCAATTAAAGCCAAATTCTGCACTGGATAAAAAATAGAAAGAGATTGGGCCTCAATACTTAGGAATTTTCTTTCTGGGATGTAACAGGGAATCTGATTATTCTTGGTTTCTATATATTGCCAATTGTCAACAGATGCTTATCAGTCTTTTTCTATTTTCTAGTCATTCTTTAATCTCCTAGAGGTCACATATGAAACTGTAGCAAATATATTTGTTTAAATCATTGTTTTAAAAAAATATGGAGGCAAACTTTCTCTTAAAAATTTTCAGTTTATTTTAATGTACATGAGTACTCTATTATTATATACTAGATTCTAAAGGTTCTTGTTCTTTTTTTAATTCTGAAACATTTTTCTAGAATCTTTCATATCTGGACAGGTCTCCCTCCTTTTAAAAATTATTCATAGTAAATTGCTAAACCATTTTGTGGATTGATAGCATAATGTTCAAATTTTTTATAATGCAGCAGAATAATATGGAATCAAAAAGTCATTTCTCCATATCAAATGAGTGGTGAGGTTACAGTATTTATTCGATAAGTGGCTGAATTGGCACCTAAAAACATACACTAAGGAGAAATACTAAATGAAATATATGTTGCCACCTAAAAGTACTTGTCAGTTACAAATTAATTCCTTGACTTATTTGTTTAGTGAACATTCAAAACTGTCCACCAGCATGTATGGTCCTGATTACAGTGTTCAGCCTTCTACCAATAAAAGGATTAGTTGCTCATCTCTGACTTTTCTTGGGTAATACACCTGTGAGATAAGATTTCCAATATTTTATCTTTTTATGTGAAGATAGAATATACCCTGAAATTGTTTCACAGCTGTGAAATTATTTATTATTGTGTGGTTATATGGGCTTTCTATATTTTCCACTTATTTCATATAAATGTGTTTACAATTATTAGAATTGCAATTTTTAATGTGGTGACATGGGAGCAATTGCTGTAGCAGTTGTCTAGCATGTGCTGAAACATCCTTCTTATTCCTGAAAAGGGGGGCGATGGTTGCAATATTTAACAGCCTGTGTTGTATGGGCAAAAACTTGGGAAAGGGATAAAGGGCTTTGAGATGGGGCAATGCCCTGGAGGCCTGCTGCACCGGAGGGGAGGTGGGGGGGGGAAGGGTGGAGCGGGGGTAGGGAGAGGACCCCTGTCATCACTAGAGGCACAGAAAGATCTAGAAGGACGCAGGGAGAGGACAATGGAGGTGGGCAGGATTATGGAGGTAGGTCCTAGGCTTCGAAGGCAGCAGCTCTCTGGCAAAGTGAGAGGAAAGTATTTGAATGATTTACCCATGGATACAGCTCTGCTCTGCTGATGAATCCTGCCTGTATTGTCCCACCCGACAGTAGAGCTTGGAACTGGAAAACATGAAATCCCAGTCATAAGCATCTACAGGGACTACACGCCGCCACTGTCCGCAGCACACGAGCTCCGGCTTCCGCACTGGGTCAGTGCTGCTGTCTCTGCACAGCAGCTTCCTGCCTTGGGATTCCCTCATCTGCACCCTGTGTGAGCAGGAGAGGGAGTGTGGAAGGCAGAGAGGGGTTCTTGTAGCCCTGATCTTACCAAAGCCTATAGCAGGGCTCCTGCAAATTGTCAGAACACCAACTTCAGGATAGAACCCAAAGAAAAACTATGGACAGTATGAGGAGAGGAACAAAATCAAATCCGTGGAGGAGATGACAAGTCAAAAGTGGTAGCCAGGATCAAGTTATGGGATGTTAGTGCCTCCTCTCTGTGAGCACTGCCCCTGCCCTTGGTTCATATGCTCATCATTTCTACCAGAAGGATGGCCAGTGACTTCCTAGAGAGTTGATAGTCGTGGCCCCGGTTCTGCCTCACCCACCATCACATGCGTACTTTCTCCCCGGGAGAAGATTACAAAGTGCCAGTCTGATCACTCACTTGCTTTCTGATCACCAGCCCAAGATGCCCATTACCCTCAAGGTGAAATCTGAATTCATATCTTGTCACATGAGGACCTCAGGACCTGCCCCTGTCTGAATCCCACCCTCATCTCCCAACACTCCCCAGGAGGAGTCTACTTGCCATCTTCACAGAACATGACAGGTTCGCAAGCACGGCAGGTCTCCTGACCTGCAACACTATGCTTGAAATGGCTCTCCACCCCACCCTCCTCCCTCTCACCCCACCCTCAGCTTGCCAGCCATCTGGCCACAGTCCGCTAGTAGATACCTTTCCCCAAAAGTTTCAGGACATGTTAAGTTAATTTTTAAAATAGATAATACATTAGTCCAAAAACATAAAGATGTGTACAGTGAAAATACTCCCTCTTACCCTCGTTCACCCCTTTGCCCGGTTTCCCCATCTCTGCTCCCCAAAGGGCAACTACTTTGTTTTGTTTGTTTTTAATACTATGCACATGATTCTGAAGAGTCTATATGAAATTCAAGAAAACGTTTATCTTCTTTGTCCCCCCACAAAAAATAGCATATGACATGCACTCTTCTGAGTCTTTCCTTTTCTCTACTTATTATATATTTTGGAGCTTTTTCCATATCAGCACATCAGTGGTTCATTGTTTATTTAATGTCCCCCCTATTGACGGACATTTGAGCTATTAACCTCATCCAAATATAGTGATGTTGGATGTCTAGAACATGGATATAATATAGCTAACATAATATATAATACATAGTATAATATAATATCAATTATGTATCACAGTTATATGTTATGTAACTATCATACACAGTCTTACACTAAATAACTATGCACACATGTCACTGAGAGCATTTCCTAGACCTACTCTGCTCACTCACCCCCAATCTATACCAGGCAGCCAGCCATGAGGGCAGTTTCATAATCACTGAGTCTCTGGTCTGTCTAGCTACCAGAATGAAAGCCCCTCTAAGGTTAGTGTTGTGCCCTTTTTCACTTGCTCATTTCTGTAAGTCGCAGTGACTAGCTGGGTGATGGCATGTGAATATTTGGTGAATGAATAAATGGCCAACAAACAAGAGATTCCAAAGTCAGAAGTAGATAAACACAAAAGGAAGACTCCACTAACCAAAAATGGTGGGAAGGAATGCACTGACAAAAAACAGGAGCCAGAGTGAACTGAAGGGAACGTACACAGAATGTTCTGCACAGTGCGTAACACAGAGGCACTTGACAAGTGTGAGCTTTGTATTGCTAATACTGATGTTCCTACTATAATCGCTCCATGCCTGTCCCTCTCCTATCCCGGTTGGTCCTTCAGAGGCCAAGGTCTCTATCCTGGTGGGCTGCTGAACTCTTAGGTCTTTAATCCCACACCTGACATCCATTTCCTGCATGAAAAATGTCATTTCCACTATCTTCATAAGACACTCAATCATGAAATTTTTATTCTGAGGACTGAATGTTTATTTAATATGTATTTATTTTCCTCATTCTAGTTTCCTATAATTCCTTCCTACCCATGCCTCTCGAGAGCATTTGGCTGACTGAATAAATTTCATATTTTCATGAAAAATTTCAGAATTATCATAGTGAAACAATGATTGAAGTAGCAAATGAAAGGCCAGTAGCAAGCTCCTGAATGCTGTGGCTTTGGCTCCTTATTTACCTCATATCCCTAATGCCTATGGCTGTACCTAACTCAGAGAAGCTATTCATTCAGAGTTGTTGAGTAAACCGTATACATTTTCTGGATTTTAGTTCTACAAAACACAAAGTGCATAATTTTTAAAATATAATTTGCTGAGGCTATGTCTTAATTTTATTTCATACCATTTGGTAAAGAAAACCTATCCAAGCAACATGTTTCCAAGTTATGTCTGATGCAGATGTTATTTGTTTGGATTGGGGAGAATACCCAGGTTCAGGGAAAAGGAAAGTCAGTCGGCTCCAAGACCATAACTCTCCCTGTGAATTCGTTCTTCCACATCTATGTGTTATTTGAGAGGGCCTTCACCAGCTTAGTTACTTTGCTCCCATTAAGGAGAACACCAAAACAGTTTCTAGTGAAAATGTAAAATTATGTCCAGTTAAATTCCAAGCCCTATCCCGTACATATTTTTAAATCAGATTTCCATTCTGGAAATTTAACACCACAGATTTAAAGAAGAAACATATATATGAAATCAAACGCTATAACCCCAAATACAGCATTTCATTTTCCACTAGAGAAAATAGATAAATCGTTTCTGATTGAAAGAATCTCTAGGGCACCTGGGTGGCTCAGTTGTTAAGTGTCTACCTTCAGCTCAGGTCATGATCCCAGAGTCCTGGGATCGAGTCCCACATCGGGATTCCTGCTCCATGGGAAGCTTACTTCTCCCTCTTCCACTCCCCCTGCTTGTATTCCCTCTCTTGCTGTGTCTCTCTCTGTCAAAAAAATAAATAAAATCTTTAAAAAAAAAAATAATCTCTATAACCAGTTAATCTCATTCTACAGTGTTACATTTTATCCATTTAATTACCAAACATCTGAACATGAAATCTTGTGAAACTGAAATGAAACAAGTAACTAGAAGTCATATTTGTATCACATATGACAAGCAAAGGCTCATTATCAATAACATATGATTAAGTCATTTAAATAAATAAGAAAAATAATGAAACTGAGTCATTAAGTCAATGAAGAATACGAACAAATGTAATCACATATGAGAAAATCCAAATGCTAAACAAAGATCTAAAATGTGATTATTTTCAATAGTAACTTGATATGTGCAAATTAAACTTAAACTAGTTTAACAACTTTAAAAACAATAACACATAACACTGAAGTAAATTTTTACCAACTTTCTGGTAAAGGCATTCTTTATTGCAAAGCCCATTAAAATGTCTGTACATTTTGGCCCTGTAAGCTCACTCAGTGGAATTTCTCCTAAGAAAATAATTCAAAAGAAACAAAGAGCTGTCTGCATGATGCTCTTTTCACTGTTATGTATGATAGCAAACCTAGGTATGTCTACACATATCCTGTTCAAGATAGTATACCAATTTACAGTACATCAACATGATCAGTAGATACACAGCAATAACTATGATAATTTTATATAAAGTTTTATATTAAAACATGGAAAGGAATTTATGATTTAAATAAGCAGTCAAGGAAAAGAGTTAAGATGCAAAAAAAAAAAGATGTGGAATTATGTGTTTTCTCCCAAAATGTTTTTAGGTATTGTATCACATTTTTAACATACTGTTTAATCATCATGTGATTTGTATAGAAGACTGGAAGGGATGTTATGGTTGTTTTTCTTAGATCATTAAACATTCCTAAATCTCATGATATTTAGATGATCATTTGGAGGCACTCTTAAATCTAGAGTTATTATAAGTTATTTCGTTTTAGTGGACTCCTCAGTTCCAAGGTTAATAATAATGAATATGCAACTTAAGGTTCTTTTTCAATTTTTGGCATTAGCTATTTGCTGGCAAATAGATTCATATACTCATGTTAACTATTAAACAATAGATGATAGATAGATAGATAGATAGATAGATAGATAGATATAGATACATACATAGAGAGAAATTTTTTAAGGAGCTTCTTTTTTAAAACTAGTAGACAACTTCTAATCTCTAAGCCTGAAGAGAGCTTTAAAACTCACCTTACCTATCTCTCCTTGGAGATAATTTTACACACATACTGTCTTTTTTTTTTTTTTTAAGATTTTATTTATTTATTTTTGACACAGAGAGAGAACAGGGAGTGGCAGGCAAAGGGAGAGGGAGAAGCAGGCTCCCACTGGGCAAGGAGCACCATGTGGGGCTCAACCCCAGGACCCTGGGATCATGACTGGGGCCAAAGGCAGCCGCTTAACAGACCGAGCCACCCAGGCACCTCACGTGTATTGTCTTGAATCCTCACTGTCAACATATTCTCCTTCATATCTGATAGGTGACGAGTCTCATTCTTTAACGTCTTTAGAGCCTGTCCCCATAGTCAGACCTGGGGCCCAGAACACTCCAAGAATGGCTTTTCCATCATCCCCATTCTGTTTGCATTTCCATCTATCCAGTCATGTCCGTGTTCATCACTGTTTTCTGCCCTTCGTATCAGACACATTCAGCTTAAAGATAAATTGAAACTCAATAGGGTGAAAAGTAACATGAGACCACAAGGTATCCTGTAGAATCTTTATCCTCAAAAGGCTGTATAGATATCTGTTCCATCTGCTTAGAGTAAATGCCCCAGTGACAGGAGCAGTTAATACTCTTGCTAATTCGGTAACACATGCTCACATAGTGTAAGAATGCAAGTCAAAAGATAAGCTTTGAAATAAGTTCCAATTGCTATCAATTATATGCCTCCAAAAATGTAAATAGAGTGAATATTGGGGTTTTTTATTGTTTTATTTCTGTGTTAACATTTGCACTTATTTAACAAGCTCCCAATATGTTTGGAGTTCCTCTGAGTGCTTTGCAAATACAAACTCATTTAATCTTTAAAACGACCCAAGAAGAGGGACACCTGGGTGGCTCAGTTGGTTAAGCGGCTGCCTTCGGCTCAGGTCATGATCCCGGGTTCCTGGGATCAGTCCCACATCGGGCTCCTTGCTTGGCAGGGAGCCTGCTTCTGCCTCTGCCTGCCTCTCTGCCTGCTTGTGCTCTCTCTCTCTCTGACAAATAAATAAATAAAAAATCTTTAAAAAATAAAAATAAAAAAAAAATAAAACGACCCAAGAAGAAAGTATTATTTTATTCATTTTTCAAGTGTGAAAGCCCAGACGTACAGAGAAATTAAGTAATTTTCCCAAGGTCACACAGCTTGTAATGAGTGAAGCTGACCTCAAACCCAGGCAGATGGAATCCTGATTGCATGGTCTTAACTACTTTGTTGTGCTTCCTTATGACATTGGAAAGAGAGCCTCCCATTTCCTTATAGCCCTTTGCTGAGGTCAGTGGTAAACTCTTTCAGAGCTGTTAAGGCCCTGAATCTCTTCTGTGTTGATGGGTTTACTGACAGCTCCAGTATTTTAAAGTAAAAGAGAGCAATTAATAATTATCCAATAGTTATAAGACTTATAAAATAAATAGTTCAAAATGTTCCCTTTACCCTGAAAATGTCTTTTTTAAAGATTTTATTTGTTTATTTATTTGAGAGAGAGAGACAGGGTGCACACATGAGGGGAGGAGCAGAGGGGGAGGGAGAGGGAGAGAATCTCAAGCAGACTCTGAGAGCACAGAGCCCAACCAGAGGCTCGTTCTCAGGATCCTGAGATCATGACCTAAGCTGAAACCAAGAGTAGGACGCCCAACCAACTGAGCCACCCAGGTGCCCCCAAAAAACGTCTTTTATTCACCTTTTTGTTGTTAAAAAAAAAAAGAAAAAAGGAAGATTTCGACACTTACCAAATGCTAAGTATATCAGATTCCTTCTTTGTTGCTGTTTGCTGGGGCTTTCTGGGTGCTACTAAGAGGAAGGAAATCATAGTCAATCTTTCTGCCCTAAACTCTTCTGAGAATCACCCTTTCCCAGAAAATCTATTTTTATATGAAATAGATGGTTTCCGTCTGTTCCAAAATGTGAGCAATTTCTAAGTGCAACCTAGGAGTATTAGTATTTAGATTAGTTACTCCCTGTCCAGCATCTTTGGTCTCTATATTCAGTTCCAGCCTCAGAAAACTGAGTCAGCAATTCATTCAGAGTTCCATAAAGGAATCAATTACTGGACCATTAAAATATTGGGAAGGGTTTATCGTTCTGGGGGAAGAATTGCCATGTTGACAATACTAAAAAGGTTTTGGCAGAGACATTTGTGTTCCAGAACCAGGGGTATGCCTGGTCAGTAAAACTGCTTGGATTTGACAGTGTTTGTCTGAACACTAATTTTAAGTAACATCTTTTTGGTTATTCATGTCTTAGCAGTGTACTCTCTCTGTCTTTGAAATATGCATACATTTTTAAAAGGCTTTATTGAAATATAATTTACATGTCATAAAAACCACCCATTTAAAGCATACAGTTCAGTCATTTTCAGGATATTCACAGATACGGCAACCAACACCATAGTCAATTTCAGAACATATTCATCACCTTCAAAAGAAACCTTGACCCTTTAGCTAATACCACCTATCCTTTCTTTCTCCCCAATCCTAAGCAACAACTACTCTACTTTCTGTCTTTATGGATTTGCCTATTCTGATCATTCCATATAAATGAAATCATTTAATATGTGGTTTTATTGTGTCTGGCTTCTTTCACTCTGAATGTTTTCAAGGTTCACTCGTAGTATTTGAAGAACTGTATTCCTTTTTATGGCTGAATAATACTCTATCATATATTTACTTCTAATATTTTTGTCTGTTACAACACATGTACAGTATTAAGCAAAATTTTCAGAAACACAACTTAAATGTATAAACCCCTCACTTGCTCACTGATGGAATTTGGTGCAATCTACCATATATTTTGTCTATATATATATATCCATGTTTTGGAAACATCCAGATTACAGATAGCAATTCTCAGCACTTATAGACGTTTGGTCTTACATAAATCTAATTCTAATACCTGTCACTTGTACACAGCATCTGGGGTTTTAACAACCTAAAACATGTACGCATTTAAAGTTCATATTCGGGGCATCTGGGTTGCTCAGTCATTAAGTGTCTGCCTTCGGCTCAGGTCATGATCCCAGTGTCCAGGGATCGAGCCCCACATCAGGCTCTCTGCTCCGTGGGGAGCCTGCTTCTCCCTCTCCCACTCCCCCTGCTTGTGTTCCCTCTCTCACTGTATCTCTCTCTTTCAAATAAATAAGTAAAATCTTAAAAAAAAAAATAAAGTTCATATTCTTCTTATACCATAGCATTTTCCTTAATAGTATGTGTATGATTGGATTTTATTCTGTATGTTAATCAGTTATCACAGATGTTTATGTCTCAAACCACAAATTCCATACCATTTCCAAACAACAGAATTAAGTCTCACAAGGCCCAGATACTCATGATTATCCCAGACATGTTTGCAAGTTTTCACAAATTATTACTTCCCTACTGGTTTCAAATAATCTGCTAAACATTGATTATTAAATGCAAAAGTGAGTTATGACATTTGGTAGACTTAAATACAATTTCATCAGAGAAATGCAGAGCTTAATTAGAAATCATATCTAGCACAAAAAACATTATATAGAAAATCTGAGATATGTTTAATAATTAATCAAAGCAAACATTGTGACTTGGGCTTATGGAGATATTAGAAGCAAGAAAGCTAATTTTATTGATGCTTTACTTAGGGTAATTTAATGTCATCCAGGTGTTGGCAGACATTTCATCTTTAGCCCTAGGTAGGATTAATTATTAGGTAAAAAGAAAACGTAGCTTTCATAATAATAAGAGTTAACTCAAAAAGGTTTACATTCTCCTTTTAGAAAGATCAAATTTTGTGCAAATTGCATAAAGAACATCTTTTGTCATTTTTCGTGTTCTTTCTAAATGAAAACAAGCAGTATATCATTCATTCAGCAAAACATACTCAGTAAGCCCCTTCTTCTATACAAAGCACTATATTAGGAGCCTTGGGGAGGAAAGGATGAAGATAAACCAAACAAACAGAATTTGACATGGTCCTCCCCATGGTATCATTCAGTCTACTAGGGAAGATTGGTAGGCAAGCAAAATGTCAGCTTTCAGGTGCCCAAAGGGATAGAGAGCCAGGACTTTGAACTTGCAGGACAAGTTTTGTAACTGGCTTTGTGTTATTTGCTGGCAAAGTTTATACTGAGACTTGCTTGCTTTCTGGTAGCAAGATTGTGGGAGAGAAAAACTCTGGCCCTTGACTTCCTCTAAATATCTACCCCAAAAGGACTTAATGGTTATAAATGATCAAATTGGTTTAGTCAACACTTATCAGAGTAGCCAGAGAAGATGTCTCTTAGGAAGAGGCATTTGAGCTGAGATACAAATGAATTCAATTAGCATTGGGCTAGGAATATTCCAGAGGAAACAGAAAGGTACACATTGCCAGAGCCTAGAGAGCAAGTGAGTGAGTGGTGAGAGATGAAATGAGAGACGAAGGTAGGAGTTAGAGAAGACATGGTACAGAATTTGAATTGGATTATAAGACACTGGCAAGATGCTATTATGTTTCAACCAGGAGAGTGGTATGATCTGTGTTTAGGAAAGCAACTCTGGAGCTGTTTGAAGAACGGATTGGAGAATAAGAATGGAAAAAAAGAAGCCAATTTGTCGGCTATTCCAATAGACCACCTGAGAGAAGATGGTGACTTAAACTTGAGTAGTGGCCATGGAAGTAGAAATGCTTAGAAGGAGTTCTTGCAGGATGAGCACAAGTGGCATGTGAGGAAAAGGAAAAAATAAGGATGGAGCTTAGGGTTTGAATTTGAACAATAGAGTAGATAATGCTGCTAGTTCCTGAGCTGAGTCTAGGAATCTTGCTCCACTGATAGCTTTTATCTCTGCTCGACATGTAAAACAATAACAATCAAACACATTATTTTTTAAATAGTTTTAATAATTAAAGGAATATTTCCAGATATACCGTGAAACTTAAATACAGTCAGCCTAAAAAAACCACCATCTAGAAGTAGAAGGTATACCTTCTCAGATTGAAAAATCGTGCCATTCTAATGGTTTAAAATTATCATTTCATAATGATTTAAAGCAATTAGTGCAGTACTGGCCTTTCACATTTAACTAAAAGCAAAACTGATAGCAAAAAATCTATGAGGGAGTTGGTGCTCTTTATTTAAATTGATCAGTGTAAATAGCTCTTTCATTTAAAATTGATTTATATAAAATTTGAGCAAATATTTGCAATGCATAATTATTACTTAGTAGCAAAGATAATCAGGAAGCCCTGTAGACAATGAAACACGAACAATTAAAATCTTTAGGATACACGGAGCATTCAAAAATGAGCTAAACTAATCCAAATAAATAGAAAACTGTGTTATAATGCTTGGCTATAAAGGATTTTAAAGCCAATGCTAGTAATAAAAAGAATCCCAGGTATCATGACTGGGTGTACCCTGTGTGTATTGGCATCTCCTTTTGAAGTGTTAGCTTGCATAACTGTCTCGAGAATAATGAAAGGTAGGCTTTATTATCTCTAGTTATATATGAAGAAACTGTGACATAAAATAAATATCTTGTCCAAGGAACATCAAACTTGGTTCTTACATATCCCAAAACTACTATGCTTATTGAGGATACTTCTTTAATACAAAAAATGAAAGGTAGTATAGATCTAAATACATCTTTTCATGTGTGCTTTGGAAAGATATTAAAAGTTCTAAAGTATCAGCTTGCAAATCTTGTTCATTTATTTCACAATTTTGTGTAAGTCCAAATCTTCAAATTGTGAGGTTTTTGTGTCCTACATGTACTGGACAGAGGAAACAAAGTCTATTCCAATTATTATTAATATCCAATTATTCTTGTTAATGGAGTAAATCATCAGAACAAAACCAAAACTACGAGGTAATTCTTTCAGGTGGGCCTTTGGAAGAACTTTCTATGCCTACATATGAATATGAGACCATGCTAGGTTCTGAGACTGCATGAAAAACGAAGAAGAAAATCAGTGGAGAATCAATTTATAAAGAGATTTCAGTTTCTTAACCTAGAACACCTTCTCGACCTGTTAATACTTTCTTCAGCCTCTATAACTTTCAGACTGATGAAATGACCATGCTTAAGCAAAATTCACCTGCTTCTAATCCAGAAGTATGTTCTCCTTTAACTCTTTCTTTCCTGGAGTAGACACAGTATATTCAATTTTGATTGTCTTTCCTGACCATTGAGTCAATTTATATTTGTATAAGAACTACACTATAAGAAAGGAGTTAATAAAAATTTATATGACCAGGAGTTATTAGTCAATATATAACTATATATATTTCACTGTCATTAAGTGAAACTTTTTCATCTCATATTAAAGTCAGTATTTTTTTTAAAGATTTTATTTATTTATTTGACAGAGAGGAGCGAGATCACAAGTAGGCAGAGAGGCAGGCAGAGAGAGACGGGGAAGCAGGCTCCCTGCCTAGCAGAGATCCCAGTGCGAGGCTCAATCCCAGGACACTGAGATCATAACCTGAGCCGAAGGCAGAGGCTTTAACCTACTGAGCCACCCAGCCGCCCCTGAAGTCAGTAGTTTATATTTCATTTCAGCATAGGATTTATTTCTATAAGATGAGTGCTTATATTCAACTAATAATATGTCTTACTTTTATAATACATTTGGAAATGCAGTTAAAATTTCACTAATGCTATGGTCTGAATGTTTGTGTCCCCCTCAAATTTTTATGTTGAAATTCTAACCTGCAAAGATGATGGCATCAGGAGGTGGGGCCTTTGGGAGATACTTAAGCCATATGAATGGAGCCCTCATAAATAGGATTAGTGTGTTATGAAAGAGGTTCCAGAAAGATCCTTAGTTCCTTCCACTATGTGAAGACATAGTGAGATATTGGCAATGAACCAGGAAGAGGGCCCTCACCCAACCACACTGGCACCTTGATCTTGGACTTTCCAGCCTCTGGAACTGTAAGAAAGCAAACTTTTGTTATTGGCTACCCCATCTGTGGTATTTTATTATAGCAGCTTGAATGGACTAAGATAACTGAGTCAGGCCAAAAAATTTATTTATAAATATTTATTTATAAACTGTTCAGTACTACTTTGCAAGTGACTTGAATCTTCATTGTTTGTTTTATTGCCATAGTAATTATCAGCAGCAAATACTAATTGATGATTTACTTTTGGCCTAACACTAAACTAGGTAGATTCTCTATCTCAGCATAACAGGTATAAGACATGTTGACACAATCTTACACTGATGATTGTTGGTGATTAGGAAGAATAACATAGAGGAAAAGAGTGAATGATTAATTATAAGATAACTATTATGTATAAACTTTGTTCTGCACACTTTATAAATATGAAGTCATTTAGTCTTCTTAGCAATTCTATTATTATCCCCATTTTTCAAATAAGGAAAGTAAGGGAAGAAAATGCTATACACCTTGCCCAGGGTCACCGAGATAACACACAGTAGAACTGAGATTGGAAACCAGGTACTCTGGCTCCAAAAGATACATGGCTGACAGCCTCTGGTTTTTATTTTCCAACAGAGATCGCCTTTAGAAATGGCTTCCAATTAGATATAACAGACATTTCAAATCCTCTTTGAAATTCAGACATGAGAGATGATCTAGTTTCCCTGAACTGAAACAAGGCCTTCAATGCAGACAGTTGATTCAGGAGGTGATCCCAAGGAAGCACAAGGAGAAAGGAATGCAAAAAGCTGGTGAAGAGTGGGTTGTTGAACAAGTTAGTACTATGAGCTCAGGGCTCAGGGTCCTGGGGATCCACCTCCTTTGTTCTGTGTGTGTGTCTCCATTCTCCCAAGTTGAGTGCCTCCCTAAGAATGTGAAATCCCTGGCATTCTGGGATGCCTAGCCCAGGGTGTGAGCAGGCTATCTGGGGGCCTCTCAAGCCAAGAATCATGGAAGTCAGTGTGCAGAGGAACTTCCCACTGAAGTTTCAGGGTAACTCATAGGTGGGCCAAGGAAGTAGGGAGTAGAGGATAACAGCATAAGCTATGGTAAGGGAGAGCAGACATCTGTTGTCTTTGTCTGCCAACCTCCAGGTCCCTAACTTTGGATGACAGCTCCTCAATTGCCTTGTAGTTAGATAGCCCACATCCATTCTTTCCCTCTGCATGGTGAAGGTGAGCTCTGGTGAGGGCAGGGCTGACTCCACTGCCCTCCAGCTCCAGGGTAAAATAGGCATCCCAAGAATTTTCAATCAGCGTATTCCTTCCCTTGGACCCAGTGACTGGTTCACAGATAGTCATGTAAGCTTGTTTCTGACACTCAACCATAAAATTTTCAACTTTTAGGAAATATAAATTTTCCTTCCGAGGCTGCTGAATTGGGAGGGCTTGGATGCAAGTCGCCATTGTGTGGATAGGGCCTATCTGAGAGAAAAAGAGATCTGTAAAAAGGAAAGAAATACAGACACAGAAGAGCAAAGGTAGACATCTAGTTCTGAATGGAGTTCTAACCCAAACCAGCCCTGCCAATAGACTTTTCAATTACATAAGTCAATAAATTCTTTTTTTTGCTTAAGTTATTTTCGGAAGAGTCTCTTCCTCCTATACCACTTTTCCATAACATTTTTGAATGCCTGAACAGTATCTTAACTTCTGAGGGTTTACTGTCTCGTTACTTAAAACCTCAGAATTTTTCATTGAAAGGGGTCTTTGAAGCCATATAAGCCAGTCTTCTTCGTGATCTTCAGCTGTGCTATGCAATGTGGTAGGCAGTTGTCACGAGGCAGAGGAAATGTGGCCGGTCCGAACTGATATGTGCTGTAAGTGTAATTAATATACACACTGGATTTTGAAGACTTTGTACATGAAAAATGTAAAATATCCCATTGATCATTTTTCTACATTGATTATGCATTAAAATAAAAGTATTTGGGATATATTGGGCTAAGTAGGATATATAATTAAAATTAATTTAACTTTTTATTTTTTTATGTGGCCACTTGACAATTTAAAATCATACATGCAGCTCACATTATATTTCTACTGGACAGTGCTGGTCTGTGGCTTCCCTGACAAATGGTGATACAGCCTTTTCTTGAACATGCAGCTCATTACCCCTCTAGGCTGCCCCATCCATTATTGGGTTGTTCTTAAAAATGATTGCCTGTAGATCCAAGATCCATCACCTTGAAACTTCCATCTATCGGCACAAGTTCTGCCTCCTGAGTATGACAGAGTATCTACTCCTCATTCATATCCAGCTCTTCTGGTTTGTTACTGGAAGATTACCATCTAGTGTATCTTTCACCATCTTATCTCATAGGACGTCACATTTTGACAGTGCTTTGCTAACAGGATCCTATATTTGCATTAGAAACAGTTGCAGATATATTAGCCATGATCTTTTTATATCTAATGCAGAGCCTGTTCTCTGTGCCCTTTTGTGAAACTACAGGCAAGGGATAGATTTCTGTTTGCGACCTAGAAAGCTCTCTCCACCTCTAGAAGTGTGACCTGGAGAGAAGAAGTTAAGGTCATCCAGCAGGGATGTTTTCTTTTGCCCTGAGTTCAGTCTTGGGAACATGGACATGGACTTCGGACTGAGAAGAGCACAGTTGTCAAAAGGGAACGGCTGTTCCAAGTCCATTTTTGGCAAACAACACAGTCTATTCCAGTATTATCTGCTCCAACCCAGGCTTCATGAAGGCAGACTGGTTGTTTAACAGTGGGTGAAATAGCTTCTTTGTCATTAGTATCCTTAAAGAAGTACCAAGAAATTTAATGTCCCCTTTAAATTCAAAAATAAAAGAAGTAGAATGCTGCAAATTGCTACATAAGTATGTCCTGAAGATGTCAAGTTTCAAGTTCTTGATGCTTGCTTTTATGATCAAATAGAGTTCACATCTTTCCAGATGGAGTCATAGTTTAAAACACTATTATCGTCTGTAATTCTAACATATTCATTGCAAAGTTGTGAACATCAATGATAAGTTTTTTTAATTGGAATTCCTTACATTTCAGGATATGGACATTCTTGAAAACAAAAACACATGTGTCTGCCCCAAAGTGACTCTTTTTTCATTTCATATTATTTCAACGTAGATTTCATCACTGACCCCTAAAATCCACATTTTAGTCTAGTGATCAGATGGAATTTTTTCTTGTCTAGGGAAAGCTTTTTATTGCAAATAAGTTTCCTAAAGGAGAGGTTAAATAAGACAAGTTCATGCCAGGCACTAATTAAAGCATCCAGGTTTTGTAGACAGTAATATGCCCTGATTATCCAGACAAGTATCTTAAGAAGTAATAAATTGTGGGGTAATGAATCTAATTCAAAGCATTAGGGCTAAAGCATTTCAGTGCCTTTTCAACATCCATATTTGCCCTGTTTCAGTTTATATCAACATCCAGGTAAAAATTCTGTCTATGTAATGTCCAAAACATTCAGTTAATTCAATTCATTCAATTCAGTTAATTCAATATGAAAAAAACATATCCACCAACAAATTGACAAGCTAATTTTTCTAAAAGAGTTGATCAAAACAGTCTCAGCTTAAGAAGGTTTTAGAGAGAGAATCTTAAAAAGCTAGAGCTTTGATCTTATCTCATTTTTTTCCTTCAATAAGTCATTGTACTGCTTCCTCCCACTTAAAAGAAAATCACTTTAATATTCTATAGTTTCTCTTTTCCCCTAGTGCAATGAGCCTTCTCTATGCCATCAAATCCAAAATTTCTAAAATCTCGTCAATAGCCTACTGTATTGAAAGAGTTAAGGTGGTTCTTTGAAACAGTTTAGAGATTCAGTCATCCTCTGAAAATCCTCCTAATTTGTACCTTTCCAGCCTCCCAGTACAGAATAGGTAATCTCTGAGGTCCCAGTGACTTTCCTCTATGCGATAGATGGATCCTAAGGTGACCCTCAATAACTTTTTCCTTTTAGTATTTATGCCCTTGCATGATTGCCTCTCCTTGAGTATTGGCAGGGCCTAGGACTTGTTTCTAACCAACAGAATATGGCAAGATGATGAGCTGTCCATCCCATGATACATTACATGATATGGCAAAAGTGATGAGATGTCACCCTCTTATTTTGTTATATAAAACTGGAGGCTATACATGTGCAGGATAGAATCAAGCAAGCACAAAGCTCTTCAAGCATGACTGGCTGACAGGGTGATCGAACACAAATGAAAGAAAGACCTAAAGGGTATAGAAATAAATAAAAGCCAGGGAAGTTTTGAAAATTGCCTAAATTTTGAGTGTACTCTGTAACCCACACATAGATGCATGAGCAAAGGGTAGATGATTTACTAGTACTAGGTGTTGAAGCAAACCTCTTGTCAATCACAGATCAACTATGATCTGCTATTGCAGACATAGCAGTAACCTCTGGGATCCCAGGATAAAAAAATATAATGGGACTTTTTTTTTTTTAAACTAAGCAGAGAAAAACTTAGCAGTTGCATACCAAGTCATATACGAACAAGATTAAACCCAGACAAATTATTTTAAAATAAAACAAAATAAGCTAACAACCCACAGGGGATAAAAAGCAGAATCCAGAGTTGTTATAGTGTATTATCTAAAATGTCTCGTTTTAACAACAACAACAAAATGAGACATGCAAAGAAACAGGAAAGTGTGACCCGTACCTCATGGGGAAAAAAATAGTCAAGAAAAATTACTTGTAAGTGGGCTCAGATATTATATTAGCAGACAAATATTTCAAAGCACTATTATAAAAATATTCAGAATTAAAGGAAATCATGTTTAAATTATTGAATGAAAATATGATGGCAATGAATCAACAATAGGAAGTCTCAATAAGGAAATAGAAATTATGAAAAGAAACAAATGGATATTCAGTAATTGAAAGTCACAGTAGCTGAAATGAGAAATTCACTAAATGGGTTCAATCACAAATTTGCAAGTAGAAGAAAGAATCATTAAACTTGAAGAAATAGAAATTATCCAATCTGATGAACAGAGGGGAAAAAATTGAAGAAAAGAGTGGACCTCTGAGATCTGAAGACAACAAAAGAACATAAATGTAATTGGAATCCTAGAAGGAAATGACAGAAATAGTGGCAACAAATTTTTTGAAGAAATAGTAACAAACAGCTTTTCAAATTTAATGAAAAATAAATCTACAAATCCAAGAGGCTGAATGAATCCTGAATTGGGACAAACAATAACTATAAGGAAATCCACACCTAGATGCGTCATAGCCAAACTGTTGAAAATCAAAGTCTGGAAAGCAGTAAAAGAAAAATAACTCATTATATACAGAGAAATCGTGATAAAAATTGACAGCTGACTTCTCATCAGAAGCAGTGAAGTCCAGAAGACAATGAAATAATGCATTTAAAGTGCTAAAAGTAAAAAGTGGTCAACCAAAAATTCTATTTTCATCAAAATGAAAGTGAAAAGTGAAAATAAAATATACTCCTAGATAAACAATGACTGACAAAATTTGTGGCTAATAGATTCATCTTACAAGAAATACTAAAGAAAATTTTTCAGGCTGAAAGGAAAAAACACCAGAGTGTAAATTGAATTAAAAGGAATAAATGAAGAGCACCAGAAATAGTAAATATGTGGATAAGTATAAAAAGTGGCCAGAATATAGTTCCTGCCTTTTCTTCCCACAGTATATTTAAAAGACAAAATGTTCTGCAAAACAATAATAGCACTGTGTTGTTAATTTTCTTATATACATATATGTAATATATAACAATAGCAGAAAACAAGAAAAGGAAATAAAACTATATTGGAGCAAAGTTTCTATAGTTTACCAGAATTCAGCCAATATTATCCTGAAGAATAATTAGACTATGATAAACAAGGATGCACATTGTAATGCTTTATGAAAAACAAAATTACTTTTAAAATGTAGTAAAGAGTCAATAGAGAAATTTAGATGACACAATAAGAACAATAAACAAATAAAACATACCTTTAACACAAAAGAAGGTCTTAAGGAAGAAAAAAGAAACAAAAACAAATAAACAAAAAACCTATGAAACATATTTAAAAGCAATGGAAAAATTCCAGATGTAAATCCAAGTATGTGGATAATTATAATAAATGTGAATGTCAGAGAAAAGGCAGAGATTGTCATGATAGTTTTTTGTTTTAAAGAGCAATGTCCAACTGTATGCTATCTACAAAGGACACATTTTATTTTTTTTTTAAAGATTTTATTTATTTATTTGACAGAGAGAAAGAGATCACAAATAGGCAGAGAGGCAGGCAGAGGGAGAGGGGGAAGCAGGCTCCCCGCTGAGCAGAGAGCCCGATGTGGGGCTCAATCCCAGGACCCTGAGATCATGACCTGAGCCAAAGGCAGAGGCTTAACTCACTGAGCCACTCAGCTGCCCCAAAGGACACACTTTAGATTAAGACAAAAATTAGTTGAAAGAAATAAGAAAAAAATGTTCCATCCAAATAAGAATAGTAATAGAACATAATAAATATCAGAAAAAAATAGACTTTGAGAAAAGAGATATAATTACAGGTGAACAGATTTATAATAATAAAAAGATCATACATCAAGATAATATGTACACACCTAACAACAGAACCCAAAAGACATATGTAAAAACCAAAAGAATTGAAAGAATATATAAAAAATTTACAAATATAGTTGGATATTTCAATACCCTACTCAGAAATAATTATTAAATAAATGGAGAATCAGCAAGTATCTGGAAGACCTGCACAACACTAGCAACCAATTTGACCTAACTGACATTTATAGAACACTTTGCCTAATGACAGAATACACATTCTTTTTAAGAGCACATGGAACATTCTTCAAGGTAGACCATATGCTAGGCCATAAAACAAGCCTCAATAAATTTAAAAGAATTGAAGTTATTCAGAGTGTGTTCTCTGACCATAAGAAAATTGAACTGAATGGAAACAAAAGCAACATAATAAAATTTGTGGAACACACCCAACAGGGAAATTTATACCTATAACTGAGCACATCAGAAATGATGAATATTTTCAAATAAATAATCCTAGTGATCAACTTAGGCTAGAAAAGGAAGAACGAAATACCCTAAAGCAAACAAAAATAAGGCAATAACAAAGAGCAAAGCATAAATAATAAAAATAGAAAAATAATAGAGCAAATCAAAATAACCAAAGGTTGGCACTTTCAAAAGATCTACAAAACTGATGAACATTTAGCTAGATTGACCAGGAAAAAAATGAAAGAAGGTATCAATGACCAAAATGAGAAATGAAAGAAGGGACTTCCCTATGGACCCTACAGAAGGTGGAAGGATTATAAGAGCATACCATGAACAACTTTATGGAAACAATTTAGATAACTTACATAATATAGACAACCAAAACTGACTCAAGAAGAGCTTATAAAACCTGAATAAGCCAACCACAAGGAGATAAAGAAAATGAATTAGTAATTAAAAATTGCCCAGGGGCATCCAAGTGACTCAGTCGGTTAGGCATTCAACTCTTGATTTCAGCTCAGGTCATGATCTCAGGGTTGTGAGATTGAGTCCCGCATCAGGCTCCACAGTGGGCATGGGGCCTGCTTAAGATTCTCTCTCTCCCTCTCTCTCTGCCCAGCTGCCCCCTCTCTCCCTCCCTCTTAAAAAAAAAAAAGGAAAAAGAAAATTTTGCCTAAAAAAGAAAGGTTGAAACCTGGTTAGCTTCATCGGTAAATTCTGCCAAATATTTTAAAAATATATAATAGCAATGTTTCACAAAATTTTCAGAAACTAGAACACGAAGGAACACTTCTCAACTCCTTCTATTAGTCTACTCTTAAGACACCAAAACCACACAAAAACCTCACAAGAAAACTACAAACCAATATCTTACATAGACACATATATCTTTCATCAGAGACTGGCATGCTGAATCTAGCAAAATATAAAAAGTATTAATTTTAAATGAAAACCACAATGAGATCATCACTTTGCACTTACTGATAATGGTTATAATAAAAAAAGATGGGCAGTAACGAACATTGGTGAAGATTTAGAGAAATTGGAACCCTTATACAGTGGTGGGAGGGGTGCAAAATGTCCAGCTACTTTGGAAAATGGTCTAATCGTTTCTCATAAGATTAAATAGAGAGTTTCCATATAGACCAACAATTTCCCTCCTAGGTACATACCCAAGAAAAATGAAAATATTCATCCACACAAAAACTTGTACACAAATGTTCATAGTAGTCTTACTTATAATAATAAAAAAAAGCAGAAGCAACCATAATATGCATCCAGGATATGAAGTACTGATACATGCTACAACATGGATTAACCTCAAAAACATTATGCTAAGTGAAGGAAGTCGGTCACAAAAGACCACCTTATTATGATTCCATTTACAAGAAATGTCTATAATAGGCAAATCTATAGAGACATAAAGTTGATTAGTGGTGACCCGAGGCTGGCAGAGTGGGAGGAGGGGGAGGAATGGGAGGTGACTGCTAATGGGTATGAGTTTCTTTTTGGAATGATGTGAATGTTCTAAAATTAGATCATGGTGATATTTGCACAGCTATGTGAATATAATAAAATTCACTGTATTGTACACTTTAAATGGGTGAATTCTATGCTATGTGAATTCTATCTCAGTAAAGGCATTTTTTTTCACAAAAGTATCGTATATTCCAAGGGGGTGTTATCCCAGAGATGCAAAATTAGTTAATATCTAAAATTCCAGTCTTTTCTTACCTTTTTTCTGCTATAACTAGTAATGCAGTGAATAGGGGCATCTGGGTGGCTCAGTCGGTTAAGCATCTGCCTTCAGCTGAGGTCATCATCTCAGGGTCCTATGATCGAGCCCCTGCGTTGGGCTCCCTGCTCAGTGGGGAGTCTGCTTCTCCTTCTCCCTCTGCTCTTCCACCCTCTTGTGCCCTCTCTGTCTCTGTCTATCTCTCTCATTCTCTCTCAAACAAATAAATAAAATCTTTATTAAAAAATAATGCAGTGAATAGAGATACTATCATCTTTTTAGAGAAATTTTAACAGACAATACATCACTCCTCTTTGAATTTAAAATCAAGCAGGAAAAAACAAAAGTAAAAAAAAAAACAAAAAAATAATAAAAATAAAATTAAGCAGGAAAAAGGCTTAGGAAACAGACAAATGGAAATCAGGATATGAGCTTTATTCCTCATAAATAGAAGAGTGTGGCTTTTTTAGATAGGCAACCAAATGGGCTTTCTAATCCCTGCTTTCCAAGTTAGGCACCCTCACGGCTGGACAACCAGGGGCCAGTACTGAAATAAGTGGCAGAGGGGAGACAATGTATTCTTCCTGCAGACAGGCGGTCTCTCTCAACCCCACCTCCAAACCGCGCCCCCCCCGGCCCCCCGCATAAAGACAAAGTGGCTGAATTCAAATGCTTCCAAACTCACTAGAGAAACTTTAGTCTCTCCAAATGTATACACAGGGAATAGAGATAGATGCTATAATGTCAAGTACTTTTGCAGAGCTGCTTACACTAGACATGAAAATCATAATTAAAACTTCCTGTTATTATAAATAAATGTTTTTGGATTAAATAAATGAAGAACAATCACATTTAATAGTATAGTACTGAATTGTTTTTATCCCACCCGGAATAATTATTTTAAGTACCGCCCAGTTTTGTATATTGGGAGAGTGGCAGCTAGGATATGATTAGAATTTTGCAGTAAAACCCTGGCTCATCCCGATACTCCCAGGAGATTGCCACCTGCTTCCCAGGACAGGTGGTGTCAAATATAATCCCAGAGAGTGGCTGAGTCCTGCTCTACTACTCACGTACTCATATAGAAGAATGCATGTTGAATTACTTATTTCAAGATACATAGTCTTGGCTTCTGGATCCTATAAGAATCAATTCAATCCTCATCATATCAGTTTTTCATCTGTGGTAGAGAGACACCTACCTGGATTGAAATTCTAGTACTACCATAGTATGGATAAACATAGAAGTTCTACACCTCCATCTGTAAAGTAAAGATGGTAATGGTTTCTTTATTTTTTGTTGGGTTATTGCAAGCCTCGGAGATTATACATGTGAGGAGCTAAGCACAGTGTTTGGCACATAATATGCATTCAATAAATTTTAGCTGGTAATGATGTCACAAGAACAGCATTCTCATAAAAATTAATTCACTCAAGATTCACAAGATGTATGGAACTCCTATGAGCAAAGTGTCATCAGTGGTAAGCGTTACATATAATATCATTGTACATAGATCATCAAAGGTACTGGAAACCAAGACATAATTAGCTGTAGATGATTTTAAGTGAGATTTTCTGTTAGCAAAAAAAAAGATCATTTTTATATCAGGACATTAGCAGAATAACGTTTATCCCAATACTTACGGGAATAGTTGACATATCTAGCCTTGCTAACAGAGAACGCTTGGAAAAGTTACAAAAAACAGCTTCCGAGGATCTACCATTGGTGATCCAGGGAGCAGTAACAGAAGGGCACAAAAAGAGAATTGGTTGTGTAATTGCATTCTGTCAAACAGCTAGATAAGCAGCCAGGAGCTTTGCATTAGAATGCATTTGGTTATCCCACTTACAATGGGCTGGTAATCCTATAAATATTTATTGCTGAACTAAAGAAAGCAGCATAAGCTTTTACCCTTTGAAAAGGGTCCGTAACCTGCACAGTGCCAGTGAAGTATGAAACCCTGATGATTTGGTTACTCCTTAATATGTTAGAGGCTAGGCTGAGGGTGACACATGGGAACACTGTGGTTGCAGTTGTTGGAGGCGTGCTCCTGGAGGGCAATTGTGAGCATATGCTTCGGTGGGGGAGTGATCAAACCCACAGCTGCTCTCTACTCTGACCTGAAGCAGGACAATAATGGAACTCATGGATTAACAGATTTAACCTTGAATGGTTGGGAATAAGGCTCAATTCTTTCTGAATAGACTAAACACAAGAACAAAAGAGGAAAGAACGGGGCGGAGGGGGGGGGGGACACGCTTTCCTTGAGATGATTCTGTATCTGTGTGTGTTACGTACTGTTATTCTTCCACTGTGGCTTGGAAGAAAGGAACTGATTCTTTCTTCAAAAGGTATGGCATCATTTAAGTAATAAATCTATTTTCAGTTGTGTATGCTGTATGCGTCCAATAACCAAAAATAAAAATTTATCACTTATCGTTTTGCAGATCTTTTCATATCCTGTCTATTCCTTGAAAGATTTAGGCAGCAAATAATAAAAGCCCCAAAATAAAAGGACCAAAACAGCTACTGATATAACAAAGAAAATAATCAAAAATAAGAGGAAAGGAGAGAAAAAGCTCAAAATCTGCTGGCTGAGAAAGTCTACAATAACTAAGTAGGATGCTTAATTGTGAACTTTCTTTGTAACTAGAACAAAAAGGAAACCTCAATGAATAAATACTACCATCCTCTTCTTTTAAAAAGAAGTTATAAATCTATAATAACTAAGCATGATACTTAATTAGAAACTGCAGCCAGAACAAAGAGGGAAACGATGAATAAATACTACCATCTGCTTTTTTCAAAAAAGTTACGATACCTTCTCAAAACTGCACATCAATACACCACTTGCTTCTCTTGCTGTGTTGTGTAATAATGAGCACCAGAAGGGGCGTCTGGGTGGTTCAGTTGGTTAAGCTTAAGCCTCTGACTGTGGTTCAGATCATGATCTCAGGGTCCTGGGATTGAGCCCCACCTCAAGCTCCACCTCGAGCCCTGCACTGGGCTCAACAGGGAGTCTACTTCTCCCTCTGGTCCTCCCCCTGCTCATGCTCTCTCTCTCTCTCTCTCTCTCTCTCTCAAATAAATAAATAAATAAAATCTTTAAAAAAAAAAAAAAGACTACCAGTAGGCACTGAGCGATGGGTTCATTGCCTCGGGTGTGTGTGTGTGTGTGTGTAGTACATGAACATTTCTATTGACAGTTGAAGGGGAAACTCAGGGGCTACTTATGAATTTGAAGATTCAGATTTCTAATGTAGGAATTCTAGAAGGGAAATAATATTTTTCCCTCTTAAACATCTGCTATGTGTCCAATACCTTTCTGGAGATATACAGAGAACAAGCTCTCATTATGCTTACAAGCTATTAAGAAAGAAATAATTTGGGGCGCCTGGGTGGCTCAGTGGGTTAAGCCTCTGCCTTCGGCTCGAGTCATGATCTCAGGGTCCTGGGATGGAGCCCCGCATCGGGCTCTCTGCTCAGCAGGGAGCCTGCTTCCTCCTCTCTCTCTGCCTGCCTCTCTGCCTATTTGTAATTTCTCTCTCTGTCAAATAAATAAAAAAGAAAGAAAGAAAGAAAGAAAGAAAGAAAGAAAGAAAGAAAGAAAGAAAGAAAGAAAGAAAGAAAAGAAAGAAAGAAAGAAAGAAAGAAAGAAAGAAAGAAAGAAAGAAAGAAAGAAAGAAAGAAAGAACTTCTGAACAAGTAATTGCAAGTCCGATATTGTTACCCAAAATGATGGGTGCATACTCCTCTTGTCACCAATAGTAAGGAGATTCTACCTGTCCCTGGTTAACCAGAGCAATTTTCTCTGCCTAAGTGTGTGGTGGCTAAGAGTGCAAGTTCTGGAGTCATAGTGCCTGGGTTTGAATCCTATGCAATGATTAGCTTATATTACCAATGCTTAGTTCTACAATCTCAGCCAAATTACTTAGCCTCTGTATGCTCCCAGTTCCTCATCTTTACAGTGGGGATAACAGTACTACCTACTGTTACATAATTATAATTATATAATTACGTTATTGTGAGTTTTAAATGGGACATCTTTTCCTGGAATCACATGGTTCCAAGACCATGCTAGCAAAACCCGAATGGTCTCTTGAGGCCCCAGCCTTAGAGTTCCTCAAACCTCACTTCTGCAGCATTCTATTGGTCAAAGTGAGTCACAAAACCCATTTAGATACAAGGGATGGGGAAATAAACTCCACCTCTTAATGAAAGGAGCTGTGAAGTATGGTAGCTATTTTTACATTCTTCCACATTGCAGTGGAGATGGAAAGACCACATAGAGTGTGGGATGAATAGATCTTAATGTTTGTTTGGATGTAGGGAAGAAAAAAGAAAGGAATCAATCATGATAGCAAATTTTCTGTCCTGAGCAAGTAGATGGGTAATTTTGCAAATCACTTGGTACTGAATTGAGAATCAGTCCACAATTTGAACTAAAATTTAAAATTGAGTCATTATGAGGGTTTTTCAAACATACTAACCAACAACTTAGGTTGTTTTGAGAATCATAATCCTCCATGTTACTTAAATATTGTTGAATTTGCTTTGACTCTATACCTCAAGGGCTAGAAAAAAAATTCTTCAGTGTGTGGACTGACATATTACATGTACTGGGTCCCTTAGAATGAACTCTACGTACACCCTGATTTATTCCGGTTATGCTGTTAATGAGCCAAACGTGAATGTCTAACTTTCTACAATATGGAGAAAGCTTTATCCAAAGGAATAATTCTTTGTACTCTCCATATATCCCCAGTTCCCTACCAATTGCAGTGGAAATTATGACATCTTCCCTTAATGGAGTACTCCCACCAGTGTAAATGGCCATTCCTCATGTGTGAGAATTAGCTCATTCTAATTAGGTGTTTCACTTTTCATTCATATAATGATAGTCATGAGAAAACTGTTGTCTGTATTCAGAACGCGGATCCCAGAAAAATTAACAGCATTATTTTACTGAAAGGTTTGCAAGTAAATATCATTGACTGCATTGACCTATGTATATGAAAATTTGGTGGCTTTACTATGAATACTCTTAAATATCTCTCCCTCTTTTTCCTTCTTTGTCTCCACAGCCACTGCCTTAATTTTGACTCTGAATCATTCCTTAACTGGTCTTCCTGCATATAGTTTATTCCTCTTTGAGCTATTCTCCATATGTTTCTAAATGCAAGTCTTTATTAGCTTCTCTACTTAATTAAAAAAAAATTCATGTCTCTACTTTACCCAAAGAGTTCATTTCAAACCAATATTTTCAATAGATTTCAGAATAAATTAACAGGTCGATTTAAATTATTTTCAAACTCCCAATGAAAGAAGGATACACTTACAAGGAAATTGAGTTGTTATTCCAAAAGCCAGATTATTTATTTTCTTGCTAATAACAATTATTTGAGTGGAAATATTGGATGTAAGTGTATCCAGAGCCTAAAATATTGGTATTTAGTTCTTTTTCCCAAACTTATTTCATTCTGCATGTAAGTGGTAGAGTATGATACATGTGAAGTTAGACATGAGGAGTTCCTTTTGATTTTTGGATTTTTGAGTTGTTTGGAATCATCTTCCAAAATTCCAGTTGACTTAGATTAAGAAATTAAAATCACACGTTTACCAAGTATTGGATTGTGTCAGAGATGGAAAGACAAAAAGGTGGTCCTTGCTCTAAAGGACCTCATGACCTTTGAGGTAGCCTTTTAGACAGACTTTTAGCAGGTAAGAGGAGTGTAGTGTGGTACTTGCCAATGTAGAGTTAAAGTACCAGTTATGAAGGAAGAGTGGAATGAAGAAAGGATCTATTGAATCTGTGAAATCAAGGAAATTTTCACAGATGAACTAGCATTTAAAATGTCTAAAAGATGAATAGATGTCTGCACCCCTATGTTTCTTGCAGCATTATTTATGATAGCCAAGATATGGGAGCAACCCAACTATTCATCGAAAGATGAACAGATAAAGAAGAAGTGGTGTGTATATACATGCGTACACTCACACACACACACACACACACACACACACACAATGGAATATTACTCAGCCATTAAAAGAATGAAATCTTGCCATTTGCCACAGCATGAGTGGATCTAGAGGGTATAATGCTTAGTGAAATAAGTTAGAGAAAGACAAATACCATATGGTTTCATTCATATGTGGAATTTAAGTAACAAAACAAACAAAAAAGAGACAAACAAAAAACCAGACTCTTAAATAAAGAGAACAAACTGGTGGTTGCCACCAGAAGGGAGGTGCATGGGAGGTGGATGAAAGAGGTGAAGGGGATGAAGAGTACACTTACCCTGATGAGCTCTGAGTAATGTATAGAATTGCTGAATCACTATATTGTACACATGAAACTAATAGAACACTGGATGTTAATTATACTAGAATTTAAAAGAAAAAAAGATGAGTAGGAATTTATAGGTAGAGAAGCTGGGGAATAGCATTCCAGTCAGAGGGAAGAGCATAAACAATTTTATGGAGGCAAGAAAAGATTAGTTCAGAGAAGTGTAATGACTTAGCTAAGCCTAAGATTCAATAGGAAAATGAGTAGAAGATGAAGGAATCAAAGTGCTGGGCCTCCTTCTCCATGCAGGCCCAGGGTGGTCAGCATAAAACACCATGTCAAACTGAATGACATAAAATCGACATTTTATAGATCAAAAGAGTTGAATATTAGAATTTCAGGGATTCAAACTTCTAAAATTCAACTGTGGAGCCTTGAACTTGACATTTTGAAGTCGGTTTGTCTAACCTGACATGTCTGCTCCTGAGTAAAGGAGGCCCACTTAATGTTTTTAGGTAAAGAATAGTTTACTGAGGGGAAGCAAGAACAGCTCTCCCAGGAGTTCAAGAACAAGACCTAGACTCAGTTGAGCATCATGGAAAATAAACAGAAATAACCTCCACTCTGCCCTCATCATAACATCGCTGTTCTTTCTGTTGATCTATTCCCCTTTTCCTTCTCTATGGATTGATTTCCTTGGTGTACTTGTAGTTTCTGCTCCTTCATGCCTTCAATGTCCTATGGACAGTGCACCCCGGTCCTCCTTCAAATCATAACCCTTTGGCCTCAGCTTTCTCCACCAAGTGACGATGTGCCATGTTTTGAAATTCTGAGAGAATGAATTTCATTGGCCTAGCTCATCTGGTGCTAGGCTGTAGGTCACAGGCATTATTATCCAGCTGTCACTTCGCGAATCCACTACCCTCTCCAAGTCAATTATCTGTGGCCACAGGAAGTACATGGCTGCTCAGCGGGAGGTGTGGGTGGGGATACTTCCCCAGAGGAGAGTACTGACCTCACCCAGTGAGGTCAGGGTGAGAACCCCTGACTCGGTTCCTGAGGTCCAAGAAGACCTACTCTCTCACATTTTGCTTTCAGCTTCGAGAATATCTAAGAGTGTACCCTCAGTATGATTACCCAGAGTATCCATCATCCTCATTGTTCTTGAAATTTGGGAGTTTAATAATTCCTGTCATTACTAGAGTTTGGGCGCAAGGGAGGGGGAAAAAATCACTAATTAAGAAGCAACAGCATGATGCCTTGTTATATTAACTAAATCCTTTTGAGTGTATACGCGATGGCCAACAGCCATCCCTTTTCTACCTCCCCGTATTAGACGTACTTGAATATCTGCTTTCTGGTTTTTAGAATAAAAAGCCTTTCTGACAATGCCAGTAGCTACTAAGAAAACAAGTGGGCTGCAGTGCTGGCAACCACTTTAGTCCCTTCTCATCATCCCTTATGTCTTTTTTTTTTTTTTTTTTTTTTTGCCGCCATTAGTAGCCTTCACGCACATAGCATGGTATTTCTCCACAGGAAGTAAGATGGCTTGACTAGCAATAAATGGCCTCATAATGAGGTGATTATTTTTAACATGTGTAGATTCTAGTCTGGCTCCAATAAATATCAAATAGAGCATGAGACAAATGTCATAGAATATTCCTTTTTCATTTCCTATGTGGTATATAAGTACAAGAAAAATCCATTCAACTGTCACTAATAAATGCTCTTACTAAATAAAATGCCATCAGACAAAAATGGAGCTCAGGAACAGTACTTACAACAGAGTTCTCAACCCTGAAGCTACACTCCGGGAAAATCCATAACCTTCCTCCCCTACCAAATCTACCTAAAATACTGTTCTTTCACCTGTTAAGGTGTTTGTTGGGAAGGGAAATTGAAAGGTGGTGAGCAGGGGAACTGGACAGGTTTTTTTCTTTTTAAGATTTTATTTATTTGACAGAGAGAGAAATTACAAGTAGGCAGAGAGGCAGGCAGAGAGAGAGGGGGAAGCAGGCTCCCCGATGAGCAGAGAGCCTGATTCAGGGCTCTATTCCAGGAACCTGAGATTATGACCTGGGCCGAAGGCAGAGGTTTTACCCACTGAGCCACCCAGGCACCCTGGATGTTTTGTTTTTTTTTATATTAGCCTCGGCTTCTTTCCCCTCCATGTCCTACATTTTCTTTTTTTTATTTATTTGGAGAAGGGTGACCAGAGATAGACTTCTTGATAGTTGCCTACATCTCTAAAGTACTGTATATAATTTGTCTGCCAGCATTAAAAAGCAGTGCAGCTGGGTGGAAACATAGGGCAGGTCCCCAACATAGGAACTGCAGAGGGAGAGAGGGAAAAAGCCAGTGTGACCTCTTGGACATGTAGCTGGGGCCAGTAGGCTCACTGTCTCTTGGTCCTGCTGCTTTTTTTACTGTTTTTCTTTCTTGTGCATTAATTATGCATCCATCCATCCATCCACCCATCCATCCCCTGCAGGACACTGATTGTGTACTTTCTGTGTGTTTATCACAGTGCAGATGACCAGAACTTACCTCAAGACCAGCGATCTCAAAATTCTTGGAGAGCAAGGTCCAGGAATTTATATATTTAGAAATGTTATTTATTTTTTTAACTTTCTTTTTTTTTCCAGAGAACACACACACAAGTGGGAGGTGTAGGGTCAGAGGGAAAGAGAGAGAATCTTAAACAGGCTCCATGCCCAGTGTGGAGCCCAACACAGGGTTCAATCCCAAAATCCCGAGATCCCAACCTGAGCTGAAATCAAGAGTCAGAAGCTTGACTAACTGAGCCACCCAGGCACCCCCAGGATTTTGTATATTTAACAGACTCTAAAGTTAATTCTGATTTCCAGAGCTGGGTAAGCCCCACTTATTTAGAGGCTACACATATGTATAACCAGGATTCCTATCACCACGGAGGTCACTCTCTCTTGCTGTTCTCTGTCCAATATTCAAATCTTATTCCTGTTCTTTCCCTGCCTCCTAAGAGTACAACCAAACAAAAACAAGACTTCTGAAGTTTGTTGCTGACATTTATAATTGAAATAAATGCTAAAATTCAATTCGAGTTTGGTGAAAAAGAAGATGTAATGTTTTCCCTCCCAGTTCATGGACCCTTGAACTCCATCCACCTCTTGGTATTTGTGAACCTTGTGTTGAAGAGTCTTTTCTTTTTTTTTAAGATTTTATTTATTTATTTATTTGACAGAGAGGCAGAGATCACAAGTAGGCAGAGAGGCAGGCAAAGAGAGAGGGGGAAGCAAGCTCCCCGCTGAGCAGAAAGCCCCATTTGGGGCTCGATCCCAGGACACTGGGATCATGACCTGAGCTGAAGGCAGAGGCTTTAACCCACTGAGCCACCCAGGTGCCCCTGAAAAGTCTTATAAACAGAGATTTTATTTCATTTTTTTAAAGATTTTATTTGTTTATTTGAGAGAGAGAGAGCACAAGCAGAGGATGAGGGAGAAGCAGGCTCCCAATGAGCAGGGAGCCCAACATGGGACTTGACATGGACCACGACCCCAGCCGAAGGCAGATGGTCAACCAACTGAGCCACCCAAGCACCCCTAAGCAGAGATTTTAAAGCAGTGTTATGTAGTAGAAAAGGCACCTACCCATTTTAGAATTAGGTGGCCTTAAGTTTGGATCTCTGTGCCAGAACTTACTAGCTATAGAACCTTCAGCTAAAAAGCCTTAACTTCTCCAAGTTTTACGTTTTTTCAACTCTAAAGTGCAATTAAAAGGGAACTAATAACTTACCAATGCCTCATTTTCAAAAATTTAATTAGATAATGTAGATAGTAGCTTGGAACATTGTAAATGTTCAAAAAGATAGGTTCAACCTATATTAGTCATTCCACCCCGTGTTAATATTAGTCACCTAACAGGAAATGCTGCTTCTGTTTGAAATATCTTTTATTAATTGCATTTTTAAATTTATATATGTATAAATTTATATACATATATATTTATGTACACATATATATGCCTGTGTGCATGCATGCGTGTTTAAAAATGTTTAAAATGTTTAAAAATGTTTAAAATGTTTAAAATGTTTAAATTATTAATTATTAAATTATATTTATTATAATTATTAAATTAAATGTTTAATTATGTTTAAAAATGACCTAACCCTGACCCTCATGATTCCTTGTAAGTCCACCAAATACCCAGATCAGAGATCATTTCAAAACGTGTATTGGTTTGGGCAATAGCATGACTGTCTTTAATTCTCCACCTTTTGTTTGGAGCTCAGCACATTAGATGTGACTGGTAATTTTCAAGTTCATGGTGGATGACAGATACTGCCCTTCATCTCTGCAATGTGGACAAAGCTACTCAGTTTCACTAGATGATTATGCTGTGCAAATACACACGTGATGCTCAGCACTTACCTAAGTGCAGGCAGCAACCTGAATTCCACACACATAGGCCACTGATGTCTAAATGTGTCCAGAGGTCTGGACTGACAGAGTATTTTCTCTTACTACTTAAATCTCGAGGGATTAGCTGAGCCAGGGGCCCCAGGCTCAGTCTATCTTATACTGGGCGGAGGAACAAGCATATCCAAGTAACTGAGCACTGTGTCATTGAATTTAGTAGAAAGGAAGCATAATTTTTATGATAAGAGAAAACTGATTTTTATTTTACACATGCATACACACACACGTGCGCACACACACACACACACACACACACTCTGAACCCAAAAAGAATTGGATACCATTGTGCTGGAGACGCTGAGCTTCTGGGAGCAGGCCATTAGCACTTCCGGGGGACTTAACTGTCACACACTGGTCTCCCAGCAAAGGAAGAGTTTCTAAAGTCACTTGGGGTGATTGAAGGAGAGCATGGAGTGCTCTCCAGAGCAATTTTCAGAGACTGAAAGTGCCACCTGATGTAGCAGGACTTGGAGGAAAATGTTTCTTCTGTGTTTTCATTGACTCACTCTTTAATTGATTCTTTGGAAAAGGCAGAATGTTTTGTTTCAGACAAGGATCCCTCTTCAGGAAGCTGAATGCTCTTTTCTCACAGTTTTAGACAGACAGCGAGAGAGGGAACACAAGCCAGATAGGAGCACAGGGAGAGGGAGAAGCAGGCTTCCCACTGGGCAGGGAGCACGATGCAGAGTTCGATCCCAGGACCCTGGGATCAGGACCCAAGCTGAAGGCAGACACTTAACAACTGAGGCACCCAGGCGCCCCACACGGTTTTTTCTTTATCAGAAATCACTTTCATAGCTAAGTAATAGCACAGTCGCGTGATTTGCCGGACCCTGAAACTTAAATACATGAATCCTCTCGTCTACCCAAAGTTCAGGAACATGCAGTTTACAAATAATGAATGGTAAAAATCAATGTAATAGACATCTTGGTCATAGGTAACAGGCACTTTAAAGAAATTTAGAGACATGTTAATTAGACCAATGGTTCTATCAAAATCTGGCAGATGATGACCAGTTTAATAAGAAAAAAAAACAGTCTTGGGGAAAACGGGTCATCCTTTTTAAATTGTAATGAAGGATGTCTTCCATTATATACCTGTGTCTCCTGACTGAGCTCCTTCGCTCTCATTCCTTGTTTCTTCTAATGCCTGACAGAATGTCTAACGTATGTTGAACTTTCAACAAATATCAGTTAAATGAAAAAATGAACAGAGGAATGAACAAAAAAAATTTTTTAAATGACCAACAGTATCTCAATAAGTTCTAGAAACCATAGTGTTGTGGGTTAAATTATGTCCTCCAAAACTTCATACATTGAAGTCTTAACCAACAGTACCTCAGAATATGGCCTTATTTGGGAAATAGGGTCATGCAGATGTAATTAGTTAAGATGAGATCAAACTGGAATGGCGTGAGCCTCTTGGCCCACGTCACTGGTGCTATTATAAAAGGGGAGAACTTGGAGACAGAGCCATACACAGGAAAACATCATGTGAAAAATGGAGTTAAATGGCCTCAAGGCAAAGAAACACCAAAAGGTAGGAGGAGAAAGGCCTGGAACAGAACCTTCCCTAGTGACTTCAAAGGGAATATGGCCCTACAGATGCCTTTTCTTTTTTTCAAGATTTTATTTATTTATTTATTTATTTATTTATTTATTTATTTATTTATTTGACAGAGACACAGAGAGAGAGAGACAGCATGCACAAGCAGATAGACGGGCAGGCAGAGGGAGAGGGAGAAGCAGGCTCCCAGCTGAGCAGAGAGCCCAACATGGGGCTCGATCCTAGGACTCTGGGATCATGACCTGAGCTGAAGGCAGCCGCTTAACTGACTGAGCCACCCAGGCGCCCCCCTACAGATGCCTTGATCTCAGACTTGTAGCCTCCAGAACTATGGAACAATGAATTTCTGTTGTTTAAGCTGTTTTAGCATCCCCAGAAAGCTAATACACTTAGCAATTGAGAATTTAGAAGTAGGAAGAGTCCCAAAACTGTTGAAAGGAGACATTAAGAAAATGTATCTACCAGACGGAGTGGCCCAATCGCTAATTGGTATGCAAGAACTGGAGCCCAATGTGTTGGAAGAGGTGACGGGACCCCTGGCCTAGGGTACAAGGCAGGTGACCAGATGAGGACTCAGGAAAAAGACCAAGGCAGCTACCAGAGGAGGCTGGAGATCCAGTCACACAGAAGCTCTTGGTTGGCAGAATTGCTTCAAGGTTGGAATTAGGGCTGCTTAAATGTTCCTTTCCTCAAGTTTAAATGGATGTGTGGGGACCAGGAATGGAGCAGAAATACATGTGGGGATCTAGGGAAGAGGATGTGGTAAGAAGGAAGACTGCAAAAACTGGGAACCAGTGGACCCAAAAGAATGTCCATCTGTTTAGGGCATACTTCCCACTTAATGTTAAATTGGCTTCTTGGTACACATAACTAGATTATTATTATTTGCTATATGCCAGTAATTGATTTTGGCAATTACGCATCTGTAATGTGTAATTGTATAATCTGCATGTGTGATGGAATTTGTGTGGGGCCCTGTGCAAGGCTGTGTTTATGGTTGAAATCTCTAGGGCTGTAGAATAAGACCAGACTTCACTCAGCAAACACCAAGCTCCACCACTTACCTACTGTGATGGAATTTTATTTTAGTATCAACTTTTGTTATAAAAGCTCCGGTCTGTTCCTCAAAGGATTCCCAGTACACTGACCTGAAAACCATGACATAGATCAGAAGACATGCATTGCAAGGCCTTCTGGGGATTTTCTCTGCCATCAATTCACTCCAGAGAATTTCAGGAAAGCTGTCCTACCTTTCAAAAATCACCAGCCTCATATCTTGCTTATTTTCAGTTGTCTTCATCGGACCAAGCAGAAGTTGCACTGAGGAGCTAAGGCCTGGTCTCTGAAGGATGGAGGGAATGGTGCAGAATGGAGGATAGTTGACAAGCGAATGGCACACTGATTACCTTATCCAAAACCATCTCTAGAATTTTCCCCAAATCACATATTATGCTTTCACTGTATTATAAACTAGTATTTTGTTTATTAAAATTTTTTTATAACAAAGGATAGATTTTCTTTGGTTGACCTGTACACATATGCCCTTGTGAACAGATATAATTTATGGATTTTTTATTGCCCTATATTTCAAATTAATAGAAAATAATATAACAGATACTCTTGTACTCAGATTGAACAAATATTAACATTTTGCGATTTTTCTTTCACATATTTTTTATTGGAGAATGATGTACATACAATATTGTATTAGTTTCAGGTATACAACATAGTGATTCATTATTTGTATACATTACGAAGTTGTCACGTCAGGAAGCCTAGATAACACTTTACTAAAGCATCAGCTTTCTCCATCCTTCCTCAGAGGTAGCCATTACCCTAAAGTTGATGAGTGTCCTACCCCTCATGTTATCTAACTAATGGATATGAAATTACTTAACATATAGATTATAGATTATTTTTTAAATTTCTCATTTTTCTTCTGTTTACCATACTTTTTCCTTCCTTCTTATATTCTTTCCTATTTTCCATGAGATTCATTAATACCCTTTATTCTCTTCATTTCTCTTCTGCTAGTTAAAGTTGTATATCGACTTCTGGTCTTTCCATGGTTACCCTTAAAGTATCACATAGCCTACTTCATATAGAAGTCTAAACAACTTATATTTTCACCTTCCTTTTGAACACTCTAAGGACATAAAGTCCTGTACATTTTGATTCCCATCATCCCTCTCTCATTTGGTCTCATATTTTAGGTCCACCTTATTTCTAAGGACCACAACTTAGTATCTTATATTCTTATAGCAACTGTTTGATGTTTCCACATGCTTATCCATTTCTTTGGTCACTGTTGCCCCTCACATACCATTCCCTTTGCTGGCTTCATTCACCCTATTCCGGAAGTGTGGTGAACAGTAAAGTCCGGCTTTGTTGGTCTGAATGTCTTTATCACAGCTTCATTCTTTTTTTTTTTTTTTTATTTCATTGGTTCTGTTTATCTTCTTTTTTTTAAATTTAATTTTATTTTTTCCGTGTTCCAAGTTTCATTGTTTATGCACCACACCCAGTGCTCCATGCAATACATGCCCTCCTTAATACCCACCACCAGGCTCACCCATCCTGCCACCCCCCTGCCCTCCAAAATCCTCAGTTTGTTTCTCAGAGTCCACAGTCTCTCATGGTTCGTCTCCCCCTCCGATTTCCCCTAATTCACTTTTCCTTTCCTTCTCCTAATGTCCTCCATGTTATTCCCTATTCTCCACAAGTAAGTGAAACCATATGATAATTGACTTTCTCTGCTTGACTTATTTCACTCAGCATAATCTCCTCCAGTCCTGTCCATGTTGATACAAAAGTTGGGTATTCATCTTTTGATGGCTGCTTAATATTCCATTGTATATATGGACCACATCTTCTTTATCCATTTGTCTGTTGAAGGGCATCTTGGCTCTTTCCACAGTTTGGCAATTGTGGACATTGCTGCTATGAACATTGGGATACATGTGGCCTT
>CM052900.1:58089602-58121666 GCA_028534135.1 Potos flavus | reverse complement strand
TGATACAAAAGTTGGGTATTCATCTTTTGATGGCTGCTTAATATTCCATTGTATATATGGACCACATCTTCTTTATCCATTTGTCTGTTGAAGGGCATCTTGGCTCTTTCCACAGTTTGGCAATTGTGGACATTGCTGCTATGAACATTGGGATACATGTGGCCTTTCTTTTCACTGCATCTGTATCTTTGGGGTAAATACCCAGTAGTGCAATTGCAGGGTAATAGGGTAGCTCTATTTTTAATTTTTTGAGAAATCTCCACACTGTTTTCCAAAGTGGCTGCACCAACTTGCATTCCTACCAACAGTGTAAGAGAGTTCCCCTTTCTCCACATCCTCTCCAACACTTGTTGTTTCCTGTCCTGTTGATTTTGGCCATTCTAACTGGTGTAAGGTGGTAGGTATCTCAATGTGGTTTTGATTTTAATTTCCCTGATGGTTAATGATGATGAACATTTTTTCATGTGTCTGTTAGCAATTTGTATGTCTTCTTTGGAGAAGTGTCTGTTCATGTCTTTACTGCAGCTTCATTCTATTTAGTGGTTTGGCTGGACACTTACTCTGGCTCGGCAGCTATTACCCTCAGTACTTTGTCTTCTGGCCTCTACTGTAACTGCCTAATGTTATTACTCACACTAGTTGGAGAAGCATTCCCAGAAACATGGATGTGTGAAGAAAATACTTGACTTGAGATTTTCATGGAAAAACAATTTTAGAGTAATTAAATAGTTCCATCCCTGCTACATTTAAGTCTTTTCAAAATAATTCAAATTCTTTTTAATGCAAATTTAAATCCCCTTTGAAGGCCAGAGGTTTCTCATCTCACTGAGGCTCGTAATCAGGAAATTTTAAAAGCTCTATATTTTATAGATGAAGAAACCAAAATCTATGTGCCCAAATAATTTACTCTTGATTTATGCAGCTAAGAAATGGTATTGGTGAATGCAAACCCCTTCTCATTCAAAACTAGTATAGTTGCTTCTAGAATTAATAATATTACTTTGTATCCCTGCACTTATTTTTACGATGATAAAAGGAAATAGAATAATATGAACTAAGATACAGAGCCCTTGGTCACTCCCATTTAACGATCACATAATTTATGATTTTGTCTTCCTCACGGGGCCCAAGGTGGAAGTCAGCCCCCTAAGCTCAAGGATCAAAAGCCCCCAACCTGGCCCTAAGGGATGGGGAAGCAAATCTGTTTTTGAGAGCTAAAAGGTAGGAACTCCGCTGCTTGCTTGAGTAATCATGCTCACAAGTTTTAGATTCAGAGTAGGTTCCCTGGGCCACATGTTGAGAAATTGAAAAGTGGCAAAATTGAAAAATAAATGACCTTTGAAATACAGAAGAGTCTTCACTCTGGAGAAAAATGTAATTCAGTTTTCAGGCACATTCTACTTCTTTTATGATTTGAGGATATCGCAAGGCATGCCAGCAAGTCTAATGGGATATATTTGGTGGAGTAGGTCATTTCTGGGGTAAAATTTTTTTTTATTTATAGCATGCAAGCATGGGAATTAGGGGGACTGGGTTTCACTCTGGCCCTGGTATCCAATTTGCTCTGAGAACACCCACAAGTCATTTAGGCTCCATGGGCTTCAGTTTTCTCATTTATAAAATGTTAAACCTGAAGGAGATGTCTCTCTTTTAATATGTGAGCTCAATACATTCTTATTTATTGGACAAACTTTGATCTTTTTATTTTATGTTTGTATTCACCACAGTATGTGCATATGCACATAGGTATATATGTATATAAGTAGATAGGTCAATACTTATTTTTGCTTTCTTTTTTCTCTTTTCTTGACTTGTGTTCAATTGATAGCTTCAAATATTCTTGGTCCTACATATGTGTGCACATACGTATGTATGTATGCAGGTATGTATTTGCTGCTCACTTGGAAACTGCACAAATATTTTCTTCCATTAAAGATTACCCTTAGGGTTGTTGTTTTTTTTTTTACTTTTTTTTTAAATTGGACTTTTTATTTTATTTTATTTTATTTTTAAAGATTTTATTTATTTATTTGACAGAGAGAGAGAGATCACAAGTAGGCAGAGAGGCAGGCAGAGAGAGAGGGGGAAGCAGGCTCCCCTGCTGAACAGAGAGCCCGATGCAGGGCTCGATCCCAGGACCCTGAGATCATGACCTGAGCCGAAGGCAGAAGCTTTAACCCACTGAGCCACCCAGGGGCCCCTGGACTTTTTATTTTAAATATAGATTTATGCACAGTTGTAAGAAATTATAAAGAAAGAGCCTGTATATCTTTACCTAGTTTCCCCCAACTGTATCTTGGCGGCTGTATCTTGCAAAACTATAATCATACAACTACAATCATATAACTACAATATATCACAATCAGGGTATTGACATTGTTAAAGTCAAGATACAGAACAATTCCAGCACAAGGATTCTTTCTATTACAACCCACACCCCTTTCCTCTTCTCCTACCTATCTCCTTCACCTCATCCCTGATCTCTGGCAATCACTACTCTATTCTCCATTGTTATTCCAAAAATGTTATGTAAATGAACTCATCCAGTACGTAAAAATTTGGGATTGGCTCTTTTTCGCAGGGCATAATTCCCTCTAGATTCATCCAAGTGATTGCATATAACAATTACTCCTTTTTACTGCGGTACTGATAGCATTCTTTGATAAGGGTATACCACAGTTTGTTTAACCACTTGCCTGTGGAAAGATGTCTGAATTGTTTGCAATTTGGGGCTACTACAAATAAAGTGGTTATGAACATTTGTGCACAGGTTTCTGTATAAACATAAGTTTTCATTTCTCTGGGATCAATGCTCAAGAGTATAATTGCTAGGTTGCATACAGAGTTTTAAATGGAACTACCAAACTGTTCCGATTGGCTGTATCATTGTACACTCCTATCAACAATGTCTATGTGATCTAGTTTCTCTATATCCTCACCAGCATTTAGAGTTGTCTCTGTTTTTATTCTAGCCATTCTTATAGATATGTAATGAACTCTCATTGTAATTTTATTTTGCATTCCTTTTATAATAACTAATGATGTTGACTAATTTTGCATGTGCATATTTGCCGTCCATATATCTTTTTTTTTAAGATTTTATTTATTCATTTGACAGAGAGAAAGAGATCACAATAGGCAGACAGGCAGGCAGAGAGAGAGGGGGAAGCAGGCTCCCTGCTGCAGAGAGCCCGATGCGGGGCTCGATCCCAGGACCCTGAGATCATGACCTGAGCCAAAGGCAGAGGCTTTAACCCACTGAGCCACCCAGGAGCCCCACTGCCATCCATATATCTTGAGTAAAATGTCTGTTCATGTCTTTTGCTCCTTTTTAATCGGATTGTTTCCTTTTTTACTGTTGAAGTTGGACAGTTCTTTATATATTCTAATACTGCTTCTTTGTTGAATATATGACTTGCAGATATTTTCTCCCAGCCTGGAACATTATCATTTCATCCTCTTAACAGAGTGTTTCACAGAGCAGAGCTCTTAATGTTCATGAGGTCCAATTTATCAATCTTTCCTTTCATAGATCATACATTTAGTGTCAAGTCTAAGAAGTTTTTGCCTGGCCATAAACTCCAAAGGCTTTTTCCTGTGCTTTTTTTCTAAAAGGCTATAGTTGTGTATTTTATATGAGTCCATAATCCATGTCAAGTTAATTTTTTGATAAAGTAGATTGATTCTTTGCCTATGTCCAATAGCTCCAGCACCATCTGAACAAAGGCTAGCTCCTTCTATTGAACTGCTTTAGCATCTTTGTGAAAAATCAGTTGGGCATATTTGTGTGACTCTCTTTCTGGACTTTCCACCCTGTTCCACTAATCTCTGTATTAATCTCTCCATCAATACTATACTGTCTTAACTATTATAGCTACATAGAAGAACTTAATATAGGTAGAGTGATTTCTCCCACCTTATCCTTTTCCAGGATAATTTTACCTATTCTGGGGCCTGTGCATTTCTGTATAATTTTTGGAATAAGTTTGTCTATGTCTGTAGAATCGTTGGTAGGATCTTGGTAGGAATAGCTTTAAATCTATAGATCAATTTGGGGAGAAATTATATCTTTCTTTGTTGAGTCTTCCAATGGCATGTCTGTATGAATATAATATGTTTTGTCACTTATTTAGAGCTGCTTTGATTTCTTTCCTCAGCATTTTGTAATTTGTAGCATACAGATCCTTATGCATGTTTTAAGTTTATACTTAAGTATTTAATTTTCTTTTGGAGTAAATGCATTATGTTTTCAAATTTTGATTTCTGCATGTTCATTATTAGTACATGCAATTATGTAATATGCAAAAGAGAACAGTCTTGTTTTTATCCTTTCCAATCTACATGCCTTTTGTTACCCTCAATTTTTAACATATATATCGAATATGTATTTTTTAACAGTCTAACTTTATTCATTGTGTTCATTCTCCTTCTTGAATAAGACCACGCCACAACTTTAATCACACAATGAGTATCTTCCACCTTGTTATTCCCTAGAGTTTTTGTTTTACTTGTTTCAGTTATACACACAAGTTTGGTTGGCCTTTTTTTTGAGAGAGAGAGAGTGAGCGAGCAAGTGAGAGCTTGTTCATGCATGCACAGTGCAGGAGGAGGGGCAGAGGGAGAGGGACAGAGAGAATTTTAAGCAGTCTCCATGCCCAATGTGGAGTGAGATGCAGGGCTCGATCTCACAACCCTGAGATCCTGACCTGAGCTGAAATCAAGAGTCTGACACTTAACTGACTGAGGCATCCAGGTGCCCCTTGGTTGGTCTCTTTTACATTATTAATAGTTGTTTAAAATTATTGACATATCAGTTTCTGTGTTCATCACCTTTCCTCAAAACTTACATCTTCTCTCTGAGTTCATTTTTCTTCTTGTTGAAGCTCTGCCTTTAATAGTTGTTTTGTATATGAGGTGAGGGTCTTGGATGGTAAATTTCCTTAGTCCTTCAATGTACAAAAATATTTTTCTTTGTGCTCATTCTTATGTGCTTGTTTAGCTGACTACACAATTTTAGATTGATTCTACTTTTGGATATGCTCAAAATATTTAAATATAAAGTTTTAAAGATTCTAGTCTGAAAATTTTTTTTCTAAACAGTTTTAAGCTATTTTTTACTGGCTCTGGTATCAATATTTGGTAATAAGAGATCTGCTGTGGGGCGCCTGGGAGGCTCAGTGGGTTAAAGCCTCTGCCTTCGGCTCAGGTCATGATCTCAGGGTCCTGGGATCAGGCCCCCCATCGGGCTTTCTGCTCAGCGGGGAGCCTGCTTCCCCCTCTCTCTCTGCCTGCCTCTCTGCCTACTTGTGATCTCTGTCAAATAAATAAATAAAATCTTTAAAAAAAAAAAAGATCTGCTGTAAGTCTAACTACTTTGTAGGTAATTTTTCATTTTCCCTCTGATAGCTGTTAAGATTCTTTATCTTCAGCGTGTGTGGGTCTTTATTTATTTTTATTTACTTTGATCAATACTTAGAGTATAATTTTGATGTGACAACTCATTTTTCTTCAGTTCTGTAAATACTCCTATTATCTCTCAAAAATTATTTATTTCTTATTCACTATAATCTCTTTTTCTAGAACCACAACCAGATGTTTTTTGGAGCCTTTGCTCTATCCTATCTTAACTCTCTTTCTCTCTCTCTTCCTTCATCCTTCCTTCCTTTCCTTTTTCCCTTCTTCCAACATAGAAACGATCTCATTTATTAATAGTTATTGCAATGGCTGTTTTTATTTTTAATTTTTAAAATTTTCATATTTTCCCTAATCTATTTTTCCTTTTATCTCTGCATGATTATTTTTTATAAATTTTTCTTCTTTTTCAATGGATCTTTTTCTTTTTCTTTTTTTTTTTAATACTTATTTATGTGCAAGAGAGAGCATGAGGGGGGGGAGGGCAAAGGGAGAGGGAGAAGTAGATTCCCAGCTGAGTAGGGAGCCCAACATGGGGCTCGATCCCAGGACCCCAGGATCATGATCTGAGCCAAAGGCAGATGCTTAACTGACTAAGCCACTCAGGTGCCCCTCAGTGTATGTTTTTTCAATTACCTTTTCAAGTATTTTAAATGTACGTGGTTTGAAGCTTTTCTTAGTCTCACAGTTTTTTACAAATCTGAAATAAATCATGTTCCTATTTATTGTTGTCCATCTTTCTTAGATAAAGATATCCGTATATTCTAGAATTTTCATTGGTGAATTCATTTTGAGTGAGAAGTTTTTGTTTTTCTCTCTTTCTTCTCCTAGATTCACCCTCTCCAGGTTCGGTCTTTGGTCAGCAACTCTTTGTCCCTACCTCTGTCACTGACCATAGGCTTTCAGTTGAAGATCAGGTCCTAGAGTGAATTTCAGCACTCTCTCTCTCTGAGGCTGAAGATAGTACAGATCAAGACACAGAGCGACAAGCATCTTGGTTAGTTCCTATTAGGAAGATAAGTGTTTTTTCTCTCACTTCCCCAGAGCATCTGGGAGCTTCCTGTGAAGCTACATCTTCAGGAGGCAGGCTCTCAACCACACCCTAGTTTCACATGTAAAAGGGGGAAACTGCAGTGAGCCCGTCCTTGGTAGTTTGTGGAAAAGTCCTTATCCACAATTTATCTCTGGAGAGCAAAACCTTCCAAGCCACTGCTTGCTCCCACACCAGAGACTATCAGGCCTCAGGTTTCATCTTCATTCCTCATTGTTGTTTCTTTCTTATTGCTGATTTTGCATATACTTAACACATCTTTGGAACCCATAACTATCTTTTTTTAATTCTCTCTTTTTATATTTTATTGTTAAATATTTGAAACAGAGGAGATGTACGGGAAGTTGAACTGCATCAATTGCACCAAAATCTGAACTAGAACTAATACTATTTTTTTGTGTGACTTTATGATTTAAATAATCTTAAACTTGGAGGTGAATCTTTCATCAAAACTAGGGTTCTACCAAATTACATAGATTTACACACACACAAACACACACACACATAGACCAACATGGTAAGTTCATGTAAAAACTGGAGAAAACTGAATATGGTCTATAATAATTAACAGTGTTTCTTATTTTGATATTTACAGCAGTTACATATGATGTCACAGGGGAGGAACTGGATGTAGAGTTCCTCGGGCTCAATGTACTATTTTTGCATTTTCCTATATGAATATAATTATTTCAAAATAAAAACTAAAAAGGCCTCCCAGAATTATAAAGTCTTACAAATGGTAGGGTTTTTTTTTATCATTTTCATGCAAGAATTAGGCAGTCTGGTGTAAAAAAGATAAGCCCTATAAGGAATGGACAGTATTAACTAAATTTTACCTTTATCTCCTTTTCTTATGTTCACATTCCAATGCCAACTTCTTTCTCCAAGTAACACCTGTCTTCTGTCTTCTTTATTCATTTCCTCATTCACTTAGCAAAAAGTTATGAAGCACCATTTGTGTGTCATGTTTGACTTTAACCCCTGGAAATACAAAGATGAATAAAATAATGCTTCTGTGTTCAAGGGCCTTCTAGTCTACTGGGAAAGAAAGACATGTAAACATCTGTACAACTTGATGATTCCATGCACTTAGTGCTACAGAAGCTCAGAGGTTGGAAAATCTGTCTTTGGGAGTCAGTGACAGCATCCCAGAGTGAACGTGAGTTCAATCTTAAAGAATAAGTAGAGATTTTTCAGAATATGACAAATTTTATGGGGTAAATGGCCTAATACTTCAACAAATAGGTGATATAAACAAAAAGGGAATTGGGTGAATTGTTATAAATTAAAAGATGCTGAAGAAACATACCAACGGGGGGGGGGGGGGGAGGGGGCACCCGGGTGGCTCAGTCAGTTAAGCAGCTGACTTTTGATGTCAGCTCAGGTCTCCATCTCAGGATTATGAGTTCAAACTTCACGATGGACACTACACTGGATGTGGAACCTACTAAAAAAAAAAAGAAGAAGAAACATGCCAACTAAATATAATATGAAATATGAAAAAAAAGAAATATGAAAACAGATTAGATGGGATAATAAGGAATTGTTAAATGTTTAATAATAAATTGACATGGATAAAATATAATGTCTTAATAGTAGTTAAGGAACTATTACTCATTTTCTTTGGTAATCTAATGATTTGTTATTAAGTTTATAATAATCCTTTATTTCAGAGTTACAAACTGAAGCATTCACAAATAAAAGGTAATAATGACTGCAATTTACCTTACAATACTCCAGAAAATAAAATTATGGGTGATAGATGACACAAAATCGACGAAGTTGCCAACTGTTGAAACTGGTTGATCGTGAGTGGCAATATACTATTCTCCATATGCTAATTCTATGTTTAGGAATTTCCGTAATAAATATTAAAATATATTCCTTAATCATCAACATTTTTCATAACAGCTTCAGAACATTTAACACCTGATCTTCATTTTAATTTATTCTGAATCATAGACAGCATTGATTATTTTTTCAGTCACAGTGGTTATATTTTTTTCTGGGTCATGGTCTTTTGTATTCCAAATAGGTATTGGCCATGGCATCAGGCAGAATAATAATTTATTGGACCTATTTGTGTTTCCTCTATGGATTGGATGAAGATGACATTTTTTTTTCAGAGAAAAATACTTGGGGGAAGATCTCTTTGTCTTCATTGCTCTTGGACTTATGAATGATTTTTTTTATCAGCTCTGAAATTGTAAAGCCCATACTTATGACTCTGAGTATAAGCTGATAGGATTTTAAAACTTTCTACCCAAAGGTTTGCAAAAAAATGAAAAATAATTTTAAAAATTAACTTTAAATAATCTCAGTAAACAAATTTTATTTTTAAAAGCTACTAGATGATAGAACACCTGGGTACTTCAGTCAGTTAAGTGTCTGACTCTTGATTTCAGCTCAGGTCGTAATCTCAGTGTTGTGGGATCAAGTCCTACGTTAGCCTCCACCCTGGGTGTGAGCCTGCTTTAGATTTTCTTTCTCCCTCTCCCTTTCCCCCTCTTTGCCCCCACTTAAAAAAACAAACAAAAAAAACAAAACAAAAAACAACAAAACTTGCTAGATGAAGGAAAAAAGAAAGGGAAAGTCATTCTAGGTAAGGAAAACAATATTGGGCATTTGCTAACTAGCAAATTTTTCCAAACTTACAAATTTGTATTTAATCGTATAAGCAAAAGAGAATGAATGCAGGTTTGAAATAGGGGAATAACAGACTTGTATTTGTTTTGTAAGTATCTTGGATAGTAATGTGGAGTGTGCAATAATGGGGGAATGATCTGGCAACAGAAACATCAAAAAGAGGAAGCTTCTTAAATGGTCCAGACAAAAGATGATGAGAGCCAGAACTATACCACGGCATTAGGAATGGAAGCAAATGCTTTGTCTGAGACAGATTTAATTAAGATTTGGAAGCTCAGCGGAAGAAGAGACAGGAGAAAGAATGGCTCAGTAATGACATCACTGGCTGAAGTTGGAATATGGATCTTAGAGCAGGTTTGGGGAAGGAAGATATGAATACCGTGTTAGACATGTTCACCTGAAATGTCTACAGGACATCCAGGCAAAGCTGAGGATGACAGCTTAGGACTAGATGTTAGTTCTCCTTTGTTGTGGTAAAAGCTATGCCAAAGGGAAAAAAAGGCAGAACCCTAGTAAACCCACAAGGAAAATGTGGGAATGAAGGAGATGAAGGTTGAAAAGGAATGGGCAGAGGTGAAGAGGAGAGCAGTAGGAAAATGTTACCAATTTCAGTAAAGCTTCATGGGATTGGTGAGATTTGAGGAAAGGCTTGATTATGGAAGGATACCATGTAAGGGAGCACAATCCATGAAGAAATGCTGAGTAAACATCATGAACATGAATGTGCATGTTTAGCTAAATGATTTGAAGCAATCCAAGTCTACACAGCCCTTTATTTTTAGTTATTTTTGAAGCATTTGTTTTATCATAGTTTTTGTTCTCCTGAACCTAGCAGAGGCATAATTATAAGCAGGAGTATTTTAATTAATGCTGATTGCATTTTACCCTGAAACACCTGCAAAATTCAAAGCCTAAATTATCTTTTGTAATAATGAGCTACAGAATCTGAGCTCTTGGCTTCTAGAAAATGACAATAGAGCTAAGAATTATACCAATTATTGCCCAGTAGAATGTCTTTCCTCTCTTTATTGATAGTAAATGTTTCCTTTTATTTTTTACCTCCAGATTCAATTCTCAAATATCTAACTGCCAAACAGTTGATAATCTGTGGCAAATTTTTACACTTCACACAAGAGAGACAGGGCAGTAGTGGATTTCATTTTCTCTCTTGTTTATTTTTTTATTTCCTCTTTCACTGGATTGAAGTCTTGTCCCCCTACCCAAGTTCAGCTTTACTGCTCAAACACTTAAACGTCTTCCTCATCACTAGAAAAGTTCCTGTCTAAAAAGATTGCAATCTTAGAAGGAGGAAGAGGAGTTGATGACTGGCTGGGGTTTTCCATCATTGTAAGAATAGAGAGGACTTTTTGAGCCAGAAACAGAATTGAAGGAGATAAGATTGCTTCCTTTCACATTTTGAAACATGTCATTATTTTTGAAGTTGTCGTGAATTTCTAAATCATATATTAAAGGACACATACCTGTATGTTCTAATCCACATCCTCATCATGTAAATTTAAATATTAGTTGAGATTATAAATAATATATACTCTTACTAAAAATATCCTTCCCGAGGGTCCATATTCATCTCATTTGGAGGACACAGTGGGTGGGAGATTCCAGAGTAATCCAGGATGCCAGGTCTTTGTGTTCATGTCATTTAAAAGGGAAAGTTAGGACAATAATAAATTTCTTATTTACTGCATGTTAGAAAAGGAACCCCACCATGGCTGTACCTTTTGATGCATCCATAGCCTGGCTATCGAAAAGCCAGTATACAGAGGCTGATGACCAAAGCCTCAGATTAGGGCTGGAAAAAAATTCCCTCCAGGATACAACTGTGAAAAGCCAGTTTCTCATTACTAGTGTACGACCCTGTGTGAAGTTTAAATTGGGTTGAGCAAGGTGGCCAAATCCTTCTGTTATCAAAATGAACCATATTGTCAAAAGAAAAAGGTACCAGCTGATCCATAGTGGTTGTTCTATTACTGATTTTATCTTTTTGATGGTAGGGTATAATTTATTTCCTTTCACGGGAATAGGATGGACTATTTGAAGGATTCTGAGTAAAAGGCATTAAAAGGAAAATTCTATTGATAAAAAATACAAAAAATAGACAGCAGTTGGAAGATTTTTTAGTATGACAAGAGCATTTCAATGAAATGCTTTCAACGAAAGCATTAATATGAGGTAAATTCTATGCTAATGGATCTTTAAAGCATCTGACTTCACCAATTTGATTTGTCCATAATATACATGCTAGCTCTGTGGGGCTTAGCACTATAAGGGAAGTATTGTAGAATACCCTTATGCCTAAATTAACAAATCTAGGTGAATTTAAGGAAGACTTACATTGGAACCAAATTTGGGAAATGGTTCTTAGCTCTCATTTTCTGCACAGACATGGAGGGGAGGGGAGGTTCGGTACTGGTATTATATTATACTTGCCACTCATAGGCCAAGTATTCAACTTTCTGTGTCATATTTAGCCTGAGAAGTCTCAGGGACCACATTTGGGAGACCTTCCCTTGTGTTGAAGATGTTCCCCAGTGAACAAATACATGACTATACGAGAAACCATAGATCATTTCCCTCATGACGCTGTAATGCGAAATTGCCCATTATACTGAACAGGGAAACTCACCAGTATATATTTCAAGGATATTATGGAGTTAGAGGCTGAGAGCAAATTCACACATAGCATCTATGAAAAGAATCATTACTTAAATTTGGTTTAAAAGCTAGGAAGCCCTGGAATGTCAGCAGAATGAGAAGGTAGTATTGAGAAGATATAATCCACAGATTGATTAAGAAAGCCCTTCATAATTTGGTGCAAACCTATCTTTTCATTTCAAGGCTGCCAATTTCCATTGTGTTGCTCAATTGTAAAGCACTGATTAATTGTGGGAGTGCCTTCCACTTTTACGATCACTGTATGTTTGTATATTTAGAACAACAATTTCTGACAGATGAGTAAGGGCAACTCCTAATTCTCATAAAGATGTCATTTGGGCTCAGAGCAGGGTTGTTCCAACCTTATCCTCTATAGTATCCAAAATTAAACGCCCACACCAGCTGTCTTAGATTGAATTCTGTAAGAAACAGACTCTGAGGTAGAAATTTGCATGCCAGAAATTTAACGGAGTGTGCCCTTAGGATGAACACCAGGAGGAGGTGAAGGAAGGAAGGCTGAACAGATGGGAGAATTGAACTGCGATGCAGACTCAACAAAGACATCAAGCAATCCCACAGGCAGCTCCTGGGCTGTGACAGCACTTCAAAATTGTTCACTTTGAGGGAAAGAGACTTAGGTTTTATGGTCCCTGTATTGACTAGCCATTGGATATGGACCCTTTGTGGAGAGGGAACCTAACCTAGGGTGAGACAGACCTAGGACCTGACCTTCAGCTGAGAGCAACTTCCAGAAAGTGATTGAGTGGACAGCCATCAACACTCCCAACAGTTGCGGGATGAGTAAGTGGTCCCTCATGGGGAACCTGAGGGATGTGCCAAGGCATTCATCACACCAGCCTTACCTCCCAATATCCTTATTGTTTCTCCCATCCATTAATGTAAAGATCTATACCAGGTACTCATCAGTTGGCTACAGGGTGTCTGCTGGGTCTTGGCATTATAAAGGTGAATGGAAAATGATCCTGTAGTCTAAGGGGAGAAAATATAGGAAAAAAATAGTTACAAAAAGCCAAAAATAGTCTTTAAATAGACTATAATCATGGTCATTGCAATGAGCTTTGGGAAAGCAGAAGAGGGAGTTTTACTTCTTGGAGAGATTCAGTCTGTCTTTCGTGGGGGGTGGAAAGCTTGAGCTCAGTACATGTATATTTCAACTTTCGTGTTTCCCATTTGACCTGGCATGCTCTCTCCACTCTGCTTTGCCTATTTAAATCCTCTTCCTTCTGGCCCTGACCCACTTCTAACTACCTACCACAAGCCTTCCCTCATCAACCCACCCTATGACCTTGAAGAATGCTGCTCGACACAATCGCAGTTACTTCTTATGCTGTGTGTCCCTTATCGTTTCATACAGGTGTCATGTCACCCTGCCTAAATGGTAAACACCAGGACAATAGTGGCTAAAACCACACCAGCAATGGCTTAATAAATGGTTATCACTACAGAATATAGAGCCCAAAAAGACTTTAAAGATGATCCCAAATGGGGGGGGGGGTGGGAATCAAGAAAGGAGATCATTACTTTCTAAGATCTCCTAGCTGGCAAAATAAAGATTTAAGTTTAGGACCAAATCCATAGATACCCATCCCCTGCCTTACACTCTGTCCTCCAATGAGTGAAACAATTCATGAGTCTCAGTGTTAGCAAACTTAAGAAAACATTGAAGAACACATTAGGAATTCGATTTTTCCCCCAAAATAATAGATAAACTTTATCAATTCATCAAGTGACTTTGCTTATAACTTCCATACATTGTTCAGTGTCACTAGATATATGTTAGGTATATGTTTAGGTTTAGATATATGTTTAGGTAATGATCACAAGTGTCTCTTGTTACAGATTCAACAGAGGTTTGGGGAAATCTATAATACAATGTGTATATCCAATTGAGCTATTATGGAGAAATTGGGAATATTTTTGTTATCTCTGTAATCTCTATAGTCTGCCTCCAAAAATGCCCATGTACTACCATGAGATAAAGCCCACGAGATTAAATGAACAAGTGGTTTAATAGGTCACGACAACGTGTATATGTGTGTCTGTGCCCGCACACACACACGTGTTCTGTTGACACATACCTCTATTTGAACCAGTTGAACAAACTGAGTGAAATCAGGTCTCTCCACAGGCTGACAATCAGATTTACCCAGGGACGTTTTAAAAGATTCCCAAGTCCCACTCCCTGGGGATCTTCCTTGACTGGCTTTGAAACGAGGTCCAGCAGGTACATATGATGAGCTCCCCAGATAATCCTCGTAGGTAGACAGGTTGGGAAGTCATATTGCTGTAAAGGGTGAGATGACAGAGCTTGGTTGCTTCTTGGTACTACCCCAGAGGATGAAGTGGCCGTAGCGCCAATTTATGGCCCCTGCCTGCCAGTCAGTTTCCGACAGTGCCTTCAGTCACAGAGAGGTATGGAGGGAGAGATGAAGGACACAGCCACAGCCAGGCCGCGAAAAACGAAAACTATATACCTTGCATGCCATATTAAGAACATCCTTGAGGGTGATTTATAACAAATGCTTCACTCAACATCGAAATGCGTGCTCCCGGTTCAGTCCTCTCCCTCGCCGGTCCTCACTGTGCTACCAATTCTAGCCCCCTGTGTGTTCATCTCTAATCATCATGCTGGAATTGCCTAAATAGATACTGCACTTCAACGCTCTGTGGTACTTGAGTCTCATTTCCTAATGTAAGAGAACAATAGGTCATTGAAAAGAACTTGAGAGCTATGTGGTCTTAAGGGCATAAATAAAATAGGTCTTTGCAATAAGAGTTTATTTATCTCTAACAAGTGGGTGCATGTGGATGTGTGAACTTAAAAATGTAGTCCCAAAAATAAAGTGAAGAAACTTAGATTCATTTAAATTTGCTTAATAACACTAATAAGTATTTATAATGATAGCAGACAGAACCGTACTCAAAAATATGATCAGAAGGCTTTACTGACTTCTCTGTTCTTTTTAACTCAGAAGCATTATTTTTAAGTGCTGTAGGCTTAGTCCACTCATTTGACTAAATTCTTAAAAAAAATTCTTTTTTGTTAAAGTATGACGGATATACATTTAAATAGTCTCAGAAGTGTAATATGATTCAACATTTGTATACGCTGCAAATGATCACCACTGTGTCTAGATACCATCCACTACCATACAGAGTTACAAAAAAAACTCTCTTGCGATAGGAACTTTAAGATATGCTTTCTTAGCATCTTTCAAATTTGTAAGAGAATATTATTGACAGTAGTCATCATGCTGTACATTACATCCCCATGACTTATTTTGTAACTCGAAGATTGTACCTCTTGACCCCATCTTCACCCATTTTGCCTACCTCCCAACCACCCCTCCTTTCTAGCAACCACCAATCTGTTCCCTGTCTTTATGAGTTTCATTTTGCTTTATTTGTTTGTTTTGTCTTTAGATTTCATGTGTAAGTGAAATCATATAGTATTTGTCTTTCTCTGTCTGATTTATTTCACTTACCCTCAAGGTCCATCCATGTTGTTACGAATGGCAAGATTTTGTTCTTTTTTGTGGTTGAGTAATATTCCACAGTATATAGACCAAAACTTCTTTATCCATTCAGCCAAGAAGTGACCACGCTCTGTCACCTCACCCTTTACAACAATATGATTTCCAAACCTGGCTACCTGTGAGGACTACTTGGGGATCTCTTCATAGGTCACTTCTGGACTCAGATTCTCTGGGTTCATCCATTCAAAATCAACCTTATTACAATGGAAAGGATAGAATTCTTCTAGATGGGAAGTCTTACTTAACAAAGTTAGAGGAAAAAAAAAAAAAAAGGACACTTGCCCCAAGGGAATTTTCATATGTACCACCTTAAGGAACTTAATAATTCTGAATTCTCTTGACCCCTGTCTCTGAAGAGAGTCCTAATAGGCCCCTGCCCTCTTGTAGATGCTTTAGGGTTAGCAAATGAGTCTTCACATATAGTCTAGGCTCTTTTCAAATTGCTGCTTTTGTGCTGGGTCCCAGACAAGTGAGTCTGTGTGGGAGTACTTTAAGAGTAGCATTTCCATTCCTTAGCCCTGTGGTTCTCCTAGGCCTAACTAAGTCCCATTGATTTTCAAAGCCAGACATTTTGGGGGCTCATCATTTTGGGGGCTCATTCAGTTCCCAAGGGTTGAGGTGCCTGATGTGGGGCACAAACCCCTCACTTCTCAGGGAGAAACTCTGGATTTGTGAGATTCTTGCCCATTGTAGGTCACTGCACTAGGTTGGGGTAGGGGAGGAAGATTTGCAAGACCATGTCTCTCCCTCTTCTCCCCTTGGTATGGCTCTTTTCTCCTTTATTATGAGGAGCTGTTCAGCTATTTTTCAGAGGGAACTATTTCATACGTAGCTGTGGATTTTTGTGTTATGGGAGGAAGTGAGTTCAGGATCTTCCTATTCCATCATCTTGAGCAGCCTCTTTAATTAAGAATTATTAAGTTCTCTAAGGTGGTATGTATTAAAATTCCCTTAGCACACGTGTCCTTTTTTCTCTAACTTTGTTAAATAAGATTTCCCATCTAGAAGAATTCTATCCTTTTCATTGTAACAAAGTTGATTTTAAATGGATGACCCCAGAGAAATTGAGTTCCATTCTGTAAGCACTCCATAATTGCCGAATAACAGGAACTGATCGTTCCAAGACAAAAACCTGATCTCATTAGTACCTGCTGTTTTGGTAGAGGGAAGACAATTATATATGAAGGGTACTATGCTTTGGGAAATGCTAATTAATTATACATTATTTATTGGAAATGCAATGCTCTCCGTATACTGCCGCTAGGAAAACAGAGGAAGCGAGGACTTAAATAGCTGAAACATGCTGAATTGTAACAAACTGTAGTCACTTGTTTCAAATCTGGGTTTCTAGGCTGGTTTGAATACAACTTTATATTCCTAGTGTCAGTCTTTCCCCTTTACGCCATCAAGATCTAGGGGTATGGGATGGAAAGAACTCTATCATCTGTCAGGTTTTAGCCAAGCTAAGCCAGACTGGGTAATTTAATTTTCTTTTTACAGAGGAAAATAACTGATACATGCATAACAATAATAGTAAATTAAAATTTTCCCAGCCCGAACCAAAGGGCCAGTGACAATTAAGAGGTAGCAGCAAGGCCCATGCTGGTTTCTGACAAATTAAGTTTCTTTGCCTCAGTGTTGCAAAATTGTAACCATTCTAAAGTTTTTATACAATGTTTTTCTACTGTGTGCTGACATTAGTAACAAATGGCTAAGAAGAAATAGGATTTCTTTATACACCAGATAAAGAGAGGGTGAGGACTTTCAGTGCTCACAGCCTAGTAATTTGCTCTCTCTGCAATACACATGTTTAGTGTGCCAGGGGAAAATAAAAGAAGAAAGATCAAACAAGAACAGGACTGCTGACCTTGATTTGTTCTCGTAATGTGGTTTTTTTTTTTAAAGTATCCATCAATTCTTCCAAATATATGGTTACCAAATGCCAGAATATGAGAATATGCATAGTCACTTAAAATCTTTATGTAATTTGCCATTTCACCTAAATCAGCTTCATGACACATTGGAGAGAGGCAGGAGAGCTGGGTGTGTCTCTGCCATTTGCTCGTATGTCCGTAATACCCTCAAGACTCAGCTCTACACCTGTTACGTTAGTGGGGGGGAAAGGGTCAGATAGAGGTCTACAACCTTTTAAAAACTTATATTATGCAAATTTTAAAACAGATAAAAGTAGAAGGCACAGTATAATAAAGCCTATGCATTAATCACACAGCTTCAATCATCAGCAACAGTTTCTAAACGTTTTGATCACATACTCTTATCACTGAGTTAACGAGAACTCATGCACAAGTTATGTATAAATTATAAACATGCATTACTGTATCACTGTATGATTCACAATTTAAAACACACTTCACAGGTATCTGTTTTTAAAGTATGAGTTTAAACATAATGACATTTTATACGTGAGTTTTCATAGCAGCTTTATTTATGACAGCTAAAAGCTGGAACCCGTCCAAATGTCCTTCAGCGGGTCAATAGGTAAGCCAACCTGTATATTCATACAATGCAATGCTACTCAGTAATAGAAAAGAACAAAGTAGTAATAAATGCAACAACATAAAAGAATCTCAAAAACATTGTGAGAAGCCAGTCGCAAAAGTAACATATGCTGTTATTTCATTAATTTGACATTCTTGAAAGGACAAAACTATTGTCATGGAAAATTAATCAAGTGTTTGCCACCAGTTATAGTCAGGGTAAGTATGTGATTATAAGGAGATGGCATAAGAGAGTTTTTTTGAGGTGATAAAACTGTTCTGTATCCTGGTTACAGTGGTGGCTATCCAACTCTATACAAGTATTAAAATTCACAAAACTATACAGCAAAAGCAAAAAAAAAAAGTTCATTTTATTATAAAATAAATACCAAAATAAGTAAAGAGAAAAATATAATAAAGATCTAATATTTTCTCTTTGTACTCCATTGCCTCATCTTCCATCTTTAACTTGGAAGCCAGTAAACTAAATTACCTCTAAATTCCCTTCTAGTGATCATAATCTGAAGTTATGACGTTACTATAACACATTTAACACTATAACACATAGTCGAAAATCCTTTCATACTTATCCCGTTGAGAGGTGGGGTCTATGTCCCCTCCCTTCAAATCTGAGAGAGCTCTCTCACTGCTTTGACAAATGCAATACAGAGGAAATGATTCTGTGTCCGTTTCTGGGGCCAGGTCTGAAGAGACTGAAAGCTTCTACTTACTTCCTCTTGGAACACTCAATCTCAGAACCCAGTCACCACGCTGTGAGGAAACAGAAGCAGCATGACAGACAATCCCACGTAGAAAGAAACCAAGGCTCTTAACTGACAGCCTTCTGGCTGACCTCTCAGTTAACAACCAGCAACAACTTGCCAAACATGATGCGCCATGATGGAAGTGGATACCTACTCCACAAAAGCCACATCAGCTGACATCATGTAGACAGATTGAAGGCATTACCACCAATCCCTGCCCAACTGGCAGATCCATGAGCAAAATTAATTACGATGGTTGTTTTAAGCTACTAAGTGTTGGGTGGTTTGTTCTATAATAATAGATAACTGAAAGATTTCCTCAGAAAAAGTAACCCTCAGAGTCAGGAGTATTAGATTAGCATGTCAACCTCAACAGCCTGCATCAAAAGTGTCTGAAATTTTGTGAGAAAACCACCCCCCTCGATCTCTCACCAACCCTACTGAATAAGAATTTCTTGAAATGGAGATTCAGAAACCCACATTCTAGTGCATTCTAGTGCATGCTAATGTTTGACCTCCAGTATTTCAGACACCCTGAAAAGATTAATTGGAAGTAGCTGAACCAAGGAGGTGATGTCACATGTCACTATCAGAAAAGATAAAGAAATTCAATAAAGAAAGAAAAATTACTATGAGCAAACTAGGTAGAGAGGTCCTTGAGGTAGGCTCGTTCTACCAGACAAAATAGAGCTCAGCAGAGCATAGATTCTATGTGGATACGAAAATAAGAAATAATAAAACCAGGTATATTGCAAGAAAGGGGTAGGAACACTGACATTTTATTAAGTAGCCACATTATATTCATAGGATGTGTAAGTCCTGTGATTTTTATGATTTTTGGCAAATTAAATAAGAATGACTTGCTATGAAGGCAAGATAACAGGCTAATTTTTTAAATCTTTCTTCTATAGCTTAATTTTAAGTGCTTTTCATAAATATATATATGAAAAACCATTTAAAAGACTATAATCATCTATTTTTTAGCTACTAGTTTTTTGTTTATTAAAACTATTTGTGCCTAAAGTAGACTCCTGGAAGAGTCTTCCCACCTTTCACCACAAAATAAAAGAGATTTTTTTAAATTGCCACATCTCCTTTAAGTTGACTTTGAAATGAAGTAGAAAATGAGTAAACTGAAGAAATCATCATTGTATTATAATTGCTAAAAACAAAGGCTATCAAAAGAACAGTCAGGATATATATTTGAACTTCAAAGTGTTCAAAGTAGGCTCCAAAAGATGGAAATGGAAAAGATCTAAGATTCACAACAGAACATAGAAGATTTCTAGATATACCTTCACAAACCAGTATTTTTGTTTTTTGTTTTTGTTGTTGTTTTTGTTTTGCCATGGCTGTAAGTCATCTAGAACATAGTCAGATGTTCTTTGAATAACTTTTTGCTGATTACTTATCATGTAGTGTCTAAGATTTATATTTAATTATTATTGATTTCTCCCCTAAGAAATAAACCAAATCCAAAAATTTTCCCTCTGTACTGAAGAAAGTAAAGCAAATGTACTAGAATTAAATCTGTGTTTTAATATTAAAACTCAAGTGTTGATGTAAACAATAAATAGCATTAACTCAGGGATTAAATAATCAAATAATAAATGTGAACACACTACATACAGATCCCCACAGATAACAAGGACTTGGTTAAGGTTATTTGCCTTAAATCCTTCTAAAGTTAAATTAATTCCTTCGCTTCTTAGGGTCTCTGTTATCACTTTTTTTCGATTTTTTTGAACGTATGCTCACTTTCATAACTTGATGCAACTATAAAATTAGCTGTACATACAAGTATAAAAGTAGTTGTATTACTAAAAACATTGTGCTAGGAAGTAAGATATAAAATTCCCACTCAATCCCCATGTCTGGAATAAATGTTTTAATATAAAATACCTTTTTGTTTTAGATTTCTAATATAATAATAATGCCCTATAACAGTAAAATATAAGAAAATTCAGCAAATTTATTAAATATAATCTTATCTTTGATCCACGTGTCTTAAGATTTGAACTGCGTAATGCTAGGCTGGCCTTCTCTGACCATCTTCAATATTCCCTTTTAGATGCAGGGAGGAGGAATTAGAGGAAGGTGGTCAAAAGGGACCAACTTCCAGTGATCAGATGAATGAGTAGTAGGGATATAATGTACAACGTGAGGACTATAGCTAACACTTTTGTGTAATAAATATGGAAGTTACTAAGAGAGTAAACCTAAGAGTTACCACAGGGAGAAAATTTTTTTCTTTTTGTTTTACCTATATAGATGATGGACGTCAGCGGAACGTATTACGGTAATCATTGCATAATATATGTAAATTGCACCATCATGCTGTCCACCTTAAACTTATACGGTGATATATGTCAATTATTTCTTAATAAGACTAGAAAATAGAATTTCTTAAGAAAGAAACAAGATCCAGGGCCCCTGGGTGGCTCAGTCATTTGAGCCTCCACCTCTTGGTTTTGGGTTTAGGTGATGATCTCACAGTTGTGGGATTGAGCCCCATGTTGGGCTCTGTGCTCAGTGCAGAGTTGGCTTCAGATTCTCTCTCCCTCCCACTTGCTCTCTCTCTCTCTCTCAAGTAAATAAATAAATAAAATTCTTAAAAATAATTTAAAAAGTAAAAAAATAAAATAAAAAAGATTCCCCTTTGGTAAAACCACAAGACAAAGCGGCAGCTACTCTATTTAATATTGTAAGGAATTGGGGCACCTGGGTGGCTCAGTGTGTTAAGCATCTGCCTTTGGCTCAGGTCATGATCTCAGGGTCCTGGGATTGAGCCCCACATGGGACTGACTCCCTGCTCAATGGGGAGCCTGACTCTCCCTCTCCCTCTGCTTCTCCCCACTGCTCATGCCCTCCCTCCCTCTCTCTCTCTCAAATAAACAAATTTTTTTTTTTTTTTTTTTTTTAATTACAAGGAGTTTTCTGACAGCAATGAGATCAGAAAAGAAACAAAGTCACCAGCATGGAGCAGGGGCTGGGAAATGGGCAGATCCAGTTCACCGGTGAGCTTGGGCAGAGGCCTCTCTCTGGGTCTACCCTATGCTTCGGCTCTGATGGCTTCCACATTTCTGTTAGAAGGTTGCGAGAAGAAGGCTCTGGCATGAGGCAGTGTCCAGAGATAAGTAAGAAATAAGACTCAGGAGCCAACATGAGAACTTAAGCAGCATTTAGTCAATTCAGGGAGCTAGAGATACAAATATCTGAGGAGTCAAGCAGAGAGCAAAATCTAAACCTTTTAATAAACAAAAAACAAACTTGCCTGGAAAGTTGAAGTGTGATAGGTACATTTATCACTAAAGGGAGTAAATGCAATTTCTGTTAAATTCACTCACAGAAAAGAGTAGACTCCTAATCTTGCCTCTGTTTGACATTCCTGTGAGGTTCCATTATTTGTTTTCTCAGAAAATATTAGCAAGAAGAAGCCAGCTTCCCCAGTGTTAGGACCTTGTAAATGACATTGTGTATAATGAACTGGCATTTATTTTTAATGAATGTTATCTTCTTTTTGTCTTCACAAACTTGCAATTTATTTAAGATGTGTGAAGTTGACTGATTCTGTGCATCTTCATGAAATAGGGAGGGTGACACCATCCCCATTTCAGGTTAAAACATTACTTCATGATATTTTAAAATCGGTGACTAATGACTTAATAATGATCACAACTCCTGAACTGAGCTGTGTGTATTTGGTAATACAGATACGTAGGACAGACTCCCACAATCAGTATCAGGCAACTGAAAGATTTCCCTCACCATGTCAGAAAACCCCAGTAAGATTTTAGAGTTACTTTGAAGTGATTTTTAATTATTCAGTGGAAAATTTTTTATTCTGAATATGAAGACAATGTGTATGGCATTGCATTACAGTAGTCAAACATATGGCATTTTTGGTGACCAGAGAATGGTCTTTCTATCTGAACTCTGTAGCTCAGGATTTGTCTTTTCCATCTGTCTACTGCTTTAGAATAACTTTCGGAGTAGCTAGATTTGACGAAATATGATGTACTATCAAATAATATTCATATTATTTTTTTAAGATTTCATTTATTTATTTGAGAGAGAGTGCATGAGTGAGAGAGAGATCATGAGTGGGAGAAGCAGCAGAGGGAGAGGGAGAAGCAGACTCCCCACAGAGCAGAGAACCCGATGTGGGGCTGGATCCTGGGACTCTGGAATCATGACCTGAGCCCTAGGCAGATGCTTAACCGACTGAGCCACCCTAGGCATCCCCTGGAAAAAAAAAAAAAACCACATTATTTTTCTAAATTCAACATGCTTTGGAGTTAATGAAAAACAAAAGACACTGAGCTAATTTACTTTGTCTCTTGTGCCAAAAACAATTTGAATTACAAAAGCAATTTACCTTGAACAAGACCTAATGTGCCCCCCATCCAAAGGGAATCCTTGAACTTAATCTTTAAATTTCTTTGGATGTAGTTTGTGTTTATTAAAGGTCTACTATGCGCAGAGTACATCCGAAGAGCTAATGAGAGTGATAAAAGTAAGATAAGCCCTCTTGACTCTTGAAAACTTGTTAGGAAAATAAAATGGGGAAGGAGGAAGCAGTTAAATCCTAGGACTTAGAGGTGTGTGATGGTATCGAAATGTGTGGGAAAGGCACCTTTGGAGTGCTTCTCCAAACACCATCGGAGACAGCTGAGACATTTAGAAGAAGATTTGTGGGTTTGGAGGAAACTTAAGAAGTAAAAGCTACAAACAAGTAAAATTCTATAGCTAAGAGAGTTCAAATTATTTCATCATTGTCACCGTCTTAGATGTGTAAATGTCGTTCTGCTCTCAAGTATGGGCTCCTTAAGTTTTTTAAACAGAAACGGTCCCTTCTTTAGAACTAGCAGAAGTGGGTAGTGATTGTAAGGGGAGCTACTGACTGTACATACGGAAGATTTTGCATTTATAGGATACAATTCTTAGGTGTAAGAGCTAGAAAAACCATCACACGTTGGTTTCAATTTACGCAAAATAATAAAAAATTACACAGTAATTATATCCAAGGAAATAAACTCTTTAGCATTTGAGACACTAATTTCTAGTCTTTCCAGGAAAATATATATATGTGTTGAAGTCCTTCAGCTTGAACCAGACAATGATATTTATATTCCTGTGGTCACCAGGATAACTTGGGCTCTTCTTAGGGAAAGAAAATGAGTGACTTTTTATTAACATTCTTAGCTTTGGAAAACTAGGGGAGACTTTTCAGTGTGCACTGAAGAAGCAAGGCTTCTCCTTGCTCCTGAGTGCAAAGGTTGTAAGGATTTGGTTCCAACACTTACCTGAATACCACAGAGTGTGGATGTTTCTGATATAATCTCATCTCCCTTCTGAAACATATCTGCTTCCATCTCCCTAACAGGCAGAAATACAACAGAGAAGTAGTCTATATATCATACTGTTTTTGTCTCTACTTCTTTCCTTCTTCCGAAGGTGTAATAACAAGAATTATTTGTCTTTCATTAACTTTAGCTCCCTTATTCATGCACACTCTCGATTTCTCAATTTCCTTTTTTTAAACCATCCTAAAATATGCTAAGCCTGACAGACTATCCTATTTAAAGATTTTAGAGTTCTTTGCCTATGTTAACAAAATAGACTTGACACCACCACAGACCGTTCTTGATCTTATGGCTCTATCATATGGATTTGAGTTTCTTAAAAAGTCTCTTGCAAATGAGTTGAGAAAACAAAAGATATTTGTATCCGAAGTGGTGGTGTTTTAGGCTTTTAAAATTATAAATAAAAGGAAGTAAATCTTTTTTTAGAGACCTCCTTTGGATGACTTGGTAAGGATCAGATAAATGAAATCAGAAGTGGGTTTCAAATTGTAGAAAATCAAAAACATTTATAAAATGTCTCCACTGCACCCAGGAAACTTGCACACAAGTTATAGTATTTTCTCTTTAGATTATAAACTATACAGAGAGTAGGGCTGGATTTTATTTTCATGCTTATATAGTCACTTCCACATACATCCCTCCCTCCATAGCATTGCTCTTGGTAGGCATTCAATAAGTATTTTTGAATGAATGAATGAATGGTTTTTGTAAATATAAACCAAGCCCTACTGTTAATCACTAGGAGAAAAATGTTTCTGCCATACATCTTCCTCAACCCACATTATCCTCCAATTGCTAATTTCACATGAAAAAAAAATCTCAAAGGGATGTTGACTCATTTAGTGACCTGGTTATGTACTTATGTAGTCTCTAATGCATATACCATAGTTTAACATAATTTGATCAGTTCCACCAAAGACAGATCCACCAGGCTTTCTAACAAATTATTCATTGTAAAACATGGTTTTTACCTTTTCTTTAGGGTGTGCTTTTTTTAAATCTGGACAGTCCGAAAATACAGTGAAAGGGAAAGTAAGACTTTCCTTCTTCCGGCTCCTGTCCTTTTACCCGGCTTTCTCCATTTTTTAGTGTTAAAAATGTTTCTGTGAGGAGACCTCCAGGGGGCCAGATTGCCTAAGAGAGTCAGATTGATGATAGTTCTGCTGTCCCGATGCTGACTGACCTTCCAGAATGAAAGAAGTTCCAAAAATAAATTTTTCTAATTCGGAGCAAGGCAAATGCTACTGGAGTGATTTCTCCAACCATTTTAACAGTAGTACACACCTTTTTCAGTCCCCAGTTCCTATGTTAAAAAGTTGGCAAATCAACCCACATAAAAGAAAAAAATACAACGATGACAAGGAAAGGAAAGCCTATGTTGAATATATGACTTAGTGAAAGCAATCACCTGAGCAGGTGTGAACAGCATCTCATCATTAGAGCACCTCAGGGACTGCTGTGCATTTCTTCCTTGTGTTACTCTCTCACATGTCCCCCAGCGACTTTCCAACCGAAGAGGTAACTAGAGAGTTCGCACGTCTACTGCAGTCAGGAGTTCACTATCGGCAGTCTAATAGCCCCCCAAAGATGTGCACGTCCGAATCCCTGGAACCTGTTAGAATGATACCTAATGTGCCACGGGGGACTTCACAGATGTGAATAAGATGAAGGACTTTGAGATGAGGACATTGTCCTAGATTCTGCAAGCGAGCCCGGTATAATCACAGAGATGTTTAAAAATGGAAGAGGGGAGCCGAAAAGTGAGTCAGAGACAGGAGACGGGAGAATTCAGCCTGCCCTTACTAGCCTTGAAGATGGAAGGGGGCCTGAGGCCAGGAACACAGGCTGCATCTAGAAGCTGGAAACAGCAAGGAATGGGATTCTCCTGTAGGGTCCCCAGAAAGAAAGGGAGGCAGGGACTTTTGACTTCCAGGACTGTAAGATAACACATTTGTGTGGCTTTAGGTGCCTATGTTTCTGATAATTTTCTACAGCAGCAAAAGGAAATGAAGAGAGTGTTTTTTCAGAATTTGTTTCTGACCTGTGTCTCCTTCTGAAACAAGCTTGCCTGTAAGAGGGGGCACTCGGCGCTAGGCTTCCCCCCTCTCCTCTCTGCAGATGTTTACACTAACACCCGACCTCTCCTCTCCAAGCCAACGAGAAGCCAGTCAAGAAGCGAGAGAGCTCCAGGAAGATCTCATTGGTCGTCAGGGGTTCACAACTTTATGGGAAAGGTCCTAAAACCTATAACTAAGAAGCGATTCGAGGCACTTTGCAACTTCACAGTAAAAAGCTATTTGTACGCCAAATAGTGTAGTAACAGTAACTGCAGGGTAGGAGCCGAAATATGATTTTAAGTGCCCCAGACACACAGATCATTGGCCTGGCTGATCTGACAGGGCATTTGGGGCCTGGAAGATTTTTTTTTTTTTTTTCAGCTCTATTTGCATCTCTGCCTTGAGGTTTTAAAGGAAAGGATTCCATTATTTATAGAAGACATAATGGGGGAGATCTCCAGGGTTATTGTATGTAAATCTGCATAGAAAGGGAACGCATCCCCAAAATACACTAACTCTGTAGCAACTGTCTGTTTTTATGTCCAAAGATGATTTATGTCTGGGGATAGTAGGGATTCCAGATCCCTTTCAGAAAACTTCAGATTAACTTCACGCATTCCGGAGACTTACTTAAGCTTTAAGTCAGCATTTACAACAAAATGTGACATCGGGGTAAAAGAAAATGTTTATTTTTAATCCAAGAAGGGGGTGGAGGACATTTTTGTTTCATAAGAAGATCCTCACTTCATTGCCCTTGCTAGATCCTATTGTAATTTCCTCTGGCCTCAGTATTATCCGATGTTCCTAGCCCCCCCTGAATGGGAACACGTCGTTCTCTCCTTCTGCATTCGTTTCATCAGTACTAAATGCTAATGCATTAGAATTGAATGTGATCTTCTTGAAGGGGGGTGGGGGAGGGGTGGATTGGGGCAAAAGGTAAGAATGACAAAGAATGTCATTCTCTTGTTCTGCATTGGTTTCCTCAGTACTAAATGCTGATGCATTAGAATTGAATGTGATCTTCTTGAAGGGGGGGTGGGGGGGAGGGGGTGGATTGGGGCAAAAGATAAGAATGACAAAGAATTACCAGTGACAGGAGCAAGTGACTCCTTGGCGACTGGCCCCATTTGGCCTTCCCGTAGACATGGGTCACTGCGCTTGTGTCAGGGGACAGAAGTATTGGGCCTGGGCAATTGAGGAATCATCATGGCCCAAAAGTCCATGATTTACACTGTCATTACCCAGCAAGAAAACAATATCTATGCCATTCTTACAGTACTCCAAGCCCTCCAGTGCCACTTAACCTTCACGTCCCACATCTGAAAGGAAATTTAGATAAAATAAGGCCTGTTTTACCCACCAAGTACATTGTACACAGTCATAAGTCATTGAGGAATAGCTGCCCAGACATAGAACATATTTGGATATGATTCGAAATGAAAAGGGAGTATTTTGTCACGTGCTCAGTTTTGGGTTATTTTGTTTTTTTGTTTGTTTTGTTTTTAGTTAATATAAAGGCAGATGTCCAGCGTTAGGGATGTCTTCAGTGCTGACATATTCTCAATTCTCTCTTTCCCACACTGTTACATGTTTTATAAATCTTCTTCATAATATAGATTTGTTACAGACCCGCTGCTTAAATGATAAAAACAATCCTCTACCTAACAGAGTGGACTCCTTGCCCTGCGTCTGTTCCCCCTTCCCCAGCCCCCAGCACACCTTCTCCAAACAAGACATTCCACAAAAGGGATGCGGGGCTTTTGCAGGCAAAATTCTCTGGGGCCTGAGTCTGAGTCCTGTACAGGAGAAGTACTGGATGGGGACGGAGTGAATGATGAAAGAGCATCGGGTCAGGATCGAACATTTCCTAAGGAAATAAGGTAGCATTTGTATTTATTACCTTTGCTTATCATGGTTACCCCAGAAGATGCGACATAAAATCAGAGAAAGGAAAGTTTTAAGCAGACAGTCACATAATAGGCTACATAGACACTGAGATGTGTATGCTAATCAGGCACAATATTCTAGCAGGCAGGCCTGGGAGTAAGAGGAAATGGGCATCATTTAAGCAGGGATCATACAGTATTTTTTTTTTTAAGGCAAAATAGAGTCACCCAGGGAAAAGACAGGTTCCATTCACTATACACCCCAATATGCTACCATATTTGACTTAATTTTCTAACTATCACATTCACCCTGTTTTCTCTACTCTATTTTATTTAAGTAAAATACATCTGCTCTATGATTCTTATCAACACAACGAACCAGAGTCTCCTAACTTTTTAGCAGATAAAGGATGAATTCAGGATGTCAGATTTCCAAGACTTGATTGTAACCCAGAAGACGGGAAAATCTCACTCAGTACTTGAGTTTTTAAAAGTCCATACATGATCACACAGCTATCAAAGAGGAAGAAAGATCAAAAACACTAAAGTGATGTGTAAAGGGCAAGGAGAGAAAGCCTGTGTGCTTCAGTCTAGGACATGATGAATGTGTAACAGGGAGGCATGAACTAAAAGAGCTTTGACAAATGAATTTTCATAGAAATCAATGACTGGACAGCCAGGGTAAGATTTATCCAGAGCATAAGATATGTGACAAGTGGTTCGGCTTTTCCATTTTTACAGATGAAGAGTTGGTTTGAGTCAAATATTTAAATTCAAAATATTTAAAATTGTATCAGTCTTTTGCTGTGTTTTGAGCATAAGTTAAATCGTTAATGATTGGCATGATTTAATTACGTTTCTGTATGCATCGTTTATGAAATGATGATGCCAATGATGACATGTCAAATTTATATAAGAAAGCATAATTTTCTTTTTTCTTTTTTCCAAGTTAAAGGGAAGTTTAGTTCCTTTTAAATAGCAAGACTTCCTTACTCTGGGTAATGTTTTCTATAGCCTCCCTTTCAGTACAATAATACTTAATGGGAGAACTCTTTATATGTAAGCAAAGTCGAATAAATATACATATAAATTTAAATTCCTTTAAAGATAAGGAATTTAATTAATAGGAATTCTTCCTATTCCTGCCACCTTTCTTTATAAGTAATAACGCAGGATTTACTAGATCTTTCTTACCAATTACCAATCCCATACATGCTATTTGTGGTTCTTCCTCCAATTAGAGTTACATTTGCAGAAACAGTGCTATGTCCCAGGCAGTGGTGCTGGACATTCTTTCCAAGGGTGCTGATTTTAGTAACATAGAGAATGCAGCCCAGTAAATGGAAGGGCAGAGAGAATGAAATTTTTAATAGCTTTGCTCTCTTGGTGCTTTGTCTGAAAGAATCACTGTTACACTTGACATTTGTTGCCATTTTGCTTTTTCATTTTGAATCGCGGAGCCAGACCCGTCTGTGTGTTGAGAGGAGAAAGAGAGATGACCTCAGAAATGTCAGGAGTATTATGAACGGCAGACTGTAAGTTTGGAGAGGTGGACGATGGTGTTTCATCCATCTGTTTAAATGCTGGCTGTGGTGTAGGCACCTGAAACAATAGTAAGAAGCTTTTTAAATTTTGCAAGAAGCACAATAATAGGATATGAGAGATGTGGCTTCTTTCCTGGCATAGGCCAGTGGCGTGGTCAAAGCAGGTGCCACAAGGAGCAACGGGGAGTTCTGGGCAGATCTAAAGGTTGTCTCACTTCCACTGCTTCCTACTTGTGACCTCAGGACGGTACACAGCCCCTCTGAGCTTCACTTTCCTTACCTGTAAAATGAAATAAAACTATCTACTTTGTGAGGCTATTGAGAAGATTAATAAGATAGTGTCTGCAAAGTGCCAGACTCCGTAAGCCATTTTGCCTTTCCTCCCTTGTTTCTACTTTATCGTTGCAGATAATTTGTACTCCTAGGTGATCAAGAACTTGGCCTACATCCCTTGTGAGAACCTGGCCCAGCCCTACAGGGCAAAGAGATCTAGCAGAGGGAGTCCCTAACTCACTGTGGTGGGTTCACTCCTGCTTCTTCCTGCTGGCCAAGTTCCTGGTCAGACCCTAGGGGTGTTTGAGCAAGCGCTGGGGATAGTCAGTGGTGCTTATCCACATCTACTTGCCTGCGGATTTCAGGTCAAGAGTCTACCAGTCGACAACTCAGTACTGTCAGGTGAATTTCTCTGTCTGATGCAGAGCGGTCTGAAGCCAAATGCTTGACTTTGGGTCGCAGGTGGTGACTAGGAGCGGTTGGCTGTCCACAACAGATGATTTTTCCTCTATGGGAACATTGGAGCTTTCCTAGAACTGGGCCACCAGTCTGGCCTCATTTTAGGACTGACAGTAAGCATTATGCCAAATGCCTACTCAAGGCCTAATATAGGCAAGGCAAGTAGGTTTCACCTTGCACGGCAACTCATCTCATGGTAGCGAATGCTTAGAGAGCTGTGTGTAGAAGAATTGCAAGACCTCTTCTGGGCTCAGCATAAATATGTGCCCTGGCCAGTGATGATGTCTGCTGTGGGTACTGGAAAGGGTAATTGGGGCAGTCACGACAGGGTTGGAAACCTCATTCCCTGGGTATCCGCAAAGTGCTGCTTTACTTCAATATAGACATAGACCATTATTCAACAGATGTCCATGTTCACACACATAGAGCACTGTGTAATCACTGAGTAATTCCTTCGGGGGGAGGGGTGACAACACCACAGACCCAACATCCAAAGACAAATCTCAGTCTATGGTAAGTGCTGCAAGAGGTTCTGAGCCCCCTAATAATTTTGAATGTCATCAAAGATATTCATTCCTGGATACTGCCTGGTTTCTCATGACCTCATAATTCCAGGGGTGCAGGGGCTTGTCCAGACTCACTTGAAATCATCAAAAGCCAAGTCCAAGGCTAGCTTCTGCTGCTTTCATCATTGCTTCCAGCGGCAAGCATACATACTAGGGTATAAAATTACACCAAATGCGCCACTCCTAACACAGAAATCCTAGAACTCTGAAATATATTTAGACTCTTTAAACCAAAACCCTGTCTTCTTTCTACCCTTCTGCCTGAGCGATTGATCTTCTGCCAGGAACACGTATTCATGATCAGTCAAAGATGGCATCCCATGGAGAATTTAATGAAAGAAATCTACAGTAGGGCCCCGTCTGCCCATCAACTGTCTCTCCTCTTTGTCAAGAAGAGAAGCAAGGATGCACATCTGTGCCATGAGTACCAGGTGTTAAATAAAATCATTATCCCAAATCGATACCTTCCCACTGACTCCTAGCTTGCTGTATTAGCACAGGTGAGCCACAGTTTATACCAAACTGGGATTCCTGAGAACACGTAACTAGTCATAGTCATGAGAAAAAGACGAAAGACCCTATTTTGAACTTATGATCATTGTGAATATGCATTAAGGCCATTCGGCCTCCTCTGATCATGAGTACGTTAGGCTATTGCATAACCTGTTTGAGACATTTTTATTTTTCTTCTCCTGACATTTCCAAACTATATAATACAAGCCCCACTATGAAAACACCAAATAGATACCCATGTCAGGAAGTATCCCTTTAATGCCTTTGTTTGGTAGAATCTTGGCACTCAGATCTCCTGTTCTTTGAATGGTATGACTCTGTATTAGAAGTGTCTAATTCTAATTAGTTCTTCACTTGGCCCATTTTCTAACTCAGTCTAACTCAGTCACTTTCAAATAAGTTTAACCTGAGAACTCTTGGTACTTTTTTTTTTTTTTTACAAATCAAATTTCACCAAGAATCCTGTATTAGTTTCCTTAGGCTCCTGTAACATAGTACCATAAAGTGGGTAGCTTCTACAACTGAAATTTATTATCTCACAGTTCAGGAGGCTAAATGTTCAAAATCAAGATATTGGCAGGGTTGTTTCCTGCTGAAGGCTGTGAGGGAGAGTCTATTATGTGCCTCTCTCCTGGCTTCTGGTATTAGCTATCTTTGGCATACCTTGGCTTGGAGAAGTACCCATCTCTACCTTCATTTTCAGATGAGATCCTCCCTGTGTGCATCTCTCTTGTATCCAAATTTCCCCTTTTTATAAAAGCACCAGTCAGGGATGCCTGGGTGGCTCAGTCGGTTAAGC
>CM052900.1:58009851-58089102 GCA_028534135.1 Potos flavus | reverse complement strand
AAGATGGTAAATTATTTAAATGTATATACATACACACACTTTGAAATCAATGAATGAGATCATAGGAAATAACATTTCTATGTTATCATAGGAAATAACAATTCTTTGTAGTTAAGATGAAGTAAAAATTAAAACACTTTAAAATTGAAAATTAAAGAGATTCAAGAAAGCTGACTTATTGAAAAGATGATCAAATAATTAAAACCTGACATACAGGGTGCAATTGAAAAATAATTTAAGATGTTTTCAGAGAAAAAAGGAAAGGAGATATTTAGCATTTATTATAATATCTGAGTTTCCTATTCTTCTGCCAGAAATTATGAAAATTTCCTAACTGTAAATAAAATACACTCAAGAATTTTTAAAGGTCCCTGAAAATCATTTTGGAATTGGAAAATATATTGAGTGACATATGGCTTTTAGGAGAGATAGGATATAAGTCAATGACTTGAAGAAATGGAAAGAATAAAGACACAAGAAATAACACAGACACCGAAAAGAATAAGAATATTTCACAGAGAAGGTAGATAATACAAGTGGAGCTTTGGGGTCTCAGATTAGTAAGAACAGCAGGAGGATTGATTCTTTTCATCAACTAAAAAGAGCTTAAAAGTAGTTTACTTTTTCACCCCACAATGCAGGCGTGATAAGTCCTAGATTTAAGTGTCTATGCTTGTGTATATGTATGTGTATATGTGTGTGCATGTGTTTTGCATCTGTGCGTGTTTGTATGCATAGCCACAGGTGTGCATGCCAGTGTATGTGTGTGTATGTGTGTGAAGAGCATGGAGAATCTAGACACTTCAATCCTTCATCTCACACATCCCTAAAACTGTATTGCTATTTTGATTAGTAGTTTGGCATTTAATCTATATTTGATATTGTGAATCATTTTAGGATGAATCTATGGACAGGTTTGAATCAGCAGGCTTATCTCCATATTCTAAAATAACTTTAAGCGAATGAAAGAATAAGAAGGTAGAGTCGTCTCAATGTAAAATGAAGGAAGGCATAAAGCAAAGAAAAGAGTATTTACGAGGCTTCTTCTTTTTTTTTTTTTTTTTACTTGGGGAAGGAGGCAGAATAGTCTAATCATTAAAACCATGTTTTTTAGTCATACGTCTCTGAGTTTAAACTGATATGTCACTCCTACACCATGTCCCATGGGCCAATTTAATTAGTCTCCCCATGGTTCGATTTCTTATTTACATAATGAAGATGGCAGTAGTTTCTTCACAAGACGATTTTAAGAACTGAGTGAGAGGGGTGCCTGGGTGGCTCAGTTGTTAAGCATCTGCCTTCGGCTCAGGTCATGATCCCAGGGTCCTGGGATTGAGCCCCATGTCGGGCTCCCTGCTCAGCGGGGAGACTGCTGCTCCCTCTCCCACTCCCCCTGTTTGTGCTCTCTCTCTCTCTCTCTCACTCTGTGTGTGTGTGTATGTGTGTGTGTCTCTCTGTCAGATAGATAGATAGATAGATAGACAGATAGATAGATAGATAAAAGAACTGAGTGAGATAACGTATAAAGACCTCAACACAGTGCTTGGCACAAAGTATGTAATCCATATGTGATAGTCGTTGTAATCATTATTTACTGATAAACACACCAAATACTTAACCAAAATAAGACACACACAGAAAGTCCAGCAAGAAAAGCAGGAGATAGAGTAGTGAGAATGGGCTCACTGGAGCCTATCCTACCTCCAAGCCTTGCTCACAGGGAAATCTGCAGCCTCAGCTAAAACAGACCCCACATCCTGACTTTTCTCTGGGTAGCCTGTGACCGACCACACAGTCACCCTAGGAAGGAAACCCTTACTGACCAGGGATAGTGAGTTGCTGCAATAAATTTCATAGTAAAGTACTCTGCCTCATAGTAAGAAATATTAGTTAACGATGACAAATCTAATAGCCTGTTGTTTAATTTAGATATTTAAAGTAATGTATTTCCTACTTTTAATAACTATCCTTCAGGGCACCTGGCTGGCTCAATGAGTTAAGCATCTGCCTTCGGCTCAGGTCATGATCTCAGGGTCCTGGGATCGAGCCCCACATAGGGCTCTCTGCTCAGCGGAGAGCCTGTTTCCGCATCTCTCTCTGCCTGCCTCTCTGCCTACTTGTGATCTCTCTCTGTCAAATAAATAAATAAAATCTTTTAAAAAATAAATAAATAACTCTCCTTCACTACCAGTCCAAGAACGTAGAATGAAAAACTTTTCTGCTAGCCATTTCCCAGAATGCAATAAGTCACCTGGTTGTATATGTATATTTACCCTGAAAATATATACGTACCTTCACAAACACACGCACAGAGAAAGGTAGCACACCCAGCTATGTAAGTAGGAAATGGCTTTAAGACATATCAGCAGATCAGCAACTGAATCATTAAACTGACAGGAAACCTTGTATGCAATTCTCATATTATTCTGAAAAGAATATACTGGGTCCGACTAGAATGCATTAAGAGACCAGTTTGAAAAACATCTTTAAAGGAAAAAGTAGGGAAGTGTGGCTGGTAGAAAAAGGAAACAGATGCTCTCGCTAGAATAGAAAGCCAAATTACAAATACTTGAGCTTTACAACAGTTTTAAATAACCCTGTATGGTGCAGCATAAGAACTTTCAGCTTTAATGAATGCAAAAGTCATTTTATCTTACCAGTGTTAGAGCATTTTTTTTTCTTTTCATGTTTCCTTTTCATTCATTCTTGGTTCATTTCATTTTTTGCCTCATGACCTGACACTTTCTTCCATTACAGGCTAGGACTATACTAGCAAAGGGAAATGGACCAAAGAGACATTTATCTCAATAATTCAGGCAGAAATAACTGATACCTGAAAGCAGCAAGATGTTTTAGACAAAAGAGAATTTTTGCTTGGATTAACCTTAGACCTGGTTTGGTTTCAGACCTAAGCTAATGTATTGAAATCCCACAGTGCTGGGATTCTAATCCCTCTAGTGTACTACCCAAGCTTTGGGACCCTTTCGTGAAAATGGCGCTGTTATCATGTGTGTGAATATTTACTTTTGAACACCCATACTCAACTTTCATATTCTGAAAAAACGTAGTAATGGAAAACTGCATGCATCCAACATTTATGAAGCCCCACAGTCTCAGCTTCTAAATACTTGAGTGAGTGTTGAGTAGGAGGGCTGTCATCGGGTACCCTACCTTCTGATGGCATCACGCGTAGCATTTCCAGAACCTACCAAGAGACATCAAGGGATGGAGCTATGGCTGAACGAAGACATCTCCCGAATCAGTATTCAGACCATTCCCACCACTTCTCACAGTGGAGGCTGGAAAGAAAAGTACACAGATTGAAACAAATGTAAAAAGATCTAAAAGGTGCTTTCTGACCACAGGCTCTGTTGATGGGGACAGAGGACAAGAGAAATATAAGCCCAATCATGGAAATGATAGGCTGGGAAAGTGGTCTGCATGTCCTCTGAAATGCCCTTGGCCAAGAACGTTTGGAAAAGAGATGTCTGTTCTAAAGAGAAGATATTTTTAATGTTTCTTAAAAATATTTCTGAGAAAGGAAAAGAAAGTTACTGTGTGTTGGTGGGGTTTTTCCAATGGGCAAATTAATTTAGGAGAAAAATGAGTGATATCTAACTTGAGGAATAAACTAAATAGAATACATCCGGGAAACTGAAATCAAGCAGAATTCATCAAATTTAAAAAGGATAAAAGGAAGGATAGAGACTTATTTTAAGATAACAAGGTAAAAAAAATCAGAATTTAAATAGGATTTTTAAAAGGAATAGACATTCATTTGAGATTAGAAAGAATGGAAATCACTAAACAAAGTGGAAAATTTCCAATTTTTCCAAATTTTCCAATGGAAAATTGTTTGTTTCACTAAACAATGGAAATCAATAAGCAAAGCCATCTACTATTCCTGTTTAGCTTTGGAAAAGTGGTTTCAGGGAGAGGTTTCTTTTTCAGTTGGTCTTCTTTAGTCCAACAAATTCTTATTGAGAAAAGTGGAATCAAGGACTGGCTTTTGTTTTTAAGACATTTCTTCAGAGGGCATTTTTCCAGTATGGAAAAATGGTTCTGCTATGGAATGATTCTAGATGTTAAAGGCAACAGAAGACTCCCTTTACTCTAATAGCTTAATATTTACATTTTTTTCTTTCAAGCAGTGGCCAGATAGCGCTCAGCAAATAAGCATAGTGAGATGAAGAAAATGTTATTCCCCAGATTTCACGGTGGAGGGAAAGCCTGCCTCTGGGGCGGCTGCAGCTCTCGGCTGTCCTTCCCAGGACCAAGCCCCAGAGAGGACCCCCCAGGGAAGACAAGAGCAGGGGGGAGTGGGGCTTGGGAGGGGGATAGGGCATGAGAGCAGCTGGAGATGGTGGAAGGTGCAGGATGGGAGTCCGCCCTGTAATCCTTCCTGTCCTTTGTAAAATTACCATTCTCACCAGTTTTCTGGTGGAAAATCATAAGGAATCAAGGATCTATACCCCATCTAGAATACCTCAGCTATGCTTTCTCCAGGAGGCAAATGAACTGAGAAGGGAAATTAATAATATCCAAGTTTAGAAACACAGGAACAGATCCACTTAGAAGTTTGACATAGAGCAAAATTGGTGCCTGCGAACTCACGACAGAGAACTCTGGCAGTGAGATGGAGGGAAAGGCATTGGCTGAAGTGGAGGGAGGACTTGCATCTTGCCTCAGTTTGGAGCCGGGCATCCTCCACGTCTGACGAGCCAGGAGACCCCGGTGGCATCTACGGTATAGGGGGTCCATGCACAGCACATGGGTGTCCTCATGGCAGCACAGCTGCAAAGGCAAACACAGGAACGTCCACATTGACACTCGTGTCCAGGTCCCCTTCCCGCCCAAGCCTGAGGGAACAGAACAGACTGCTATGTTCTGACATTGTGGTACCACTGTGGGCATTTGTTTTTTAAATGAGTAAGAAAGGGATACCCCTGCCAAATGGCATGGTGGACAAAAGGTATATTTCTCAGAGGGGGAGGAGTGAAAACCATGAGGCCCCAGGTACTCCCAGTCAAGAGAGCTAAACTGGGCTGAGACCCAGTTAAGTGATCAATTAGAAAGTGACGGTCCAGCTTTCATTCACTTACTGTGATAGTCCAAGTGACAGGCTGGAGAGAGGGTGCTAGTTCCCCCAGGGTTCCACTTTTCCCCCACGGAATGGGACCAGTGTGAAGATCAGTTGTATTTGGTGTAGGTGGGATGAGAGGAATCATCTCACTGCCAAGGGAACCCCAAATTAAAGACTCCTGCTATTTTATAGACCTGGGGGCCAGGGGGAGGAAGCAGTAGGGAGTAGGAAGAAAAGTACTGAATATTGAATCAGAGGAGAGAAAAATATCTTCAAGCCCCCTCTCCACCATAACGTGGTATCAACAGAAGCCACTGAAAAAGGCCTCCACTGAGAGCTGCCTCATCATAAGCCCTCCAAAGGGGAGGTTACCTAAAGTAGGAATACAGATATGCAGAGACTGTAGCGTGTGTGTGTGTGTGTGTGTGTGTGTGTGTGTGTGTGTGTGTGATATCTCAAGCCTGAGTCCTTGACTGCAGCTCCCTTCAGAGACAGGCAAGCACTGGTGTGCACAAAGTCTAGTGTGGGAGGGCAGCTTTCCCATGCGACCTGCCAAGTAAGGACTCTACAGTTGCCTGTGGTCAGGCCTGAAGTAGCATACATTGGATTTGGACCTAGAACCAGAATCCTCACTCTCTAGTTAAAATTTCTCTACTAAAATGATGAGGTATTTGGTCCTACTAAAACCTGATACTTTTTTTTTTAAAGATTTTATTTATTTGACAGAGAGAGAGATCACAAGTAGGCAGAGAGGCACGCAGAGAGAGAGGGGGAAGCAGGCTCCCTGCTGATCAGAGAGCCCGATGCGGGGCTCGATCCCAGGACCCTGAGATCATGACCTGAGCCAAAGGCAGAGGCTTTAACCCACTGAGCCACCCAGGCGCCCCAAAATCTGATACTTTTATACACACAACACAATATCCTTTATTTTCTTAATAAATAATTGGAAGGAGGCTTCTTTTTCTGATAAATGGCAGTATCAACATAAAGAGAGATACAAAGAAATCTAATAGAACACTTTGCATTTCAGCCAAGGATCAGATATGTGCAACAACTTCCTTTGTATTCAGCTTCCCATTTTTTTTTTTTTTTCTGATTTTTCCCATGTTCTAGAATGTTGGGAGGATTTTGTAGTAAGGCAATAAACAGATCAGACATTTGAAGAGAAGGATATGCTTTGTTAGTTTTACATTTCCTTTTGTGAAAGAATTCATCCTACAAAATTCCAACTGAGATAACTCCTTCATTAATCAAATAATCCTTTTCTTATCAGTTCTTGTATCCTCTCAGGAAAAGCAAAACCTCCATGTGTAATTTGGCTGCTCTGACATGAGAGTCTTGCTGGTGGCCGTTAGCAGATGCATTAATCACCGAAGGAAACTCAAGTTACCAGATCCTCAATGAATACTTCTCTGTAAGGGAACTTTATCTCTGCCGTTTCGGTTGTCCTTGAATAGGAGGCATCAAGGAAAGGAATCGTCTATAGAGGACCCAGATAAGAGAGTTCAGTGCTTGGCATGCCCGGTAAACAGTCTCACCCTGCCTGTTTAGGCTATGAGAAAGAAGGGTTTCCTGCGGAGGTCCGGCTGTAGGTCCAATCCAGCCCCCAGAGAATCTTACCCACAAGTAGAGGTCCCAAAAGTTCCTTCAAAAGACTTCTCATGGGCCTGGACCCCCAGTCCCTACCTTAGCACACATATGTAATGTTTACCACCTGCCCAACACTACCTAATCACTTTGCTAACGAAAATCCATTTAATCCAAACAGAAATTCCATTCATGGGCTAGGTATTATTTACTTCGACTTTGTGGAGGAGCATCCAGACACAGAGAGAGGGAGACATTGGCCAAATATCACACATCTAGTAAGTGCCAAAGCTGGATTAGGGCGCCCAGTGGTCTGGACATTTTACCACCATGCTAATCCTCTCTGAGGAAACAGAGGGACCACGTGGTTCACATGGTTCCTTGTGTTCTTGCAGTGCCTCCAACCAGATTGTCTAAGACCTCAGTAGATGGAGGTCCTTTCTCAAAAGTCCCATAATCAGCTCTACAACGAAAAGAGTATTTATTTAAAATCCAGTGTCCCATCCTCTGGCCATCTGAGCCCAGAATTTAGCATGAAGTAAAGGGAGGTAAAGGAACACAATTAAAGATGAAGAGAGTCCTTCAGTAAGCACACTTAGATTTAAATACATTGATCTATTTTCCTTCAACTCGGGAATTTTTAAAGATGTACTTATGGTTTTATGCACCCACGCCCCATTCCCCAGATTCCTCCATTTTATGATGAAGACAAAGCAGGATGTAGCTGGTGCCTTCTGATTGGAGACTCCTGATTCTAGCTGCCTTGTCCTATTTGTCACCTGACAAAGCCCCAAGTCTACCGAATACTGGAAAGAAGGGGCATGACTAAGGGTACAGGTGCTGGGGCTACACTGTTAATTTAAATTCAGTAGAAGCTTCACACTGAAAGTCATTGCTATATTTGGTTTAATCTGTATGTTTAATTTATGCAGCATATATTGACCTTTTTAAAAATGGACTTTATTTTTTCTCTTTTGGTTTTATTGAGATAATTGACATATAGCACTTTATAGTTTTAACGTGTGTGACAAAATAACTTGATTTTTATATATTGTGAAATGATTGCCACAATAAATAAGAATTAACATCCATTATTTCAAGAAATAAAAAAAATTGCTTCTTTCCTTGTGATGAGAACTTTTAGGATCTACTCTCTTGGCAACTTTCAGATCTATCGTACAGCAGTGTGAACTCTAGTCACCATGCTGCACATTACATCCCCAGTATGTAATTACCTTATAAATGGAAGTTTATACCTTTTGACCACCTTCCTCCAATATTCTCCCCACCTAACCTGCATTGCCTCTGGTAATCACAAATCTCATCTCTTTTTCTATGAGTTGTTTTTTTTAATAGACTTTATTTTTTAGAGCTTGTTTATGTTCACAGCAAAATTGAGTGGAAGGTACAGATATTTTCTGTATAATCTCTGTCCCTCATAGGCAAAGCCTCCCTGACTATAAAAATCCCACACTGGTAGGGTGCCTGGGGGGCTTAGTTGTTAAGTGTCTGCCTTTGGCTCAGGTCATGATTCCAGGGTCCTGGGATCGAGCCTCACATCGGCTCCTTGCCTCACATCGGCTCCTTGCCTGCTTCTCCTTCTCCCTCTCTTCCTGCTTGTGTTCTTGCTCTTGCTGTCTCTATCAAATAAATTTTAAAAATCTTTAAAAAAAAAAAATCCCACACTGGTGGTATATGAGAACTCTTTGTCTTGTCTTCTCAACATTGCTATGAACCTAAAAGTGCTCTCAAAATTAATTTATTAATTAAAAAAAGAAAACTCACACCAAAGTGGTACATTTGTATCAATCAATGAGCCTACATTGGCACTCATGATCATACAAAGTTCATAGTGTACATTAAAGCTCATTCTTGGTGCTGTACATTCTGTGAATTTTAACAAATGTACAGTGACATGTATCCATCATTAGAGTATCATGCAGAATAGTTCCAGTACCCTAAAACCCTTCTGTGTTCCATCTATTTGTCCTTCGTTCCCCCACTAATCCCCAGCAACTACTGATCCTTTTATGTTTCAAAATGTTTTGCATTTTCCAAAATGTCATATAATGTCATATAATTGTTGGAATTATATGGTATATAGCCTTTTAGATTGGTTTCTTTCCTCCAATAATACACATTTAAGGTTCTTTCGTCTCTTTTTGTGGCTTTCATAACATTTATTTTTAGCACTGAATACTATTCCATTGTCTGGATGTACCAGTTTATTTATTCTTTCATCTACTAAAGGACCTCTTGGTTGCTACTTTTGACAAGTAATGATAAAGCTGCTATAAACATCCATGTACACGTTTTTATGTGGACATATGTTACCAGCTCCTTTGAGTAAATACCAATGAGTATGACTGCTGAATCAAATAGTGAGAGTAACTTTAGGTTTGTCAAAAATTACCAGATTGTTTCCAAAGTGTATGATTTTGCATTCTCCCTCTCAATGAATAAGCATTCCTGTTGCTCCATATCCTTCCAAGTATTTGGTGTTGTCAGTGTTCTGGACTTTGGCCATTCTAGAGGATGTATAGTGCTATCTCATTGTTATTTTAATTTAAAATTCCCTTATGACATAGGTTGTTGACCATCTTTGCATACGCTTATTTGCCATCTGAGTATCTTTTCTTCTGAGATGTCTCTTCAGGTCTTTGGCCCATTGTTCATTTTCTTTTTTTTTTTTTCTTTTTTTTTCTTTTTTTAAGATTTTATTTATTTATTTGACAGAGAGAGAGATCACAAGAAGTGGGAGCAGCAGGCAGAGGGAGAGGGAGAAGCAGGCTCCCTGCAGAGCAGGGAGCCCTATGTGGGCTCGATCCCAGGACCCTGGGATCATGACCTGAGCCGAAGGCAGACACTTAACCAACTGAGCCACCCCGGCGCCCCATCACTTGCTCATTTTCTTATTGCTAAGTTTTAAGAGTTTTTTCATATACTTTGGATAAGTCCTTTATCGGACATGTCTTTTGCAGATATCTTCTCCACTAGTCTGAGGAAATCTGAAGAAATATTTTCTTCACAAGTCAGTGACTTATTTACTCATTCTCTTTACAGTGTCTTTTGCAGAGCAGAAGTTTTTAATTTTAATGAAGTCCATCTTATCAATTATTTCTCTAATGGACTGTGCCTTTAGTGTTGTATCTAAAAAGACATCACCATATCTAAGGTCACCGAGACTTTATCCTCTGTTATCCTCTGGGAATTTTATAGCTTTATGTTTTACACTTAGGTCTATGATTTATCTTGAGTTAATTTTGGGGAATGGTTTTTCACTGTTTTTGCATGTGGATGTCCAGTTGTTTCAGCACCATTCATTAAAAACACTATATTCCATTGTCTTATCTTAGGTCAGTTAACCATACTTATGTGGGTCTATTTCTGGCTCTCTATTCTGTACCACTGATGTGTTTGTGTATTCCTTTCCCAACAGGCAAGTTTTGAGTGGGCTCTTTTTACCTTTGTAGCCCTTATTTGGGAGGTTCCAAGAACTATATTTAATATTTTAGCATGAGTTTATTAGACAAATACTGTGTTCCAGGAATGGACTAGGCCCAAAGAACTATAAGATAAAGTGACTGCATGATAAAAATTTAAAATTCTGTTGAATACCAGAAGAGGTCCTTCAAAACACCACTAATAATGCCCTATATGACAGTGACAACTAGAGATGCCAATAGTAAATCCTGTGGTTCTATCTAGGAGAGAGCCATCACTTCCTACTGGTAAAATCTAACCATTATGGAATTCTAATACTCACTTTTATATAAATATAGTTTTTATTAAACTAATTGATATATAATGTTAGGTAGGTATCACATGTACAGCATATTGATTCAATAATTCTATATATTACTCAGTGCTCACCATAATAAGTCACCATACAACATTATTATGATGTTATTGACAATTTTCCCTATGCTGTACTTTTTATCTCTGTAACTTACGTATTTTATAACTGTAAGTTGGTACCTCTTAATCCCATTCATCTATTTTGCCCATCTTCTCATCCACCTCCCCTCTGGCAACCATCAGTTTGTTCTCTGTACAAATATCTTTTTTAACGATTAAAAAACACCCAAGGAGAAGGGGAATTTGTTCTGGTTCTTGAAAAGCAAGAAAAAATAAGTACAGTAGTATATCATTTAGAGACTGTGATACTGTGATTTATAATAAGAAAAATAGATTAAGTATATGTAGTCTTTATCCTGTTTCTGGCATGGAGATTCTAAAAACCCTTGGAATTTTCTAGGTGAGAAGAGACATAAAAGTGTCTTTTATTGTATTCATAAGGTGACTTTAGGACCACACTAGTGGTAGAGGCTGGTTGCCAGGACAATCAATCATGTGATTAGAGGATGGGAACTTTCAGTCCCCTCTCCTTGGCCTCTGGGCTGGGAAGAGGGGCTAGAGGTTGAATCAATGTCAATGATCAATGATTTCATCAATTATGCCTATGTAGTAAAGCCTCCATAAAACCCCAAAAGGATAAGGTTCACAAAACTTGTGGGCTTTTGAACACACGGAGCTGTGGAGAGAATGGCTCACTCAAAGATGTGCCATTTCACAGCTTTTACCCCTTTAAGATGGTTCGATGGATCCATCCCTTTAATATTTTATCCTTTGGAAGACTACAAGATGGCTGTGGTTTTCCTCTTTCACGTTAGTGCCAGTGCGGTGTCTGAGAATATCTGAAAGGGAGCAAGGTGAAGGGTGACACAGGACCCCTCTGGAAGCCAGAGAGCAGGGAAGGGGGTGGAATTCAGAGGCAAATAGAGCCAGTTGGACTTTGCTATTAATTATTGAAACACTAATCTTATTTAGCCTTTTGAGTAGAGGCAAAATGCTTTCCTTAATTTAGCGATTTACATGGAGACTTCACTATTTCTAAATGTAAATAAATTCTTTGTAAGAATGAAGACTGGGACTTCCTCCCTTTCTCCTTCCCTCTTTCTTTCTCTGCACCCCACTCATGCTCCTCGTCCTCCTTCTTTTCCTTCTTCCTCTTCCTTCCCTCTCCATTCCCCCTTCTGCCTTCACACAATAAATATTATTAGTTGGATGAAAGGAGCAGAGAAGGGATGTCTGAGAAACCCCTGCTGAAAATTATTTGGGAATCCCTCGGTAAGTGGAATAAAGCTTCAATTCATTTTATTCACAGGATTAAAACTGCTAGTAAAAGCAAAAATAGCAAGAGTGGGACTGATGAATATGTGTGAGGTAGAGGGTAAAATAGATTCCTTGCATTGCTTTTTTCCTTTTTAGCAAGGATTAAATATATTTTAATAGTTCTTTGCTGCACAATTGTTTAATTACTTTTCTGAGCAACGACATCTCTAGGTATCACGTAAAGCAAAATCTCTCAGAATTTAAAAACAAAACAAAAATAAAGGAAAGGATGCAGCATGGTACCCAAAATAACATTATTTTCTAGTCAGAGCCTAATGTAGAAAGGTTAGCATTTCACATGACATCTGCAAAATCTCTTTCTAAATCTGCTCTCATACTAGTCTTAGATTAACTTCACTTCACATTAGCACCATAGGGGTAAGAAGGTAGACATTTTAAAAACTGTCATCCTATTAACTGATGTGAGATAATGTTTCTTGATCTAATGAAGTGTGAATAAGATTTATCTTTACACTTTCCAGGCTGTGGTTATTAGCCCCCTAGTGAAATGCTCAAATCATGTACTTGAAATTATAGATACAAATATACTGCCAAAGGAGGGAAGTAAACAAAGCCAGGTTTGTCACTATTTCAAGTGAAATAAAATGTAAAGAAAATCTCAAATATGAAGATTAAGAAGAAAAGGTGCTCTCGTGTCAAAACTGCCATGGTTTGGTTTGGTAAAATATTATTTAGGTACCTATTTATATATTCTTCTGTTTACTTCCAGAAATAAATAAGATGATACTCTTTCCTCCAGGAGCCTGTCATTAATTTAGAAAAGTCAGACATACAGGCAAAAAAATACTAAAGAAATGGTAATGAGATGTGTCAGATGGTGATAACCAGCTCTTTGGGCCAGTTTCCTGACCTACAAAATAAAGCTGGGGAGAACCCTAATACTCAGTAGAGTCCATTCCATCTTAAAAGTGTACATTAGTGGGGCTCCTGGGTGGCTCAGTCAGTTAAGCTTCTGACTCTTGATTTTGGCTCAAGTCATGATCACAGGGTCCTGGGATAGAGCCCTGCGAGGAGCTCTAGGCTCAGCAGGGAGTCGGCTTGAGATTCTCTCCCTTTCCCTCTATTCCTCCCCTTACTCACACTCTCTCTCTTTCTCAAATAAATAAATAAATCTTTTTTAAAAAGTATACATTAGTTTAAGAAGTTACCTTAATAAGAGGACAATAAATTGTGTGATCATTTCACATAACTATAGACAATCAGTGTGGGATTCTGTATATAAGCAGTTCATAGTCCTCAACATGCTTGAGGCAATGGACTCTTTCTCCAGACAAATGCAGATACTCGCAAATGTTTGCATAGAATTTTGTGCTCAGGTCAACTTCCTCACCTCACCTCCCCACTCATGCTTCCACGCCCCACGTTATGTATCCCTGTGCCCATATAGTAAGAGGAAAGCCTTGAATGGCCAAGAGACCAGGCAATAGGGTATGAAGACTCCAGAAACCTTGAGACTTCTCTCTTTTAAAGAGCAGCAGCTGTTCAGTTTGAGCTGACCCTTGATATACAGGACTTCGCATCTATTTTTATTCCAGTTTTTTAAGGGAAACTAGATATTTAACATTTTTTGCGACATCTTCTAATGATCCCAGAATCATGTTTTATTTTTAGCAACCATCGTAACATTTTAAGGAAATGATATATGAAACAAATGGAGTCTATCTGTGGCCTGGATGTAGACAAAGGACACCAGTTTGTGATGTTTACTCTAGTAAACTAAAAAAAAAGTAAGCAGACTTAGTGTAGATTGGAGAAGCCTGTGGCATTTAGTGGCATGGTCTGAATTACTCCCTTAATGTGGATGTATGCAGTCACGTATACACACAAAGATACATACAACCAGGAAGCTAAAATGAAATTGAAATGATCCATGATCAAAGAGTAGGAATGATGAGGAAGTATGGAATGTTTGGATGAAAGAAGAAAAATTTTTCCTAGCTAAAGGAGAAAGAAGATTGACTTCATAGTAAAATAAAGTCTTGGAAAGCAAATGGAGATGTTTGTGTGAGCAGAAGATTCTTGAATGATCTTGATTAAATGGATTCTGATCACACAGAAAGACTTGTGTCTCCTATGATATTTGCTGTAAAATGACACTACCAATGAACATTTACCACCTCATTAACTAGATTAATTCAATTATATGAAGTCCCGGCAAAGACACAAACTCCTAAAACACCTTTCTTCCTCAGCCGTTGATTCGCTTGTTATCGATCATAAATATGAATTCAAAATCTTGGAGATCTCATTTCAGTGGTAAAAATGCTGGAGCTTTCATGATTTGCATAGTGATCCTGATGTAAAATTCTGCAGAAAGCAAAAAAGAAAATCCGAGTTGAGCTGAATGTCAACTCTGCATGCTAATTTCCATTCATGTACAAATATCTGATTAAATTCATATAATACAGCTGGGTCCACTTTCATCTTTAATGAAAAGAAAATTTCACTCAAAGGATGTGAAAACAGGCACTGGAAATTCAAAGTGTGTTTTTCTTGAACACTCACAAGAACTCAAGATTCTCGTATTACTCGTGTTTCACTTGTTTGCTTTTTTGTTTGTGTTTTGTTGTTGTTATTTATTGTTTGTATTTGTTATCTGTGACTATCTGTTATGGCTATGTTCTTGGAATAAAAACTCCAAAAAGAACAGAGGGGATGCTATAAAATTTAAATTTTCCTCCCAGCCCCTAACCCAGGGTATTATCAGTTTCCTTCCCAAGAGGCAACAGCAGATATCAGTTCTCAGATAACCTTCTGAGAAATACTATGTGCACACAGTACCAGTGAGTAACTGAATTTAGCTACATATTTTTAAAAAGCCCAAATAACAGTTATTTGGAAGTAGAGATTTGTTTTTCTTTCATCCAAGAAGAATCTGGAGGCAGGAACAGCAGGCCTATAATGGTGGCTCCATGGTCATCAGAGACTCAGGCTCTTTATCTTTCTTCCTCATTATTCTTGGGATGCAATTTTCATCCTGAAAGGCAGTTCATGATCACAATATGGTGGCTAGAGTGAAATCAATCACAACAACATTCCAGCCAAAAAGAAGGAAGAACAAAAAAGGCATGCCTCCTAGCAGCTAGCTCCTTTTAAAGAGATTTAAAAGTCCCATACCACATCTAACTGACTAGCCCTCTGAGGGGATAGATTTTAAGCTGGGCACTTTGCCACTCCCAAACATTGGGGTTCTGTTGGTAAAGAATAAAGGGAGAATAAACATGGAATAGGCAACTAGCAATCTACTACAACATACAAGCCGATAAGCATATATATTCTCTTCTCCCGCATTTTTTAAACAAACGGTGGCGTATTATAAATATCCATATTGGGGTTTTTTTCCATACTGTTTTTTTTATCCTAGCCACTGAATTTATTAGATTTTAGTAGGACCAAAGCCAAAGGGCCGAATCTGGAGCTGATTCCTCTAAAAGACAGGATCTGCCTGACCCCAGCTGCTCATAATAACAGTTGCTTCTTTCACTCTTTGCTGCTCAAAGAGCAGTCTGCAAACCACCAGGATCAGTGGAGCTTGCTAGAAATGCAGAATCTGAGGCTCCACCTTAAATCTACTAGATTCAGAATTTGCAGTTTAACAAAATCCCAGAATATATGTATGTGCATTTGAGTTAGAGAAGCAGTGAGTACCTTCCACCCTTGTAACATCCCAGTTTAGAGATAGCCAAGATTGGTAGTATGTTAAGAGCCCTCTCCCAACTAGCTCTTAGGATCTGGAAGCAATTCCATGTTCTAAGATGGATATCTGATAAGAACCTTGTTTAAGTGACGGCCAGTGTGAGTGTCAATTGTATACTTACTAATCTATTCCTAACTATGCCATCAGTCACCAGTTCCGGTTCCTTCTTCTAATCCCTATCCCTTCTCTTCTAAACTGGAAAGAAGGTGGCTTTCAATTCCAGTTGCCTCTCTCCCTAGTTTCTAGACCCCCTTTTCTCATGGAGCTGTTCTTGCTTCTAGTTTCCTTAATTCTTCTTAAATGGGTCTCACTGGTTTTTAATCCCTCAAGCCAAGAGCTCTGAGATGGCATCACTACCCGAAAGCCTGAATCCTGGCCTTCTTTGCTTTCTTGGATCAGGACAACCTTGGCTAGTGACAATAGTCAAGATCAGAGACGACTTTGATCCTCTCCTGAAGTTTGTTTTGGTTCTTCTTCCCCGGATCCCAGGCAGATTTTTCTCATCCTAAGTTTGTGCCAAGCTTGGACTGTCCCTGCTTGTTCTCTTTTACCCAAGGAGATATCAACATAACACCAACAAGGACCATACTGCTAATATCAAAGAGTGACTTGTCACTGAGTCCCACCATTGACTTAGAATCTTTTGGTCCTCTGCTGCCATAGTAAGAATTGCTTGTGGATGCTGTGGCCAGGCTGAAAAACAGTGGTGGATTAAGTGGGCCCAGCAGGGATGGAGATGTGGGAGCCTGGCAGAACCTAACACTTACAGTCAAGTTGGAATGTAGTGCCAATACTATGTGAATTTGGATGGATAAAAAGGCCATTAGATTTGACAAAATGTAGGCTGTTAACCTTTAAAAGAGCAATCTCAGCAGAAAAGTAGGGCCAGAAGCCAAATTACAGTGAATTAAGGAAGAAATGCAAAGCAAAGGAAAGGAGGCAGCTGATAAAAACATTCATTTCAGAAATTTGTGGGTGGAAGGAAGAAGCTGTAAGACATAACAGAATCAAGTGACATTTTTGTAAGATAAGGGGGAACTAAACGTTTTTGAAGGCATAAGGGAGAGTCTGTGAAAAGAAGATATCACAGACAAACTCCAAAGAGCAAAAGAAAGATCTTCGAAAATCAAGATAAAAAAACAACATTAGTGAAGGGGGGAGGTTATCATAAAGAGGAAGGATTCCTTATCCTCAGACACATCAAGAAGGCATAATGGAAAATGTAGGAAGAAAATACAATGAGTTATGTCTGTGGATGGATTAATTGGTTTACTTTAACAGTCTTACACTCTACAAAGTAATAGGCAATATTAAGGAATGTGTTGAGTTAAATGTGGGACTTTCATAAAATCAAAGACTTTTATTGTAGGAAAAACATATGGAAAAATCTATTAATGTCCTTTCTTCATCTGAAGAGATGGAACCCGTGCATGAGTAAGATAAACCTATTTGCCAAAATGGATTTAAAGGAGTCTAGTGTCTGTCAGGATTTGATGCCATCTAGAAGAATCCCTGAAGATTGTGTGCTAGAGATGAAGACAGAATTTGCCAAGTAAATGAAGCCAAAGCTAAGGCTGAGGCCAAGGGTAAACTTGAGAAGAGATGAAAGCCAAAGTTGCAGCTGAAGCAGTTCAATATAATTTATTTGTAGGACCTGAGCATTATAGTTCTACTTTACTTTGTGACCCAAGAGCACGGGCAAAAAAATGAGATGCCAAAGTGATACTGGGTTGGGGCTTAGTGCAGTCTGTCACTGAACAAGAAGGAAGGGGGGCCTATGGCTGTAGGAGCACAGTATGAATGACTTGCCTCAGTCAGTGGGGAACCTCTAATATAACCAGCATCTTCATTTCAGATCTTGCCCAGTGAGTGCAGATCTTGCCCAGTTTAAACTGTGTCAAAAGCATAGGCCTTTGGTAGACCAAAGATTTGTGGTTGATTCCTGATTTTACTACTAGCTAGCTATGTAACCAGAAACAAATTATTCAGAGGGGGCAGAGAGAGAGGGGGATGCAGTCTCCCTGCTGAGCGGAGAGCCAACGCAGGGCTGGATCCCAGGACCCCGAGACCACGACCTGAGCTGAAGGCAGAGGCTCTAACCCACTGAGCCACCCAGGCGCCCCTACATAGATTTTTTAATTCAAGTGTAAATTAGATCTTTAAAACATCTAGAAATTTCACTGGTTCCTAAAGTGAAATATTTTAAATGAAATAAAAAGTTGACAAAATTGTTTTAAACTACTTTCTTTCAGTCTTACCCTCCTTACCCAGCCCAAATATCTTTTCTGAGTAACACTCTGACCCCCAAATTCCTTCTGGAGTCCCGTTCTGGAATTTGGTTAGGTGGGAACATTCTTCAGTGGATGTTGGCAATTACACCTGAGATGTCTACCCTGAAAGGACCAACTTGGAACAATGAAGGTTACTGAGAGCAAGCTCTGGCACTAGGGAAATGCAACTGCTCCCATGAGAACCCGCAACGAGTTTGCACTGCCCCACACTGATAGTTCATGGCTCTCTTTGAGATATTTAGGTTGTAATGCCTTGGGTGTGGCTTGTATAACCCAGAGCTCTCCCTATCTTCCAGAAATCACATGACTGGTTTTCATCAACGATAGAGAACCAAGATTGTTACCAGGCGTTTCTTTATGTTTTTCTTCTTTGACTCACTGTTCCACTTTAACAAAATATGAATGCCACAAATTATGGAGCAGAAAACTTAACACCATTCCTCCACCACCTCAAAATGGAATATTACTAAAAATATTATTTAGTGACTGGAAATAATAAAGATGATAGGACCCTTGGAGGTCAACATAGACTCTCCAAGAATAAGTGAATTAACCTTTCTTCCTTTTGGTCATGATTTCTAGGCTGTGCCTGGCCTCAAATACATGATGCATCTGAATTTCAACAGAGCATTTAGTAATCAACTAAAATTCAATAATAATGTATTTTCCTGGACACATACAGGCACTAGTATTTGAAAGAAAATATCACCACCATATAGTTCTGGGATCATTCCAAAGCCATATTAAAAAAGGAACTCTCAGTTTGATCAATAAGAAAATGGGTGTAATTAGTGAAAAACTCCTCCTTTCTATTGATTTTTGATATATGCTTTTGAAAGTTGAAACCATCATTTAAAAAGTACATAGTATATGGTGAGTAATGTGTTAAGTAGATAGGTGGATAGCGCTTAATTCTATGTAAGGATTACTATGAAAAATAATACTTTCTTCTCAGGAATTATGCTTATAAAAGAGTTTGTTACTGTTTTGCTAAATAAATGCAGCTTTGAGCTGTAGAAGAACTACATACAGGACAGCAGTAAGGAGAGGGGTCAACATCATGGGCTAAAGAGCTAGACTGTCACTTCTTACCTAAGTGATTTGGGGACAAGTTAATTAACCCCTATGCCTTAACTTTCTCATCTATAGAATGGAGCTAATAAAGAACTTAGCTCATAGAGATATAAGGATTTAGTGAATTAATGAACATATAGTGCCCAGAAGAGTGTCCAGCTAAGCCTTGTGCTAAGCAGCAGATATCCATTATTTTAGTAATCCTCACATGTGATACTCAATGAAGTAATATGATCATTAGCCCCATTTTACACATGAGGACACTAGGCTCAAGGAAGTGAAATACATTGCCCAAGATCACTCAGGTAGCAATGCCAAAGCCAAAATTGAACTGAGATCTCTCCAACCAGAAGCTGGACTCTTGACACCAAAACCATCAACTGTAAGATAAGCATTGGCTCCCAGGAACAAGGCTGGAACCCATCCTAAGACCTGGATATATCAGAGCAAGGCTACCAGCAAGAGTGGCCTCATTGATCCCCCACATTTTAGATGGAACTCCTTGAATCCCTGCTGCTAAGAGCATCATTAGTCCCAGGACCAAGGTGAAGTTGTTCCAGCAATCAGGAGAGAAAAGATACAGAGGCTCAGAACCAAGGAGGGTGCAGGAACACCACACAGGCAAAGTGGTAGTCCTCAGCGTTCATTTAACAGAGACAATTAGTGGAGGTCACGCAGTCCATGACATGGGATACTCTTCCCCACCCTTGACCCCAAGTGGAGGGTAAGTGAGCTGCCGCAGCAGTGATGAAATATGGGCATGTCCTAGGCTATGCATTTGCTTTACTCAAATGTCCATTAGTTACAAAGGCTGATATTCCTTGGTGCTGTGGCCAGTTTCTCCCATTAACTCCCTGGGACTGTCTCAGATCTGGGCCACAGCATCATCAGTCTCATTCTGATGATGTTCAAGGAGGTAGAATTAGTGGGAATTGCTTCTGTCTGCTAACTCAGCGAAGTGGATTTGCCACATTTCACTAGGTGGGGCTGTCAGCTATTCCCTCAAACAAAAACCCTGTTTAATTATAGAGAAGCAGGTTTCCATATTGCAGAATTTCTCCCCTCAATTCCACAGTCACATATGAGCAGAAAAATGACTGCACTAAGATCTATAAATTCTATATACCCACATGCAACAGTGGGCTAAGCTGTCTGTTGAGGTTGCCTAAAGGCTGCTGGATGGCAGGAGCAGTGTCCACAACAAACAAGGATCCAGACATTGCCATCTGTAACTGTCCCCTCAATAGCTTCATTACTGGCTGGGCCAGCCCCTCACTGAGAAGCAGACAAGCAATGGCTAGACATATAGACTTGTATGCCTATTGGGCAGTGCCTGACTGAGCACCATTGCTCTGCCATCTACCGCCTTCCAGTGAGTGCTCTGGGGTGGGGGGATCTCAGTTCTCAACACATGTCTATTTGGAGGCAGACACCCCACTATTGGGCTATGTGGTCCAGTGGCACGCTGGATCTGAGGGTGCATTTGTAGAAATGTCTCTCCAGAGACACTGAAGGTACCCCAACATGAAGGGGGTACGAAAAGACTCAATATGCTCTAGTAAGCCAGACAGAAGATTCAGAACAAGTCCTAAGAACAAGAGGTTTGAGGGGCGCCTGGGTGGATCAGTGGGTTAAAGCCTCTGCCTTCAGCTCGGGTCATGATCTCAGGGTCCTGGGATCGAGCCCCACATCGGACTCTCTGCTCAGCAGGGAGCCTGCTTCCCCCTCTCCCTCTGCCTGCCTCTCTGCCTACTTGTGATCTCTCTCTCTGTCAAATAAATAAATAAAATCTTAAAAAAAAAAAAAGAAGAAGAGGTTTGAGTTGTCAAAGAGAGTGAAGTCAGCAGGTCAAGATGAGAAAAGGGGACAGAAGGATACACAAGCAAGTCTGAGGCCAGTCTGAGTGGACACATGAGGAGGGAAAGTTTACTGCCCAAGCCCAGGTTTTACTCCAATTTCCTGAGCCTGACTCCATTTGAAAGGTCAGGTGAAAGGAGGAGGCAGAGCTCCGTGTACTCTGGCTTATTTAGAAGTCCGCAGAGCCATGAAGACATGTAGGCTCACCTGAGACTTCACCCGTCACATTCTGACCCTGTCACAAAAACAATTCTTTATCACAAAACTCCATTTAGGAGAATCTTTACATATTCGAAAATTCTGAGTTAGTTTACATTTAGGATTATAAAGCAGCTAAAAGCTAGATGAAATTTTCCTTAATAGAAACATTTTTCTTCAAATTACCTCGTAACTCTCAGGTACTATAACCCTACCCAACTATTCACACGAAACCATTGAAGAATTATTGAATTTGGCAGTGGACACTTGGAAAAGTCCTAGATAAAATTATCTACTTGAATAGGTACATTTATTTGTTAGTTAGTTAGTTTGTTTGTTTGTTTAAATAATGCTCTTATTCCTTAACAACTTGCCACCAGAAATGCACAGTCTGACAACTATGCTCTTTGCAAATCGGAGTAACATTTGTGTCCTCTGCGATATTGCTGAGCTGGCTTGTGCAAAGGGTCTGCATCACAAAAGCATGTCATTAAAAGGCTTATCTTCCTTGGTAAAAGCCAGCAACCCATTTGTTTTCCATTTTGACTGTCTACACAAGTGCTTCCCATACACGTAAGGGCAATAAATCCCCAAAGCCCGAATAAATGTGATGCTGTTGCTGTTGTGCATTTTTATGGTCATCGTGGAGAAAACAACTTATTTCCATATTCATTGATTCATTTGGAGCCCAGCATGCCAGTGGGACTCTTAAGAGACTGAACCAAATGTCTTCAAATAATTTCAGGCTTCAGTTGGCATAGGACACTTCCATAAACAGACATAACTCTAATTCTGGATTCCGGAAGGAAACGTAGGGGCAGCTTGACTGAGAACAAATAGGTTAGGACTCACTAGGATTCACAGTCTTCCCAGAGTGTTCCACATAAATAAAAAGCCAGTCCCTCCTCTGACTTCTTCCCCTGAGGATCCCAAGATCCTAGACTTCTGTTCTGCTGGGCATGCAAGAGAAAGCACATGGGTGTGGGTGACAGTTGCAACAAAAAGGCCCTCCCAGGAGTCATAGAGAAAGAAATGTGTCCACACAGCCCTGTGAGATGGGACTGTCCACCAGCTGCCCCTTCTTCAGTCTCGGGGTTTTTCGATCACTCCCTAGGAAAGAAGGATATGCCTGCTGTCCAGTCCAAAATTGAGGGTGAGCCATGGCACAAACTCGAACCTCCACCCCTCCTAGAAGAGAGAGTCAGAAGATTCTCTACTAGACCAGACTAGGAACCAACCGTGTGTTGTGTGTCTGGACTCTGACGTGCCACCAGGGCACACTGAAGTCACACTTGCTGTGAGAGTTGAAGCATTACCATCCTTCCAGAAAACCAATCAAGTGGCTGAAAAATTCTCGCACCATCATATTATTTCTCCTTTCCTCATTGAAGGAAGTAGTGTGTATTCAGGAACACATTAGCTACTTTCAATATACTTGAACTATTTCATTTCTTGTAAACCTGACCAAGAGTTAACTCATCAGTGGAAAGAGCTTAATATACCTTTTCTTTCTACATGTTTACATTCCATCCATCTTCCTAAGATGGTACAATCGTTGGCTTGTTCTCATGCTTATTACATGACCCAGACATTATCACAGAAAAGCAGAAAAATCTATGGAACCTATCAAATCAAGATAACAGGTGCTGATGCACATAGGCTGAGCTGGTTTTACTTCGGCTGAGTGACAGGGTGACCCGTGTGGGAATTTCAGGGCTGCTAATATGCTGGAATTCTGAAATTCATCTCCTTCTTTCCAGCCATACTGGTTTCCCTCCCACACTTTCCTTTGACATCCATGCTTCCCATCATTGCCCTGTTCAAAACCATTTAATAAGTACCTTTTTTGTACCAGTACCAAAATACTAAGTTTCAGAACGTAGTTACGCAAAGTCAAGTTGAGAAAAAGTTCTCACCTTGAAAGAGCCTGGCAGTCGAGACAGACATGCAAATGGATAAAATGGGGCTTCATCAAAGAACCCAAGGCTGTGCCAAAGTAGTGGAAGGAGTAAATCTTCTCCCTGAAGAAACCAGGGCAGGACTCTGAGGATATGGACTTGGCATCAGCTCCCAGAGGGGTCCTGCCTTCAAGGACCTACTGGAAAGAGAACAAATGGTTACATAGCTCTGACACAAAGTGATACTGGGAACTGCCATTAGAGATATAAGAGCAAAGTACTGAGACAGTTCAGACTAGAGATGTATCCACTAGAGAGATCAAAGAAAGTGACATTTGCAACAGGGCTTAAAGGATGAGAGGGTCTGTGCAAGCAGAGATGTGAGACTGGGTTAGAGAGTCGTGAGCAAGCAAAGAATGGGATATGCCCAGGGAGTTGGAGCACAACTCATGGCAGAGAATAGTGGGGGATAAGCCTTGAAAGCCAAATTGAGGCAGTATTATAGAGAGCAGATAAAAGTGATGTGTGCTTGGATAGGCAAATAATCTTTATTTTCCATTACCCTAAATTGTGAATCATGATTTAAGGAAAAGCTTATTCCTCTTGGAATACAAACGTGCTGTATTAATGTCCCTCTTTAAAACAACAACAACAACAACAACAAAACCCACCTAAATTAAAACTAAGACAAACAAACAAAAAAACTGCATTGACCTCACATCTTTTTCCAGCAACTGTTGCTTTCTCTATTCTCCTCTTCCAAAAGTCCTTAAAAGAATCATTGACATCCTATTTTCTCTTGAACCCACTCTGGTCACATTTTTGCCCTATCTTCCACCATAACAACTCCCATCGATGTCACCCATGTGCTCCATACTACCTAATCCAGTGGTCAAGGCTCAGTGTTCATTGTCCTTGACCCACCAGAGACCTTTGGCATGGCTGATTGCCCTTGGTTTCTTTGCCGGGGGTGGGGGGCGAGGGAGAGGGAAAGAGAGAATCTTAAGGAGATTCCACACCCAGTGTGAAGCCCAATGCAGGGCTTGATCTCTTGACCCTGAGATCATGACCTGAGCCAAAATCAAGAGTTGGACACTTAACTGAGTCACCCAGGTGCCCCACCCTTGCTTTCTTATGTCACTGTACTGAATTCTTAAGCCACTGAAAAGGTCAAGCCTTTTCAGTCTCTTTATGGCTTCTTGACTTCTCCCCAAACCCTAAATGTCAAAATGTTCCAGAACTTCATCCTTTAACCCCGTTCTCTAACTTCACTCATTTCCTTAGTGTTCTAATCCAGTCATATAGCTTTAAATACCATTTATAGATACACTGATAACCCCTACGTTTATAATCAGTCTACCTGATCAATTTCTCAGGATTGTGTTTTCATCAAACGACCTTTAGGAATAAGGTAACTGTTCCCCCATCCTACCCCAACAAGAGTAGGCTTGCTTCCCTTTGCTGTAAAAGTAGCTCAATGCTCCTCTCCTGTAACAGAATCCATTATACGTGCAGGGGTCCATCACGGCCCAAGGGGAATGCCGCAGAGATATGAAGCTCATGCTGGCTGCTGAGCTCTGAGTAATAAAGTCCTTTGTCTCTGACCCAGCATCCATGAAACAGTAACAGGCTAACTTGCTAGCTTATAGAGTAAAATCCCAAATCCTGCACAGTTCTTGATATTAAGTAGCTATTCTTTCTTTTATAAGCAACTTAACCCTTTAACCCAAATAAATTACTTATAGAAGGGTTCTACTTGCAAATGTTCGACTTAATGACTTTCATAAGGATGAAGCTCTACACAGAATGAAATGTATCAGCCTCTCCATTCTTCCTATAGATGGCTTTGGCCAAGATCTTTGCAGAATTGTTTTGGATTTGAGGAAAAATCGACTAACAAAGAATATTTTAGAGCCTGGTACTGTGTAGAGAAATTTCTGGCATTCCTTAAGGAATCTCTTAAACTTTATTGCTTAAATGTTGATGTGAATGCTGGGAAATTTACAAAGGTAGTTGGGGAGTTATTTTTGATCCATGATCCTTTTAGCTTCCCTCAAATCCACTGATTCTTTCACCCTAAACCAGGGCCTGTACAAGCTCTTCTGAGTTCCTTAGATGAGATTTTTCATCCATCTGTTGCATCTGAAAGTGATCCCTTAAGACACTCATGCTTTTAGAGATGACTCATTTCTCTGATTCATTCTTACTAAGATCCACAACTAGCAGGACACACAGCCAGTGGCTGTCGTCCTTATTTCTACATGTGTGAAACCAAATCCTGCCAATCCTTATACAAGGCCTGTAGGCCAAAACAAATCAATCTCATAGACAAATCCTACTTGCAAAAACTACTCAATCTCTTACATAAGAAGTGGTGTTGGAATCTAGTCTTTTGTCATTTGCATTCATTTACTACATCAAAAAAGATGGAATTTATGCAGTCAGAATCTGCAGTACATTGTAGAAAATCATTCAATGTTCTAACTATAGACATGGATGGCTTTAATGGAAGAGAAGTGTCTTTAAAATTACTGACTCCTTCAAAACTTTATTGAAAGCAGACATAATCCAGACTATCCTGGTATTATTTACTTTGTGCGTCTTTGCTGTTGGCAAGAATGCATGTTATTCCATTTCTTGGAGATAAGCAGAAAGCCGCAGGGACTATTTCAACTCATATTCTGGGAAACCAAGAACTACACAACACTCAGCCATCAACAAATTGGTGATTAACATGATGTCTAGACAGGTTCTCATGAGAATAACATTATTAATTAAGCAGCAGTTTGGTTAATCACAATAGCAAGAGTAATTTTTGGAATAAATATTTTATTAGTGTGCCCATCAATAAAGCAAAAGTAAAAGGATATATGTTAATTAATTCATTTGTTGTAATATTAAGATTAAGGCTGGCAATTTCTGTTTGAGGACCTAGAGAATGAGCTAATATTTCTAGTATAGCATGTCTTTATCTTACTGTTTGCAGCTAATGGTACCGTATATTTCAATTACCTAGCCAAAATTCCTTTCTTGTCATCTATCAAGATATTATTAAGCTCCATTAGCAAATAATTGAATTTGACAAATTTTCTGTTGCTATACATTTATCTGTTCTTTTAAAATGGGGTGTCTCCCTTTCATCAGTAACAAAAATTTCACTGAATGAGGAAAGATAGTGAGCTGTAACTATAATTAAGACCTCAATCTTACTTTCCATCAGTCAAAAGACTCATTTGGAAAGGAAGTAAATATACTGGCCACTTGTCTTCAGTACATAGACAATAAATCTTTCCAGAAAACACAGTTAACCCAATATTTTTGGCAAAACCCATAGCCCTAAAACTATAGGGAAGAAATATTAGACAATAAAACTTAAGTAAAAAAAAAATTCTGAAAAAACTATTCAGGTGAACTTGCTCTCTTTTATTTTATAAAAGAAAATCTGTGGAAGCTTCCAGGTTGGTGAACACTTAGGGATTTGGGGAAAGTGGTACATTCGAGAGGGCATGGAAGCTCCATACTTTTTCCCCACACCTTGCCCCATGCATCACTTCTACCTGGCTATTCCTGAATTATATCCTTTTATAACAAACCAGTAATCTAGCAGAAGGCCTCAAGTTATATAAGGACCCAAAGAACATCCTTAGTGCAGTGAAAGCAATGCATAAAATCTCAAAGGGAATATCAGAAAGCCTAGAGGAGATCTACAGCAGTGAGTGGGACAGTCATGAGAACCCCATGAGCACTGCAGGGAATAATGACCTCCTTTAGGAAGACTACAAAGAGAAATGATCTGACCAGGCTTTGAGAACCATGGAAAACTATGTAGTCCCATTCAGCAAGATAAAGAAAAGAATCGCTAAGTGGGTTGGAAACTCATGGACTGTGACATTGCCCAGCACCACCTAGTGGTGATGCATTATGCCGAGAAGAAAGATGAGGGCAGAGTGGCCAGGCTGAGGAAGAGTTCATCAAAGCCCAGATTGTGTTTAAAGATCTGAACCAGGAACCACTAAAGGAGCTGCCTATTCTTTATAATAGTCTTATAGGCTGTGACCATCTTCCAAAACATTTCCAAGTTGAGGGACATCTTCTACGGGGAAATGAGCAAACTCAGCCACAATTCCTATGAGGTGATTAGCAAGCTGGAGAAGCAATATTCCAACAGTCTTGTTAGTGAAGGGACCATCAAGCAGCAACAGATGCTCTTTGGTCATCTCTTCCTTGATTTGAACATCTTTGGTTCTAGATATTAGCTCTTGGCTAACATCTTAGCTCACCGGTCCCATGCATTTTCCTGAAAGAATGAGAGGAAATCCGTCTCAGCAAGTGAAGAAGAGCTAGCACCTGAACCTGCCCAGTGTAGACAGTCTGGAGGCGAATTCCAGATTCAGGCTCTTAATCTGCAGACTAGTCCCAAACCCTAGAGAGATTGTTCTCTGCATTGGGAACTTCAGTCTTTGACAGTCTTTTCCAAATGTTATTTTATAAGGGGGAGACGTTAACAACAGAGAGAAAAATAAGAACACAGACTGTATAACCACTATTTAGGTTTCTATTTTTCATCAAAGTACTCAGAGTAATTTTAGACTAGACGAGATGCACTGACAATTTTGTCCTCCAGGAACTGTGGTGTCTCCAGCTCCATAAAATAAGAATTGCCTTCTCAGTATGATAAGTACAGAAAACAATATGAAAAGCCAGAAAGCCTACACTCTGGCACTTGCATTTATTTAATCACTAGTATCCAAAGTATAAATTATATCTTCAATGTCATTATATGATTAATGACCTCAAAGTTAATGTGTTTTCTTATGGTATAATTAACAAAACAATTTAGTATTTAAATAGAATTTATATTCTCTGAGCATTTCAAATAATTAAGTAGATGATTGGTATTTAATTTACAAGTAACATATTTTGATTCCTTTTATAGCTGGTAAATATTAAAATAGTTGTAGTAATAATGAGCGCTACTACAAATTGTTCTCTAAATAGTCCAAACTTAAAAATATATGTTCTGAATAATCTGAGGCAATTTTAAAGTATGAGAACTGTAAATCCCAAGTGAAAAGCTAAGTCAAATATCTAGAAAATGTTTCCCATTCCCGTGTACTGTTTTAGAAAACTGTTGCAGCTAAGTAGTAATAGAAAAGCTCTTTAAAATCTCAGCTATTTTTTAAAAACAAGATTTTTTTCCTATTAAGATTCATAGACATCATTACTGTGTATTCTTTATCTTTATTTATTGGATTATATAGGTTCTTCAATTGTGGATATTTGGCATTGATTCTTAAAGTATTTTTTTTTCTCTTTTGCAGTTGGTTGGTTTTGTGTATGCCTGCTATGTGATCAGTATTTTCATGGAAGAAGAGGACACCTGTAAGTACGATTATAGCTACCGTGGGTTTATTTTGGTTGAGATACAGCTTCCAAAGCTAATCATTAGAGGGCTATGAAAGCTTTCATAGTTGGAATTTAAAATGACTGAATGCAGCACGGTAAAGTTACAGTCAAACGTTTGCAAATGGAACTGCTCACAAAGAAGATGGCACTAAGGTTTGAAACTCTCAGTTCCCACTGTGTGTGTGGCTGCCAGAGTCGTGGAGGTCTACAGATTGCTGTCATACCGTGTCTTAGTAACTTTTTTTCAGAGATCTAAACATAATGTGAAATAGAAACTCAGCAATTGTTTTATCCATGATTCATCTTAAGTATGTTACTGCAGAATTTTGAAATCTGACTAATAGCAATAACATCAATACAGTACATCATAGCAAGAATTCTTGCAAAGAATGCAAATTATATAAAATGCGCCACAAAACTAAAAATGACAACCTTCAAGGTGAGATGTAAAAAAAAAAAATTAAAAAAAGAAATGCCTGGCTTATGGACATTGGGGAGGGTATGTGCTATGGTGAGTGCTGTGAATTGTGTAAGACTGATGATTCGCAGACTCATACCCCTGAAGCAAATAATACATTGCATGTTAATAAAATAAAATAAAATAAATTAAAAAAAGAAATGCTATAAAATAACTAATAGGATGCTAAAAAGCTATGAAGTCGTGTTTCGGCAGAATACTACCAATGAAATAAAAGACAGATAGGACCTGAAGTTATGTGGGCAGAGATTTAGCAAAATATGCCAAAGCCTGCTGGTGTATAAGGCACGTCTTGGTGCAACTGTTATGAGCTCATGTGATACCAAAGAAAATTTTACTTTATTTTTAAAAAATAAATCATTACTAGATAAACAAATCACACCCACCTATCTCAAAGGTTCAGTTATATCATTGCAGTTACTATCTGGGTTTATAAAGTTGACCCTTTAAAAAAATGAGGCTGAGTGTCCAGCTAGCCGTGGTGACTTCTTTCTAGAACATAACTCCAAAGGGGTCTGATGAATACTTCCCACCCAATAGATGTAGTCACAGTATACGAGCTGGAATCCAGGTGACAGTGAGGATTTATTTAACCAACTGGAAGAAATATGGGACCCTGAGATTAAATTCTCAGGTAGTGAAAATGTGTGAACATACTGCATTCTATCTTTTACGCTGGCTTACGGGTATTTTTTTTTAATATTAGATGAACCAGAAAGTTTCTGACATTTCAAAAGTGCTGTTGTAATGACAGCACTTCCCACTCTGAGGTTAATGTCAGGACGTATATTTTCAGGAGTTCCATTAGTAGCTCCCCAATCTGACAAAGTTAATGCACAGAAAATCAGCAGCAGCCTTCCAACTCACAGCTGAGACAGGCTGTATCTCCAAAAACATGAGACTTAAAGGAAATTATTAGAATAAATACTTCAAAAAAAAAAATACACTGCCCGATAAATCCCTGCTGAATCCCTTATAAAATAGGTTTGAATCAGTACCAAAAGGGCCTGTTTCTTATCCTCCTCACTGAACTTGGAGGCTCTCAGATGATGCTTACGCTCCAGCCTACTGTATTGTGCGAGAAGAGGCAGATTAATCAATAGTGTTTTCTCCATTAGAATAAATACATATATATAGGACTTTTCCTTGAGGCTTGTGATTTTAAGCAAAACTTGGAAATCCAAAATGACATGCAAGAGAAAAGGCTCATCTACATTAGGTAAATGATTTTGACCTTCTATCAGCCTTCTTTTAAAGTAATAATGTTGGTGGATATGGATTGTATTGCTACTGGCACATATTGCAGTTCCGTTAACTTTGGTGTCTTTAATTAGCTTAAGTTTCTCTATAGAAATCTCTGAATCAGCTATTCGAATGCTCATCAAACGGGCATTCAAGCAGCTGCTGGAAGCCTATGCTATTAATGGTTTAATTTCGGTGTTTGTTAGGAGGGCCATACATTAAGTTACCGAGAGACATCTGCATATAGTAGTTGTGTTACCATCAACTCAAACAAAATGTAGAGCCAGGAAAAGTCTTGGGTGGGTGCTCAAAACAAAATAAACATGCCCTACACTGACTTGACATGATGATCTACTGGAAGAAAGACGACAGGGAGAAAGCAATCACAAACCTTTTAGTCTGACAGTTCTCAAGTGAGTGTAATTTTACATTTTTTATTGAAAGAACTCGAAATCAAAGTGCAGCTGTAATTAAATTGTCCCAGAGTCTTCAGAAGGCAGCTGTGAGCAAAGAGAAATGTCTGGAAACCAATTGCAATGATCTCATAGACCAATACAATAATGTGCCAACGCTTAGCTTTCAGGTGCAATAATGAACCGCCCTTTGGATATGACATTACCGACCCACAGTCAAAAAGAGGTGTCTTTTGATTGGTTTTTCCAAAACGTAAACCTACAGTAAGAAAGCAATACTGGTAGCTTTCCAATTTGTCTAAGTATACTTCTGGAAAGCTGATTCTGAAAGGTAACTGCAAATATATAATGTAATGTCACAGTATTTTGGCAGACAATGTATCATTTATCATTTCGATTCCTATTCTAACTAATGAAAATCTCTGCATTATTCAGAATGCAAAGTTAAGCCTTGTTCTTGGACTGAAAGCTGTCTGCCCGCCTTAAAAATTAATAACAGCTACCCACTCTCTCCTCTGCACTGCCTAAGTGGTTCTATGGGACTAACATTTCAGCTGATGGACATTTCTGAAGGGTAATAAATGCTTGAGGAAACATTTATTTCCAGCCACCCATCTTCTTAGTTACCTCTTGGCCTCTTCTGCTAACTATATCTCTTATAAAGACTCTGATTGCTGGTCAAAGACAATGAAATAAAAAGCTCAAACAGGGAAGAATGCTGTTTGATGGGTCAGAACTTCCCATCACTCATTCCAACGAAGAAGCCTATTTATAGCTCTCGTTTCATTTTTATTTCTTTTTTTAATAACTATCAATCTCTACGAACACTTTTGTGAGACCAGGATATTTGGAATCTGTAATCGTAAAAACCTGTCGACATCTTGTTTGTGAATCATCTGCGGCTGAAAATGAACTTGTAGGCTTGTTACTATCTTGTCACACTTACGAAAAAGAATGTTTTTAATTCAGGGAAGTGTGTAGGCAAGGCAAAAGATGCTGAAAAATAGTATTAGCTTATATAAATATTACCAGGCTTCTAGCGAGGATCTGTTGCATGCATGACTGCTTCTGATACTAGTTTGCAAATTGCACCTGGGACATCTGTTTGGTCTCACAAAGGCCAATCTGGGTTGCACACATTGAATAGTCGGAGAAAAGTGTATTGACAACCCTAAGTTAGTTTTTGAAAGAAAAGGAAATGAATCCCCCCCAGATGCAGGTTCAATAATTTACATTGAAAATCACGAAATGACTCTTTATGCCACCATTTGACCCTTGCTAATATACTTTTGGGGAATTTCTCATTGAAAGGAAGCATGACTCTTGGAAAAATATTCCATACTATACTGTCCTTGAGGCTTCTTGCGGGCTTGTGTTCATGTATTTGCCTGTCTGCCCACAAATTCCTTTTAAGAGTATAAGGTGATATTACCATAGCAATGATGTGAATTGGAAATAAATAACCCTGTCTACCTTAAAAATAAAATAGCCACCAGCAAAATTCGTTTCTTCGGGAATAGCAGAGGAATCGTAATTTGGGACAAGCAAATGATGGGGAACCACAGGCAAATCCCAAGATAGAAAGGGAAAGTCGGCTGTTATTAGGTTGTAGGAGGAAATTAGGGAGGGTTATTTTAAACAAAAGTTCACTGGAGAAGAACAAGAAAGAGTACAAAGTTTCAGCATTTCTCATTAGCCGTAAGCGTGGTTAGTGTGTTGCTGGAGCAGGGAGGGATCTTCCTTCTTTTTCTTAAAAGAAGATTAAATTCCTATGTGAAAAATGTATTCCCTTGTCAAGACAATTCTTATCTTCCTTCTTCCTGCTGATTCCACAGCCTGGTATGTGCTTGAGAGGTCCCCCTTCAGCGATTCCCTGTTCCATTTTATAGATCTATTGATTTCTTCATTTTGAGAGAGCGGTGGGTGGGGCGGCGTCTGAGGGAGAGAAAGTCTCAAGCAGACTCCCTGCTGAGCAGGGAGCCCAGTTCCATTTTAACTGAGGTTTCCTTTATTTATTTTCACAACCCCTATCTCCTTCTAAGAATTTACTAAAGAAGTTAATGGGAGGGCAATTGGGTAGTTTGGATGTTAACTTCCCAGTATCCCTTCTTGGCTCTGTAATGTTTGCAGAAGCCTTAGAGAAGGGCAGTGACCCAAAGGTTGGACGTCAGAGGAAGGAGAGAAAGCAGCAGAGGATGGATGATCCTCAGAAGAGAAAACTGTCCATTGTCTTGTGAGCCTTGAAATACACAGACATTTGAAGTAGAGGGACAGGAGAATTTGCTGAGTCAGAAACAAAAATGTAGGTATGATCCTTTAGTCACAGCCAGTGTTTCAAAGGAGTCAGAACATTTGTTCAATAAGCCATCGAGAATCTACTGATTCTCAGAAAGGATAAATTTCTTTGGGTAACTACACAGTGGATTGCATCCAACTTATCTCACCACAGTTTAGATTGAGAGCCTGAAGCATCTCCCCTAATTTGATGAGAAGACTTTATCAAATAGCTACAGAATTACTAGCTAATCTTCCTACTTGAATAGATGATCTGTGAGGTCAGGATCTTTATTTTGTTCCCTGATTTAGTCTTAGAGCCTAGAAAATGTCTTGCACGTAGCATGCCATAAAGAAATGATTGCTGAATTTATATTGCTAAATTCTCTTGGCTTACAACTCATTTTTAAAAATGGATTTCAAAACCCCAAGATTCTCAAATTTGATGAAATGATACTGCCTTACGTTTAGAATTGAGTGAAATCCTGATACATTTACAAATATTTATGTTCAGCAAATGGCGATCCTGCATCTCTTCAACAAAATTGGATGAGTTTTAGTAATTTTGAAGGTCAAGATACGGGGAAATGGATTAAGCCTCCACCATACCATGTCAGGGCAAGAGCTTGAGTTTGTCAATTCCTGGACAAGATATCACAGAGGGAAGGTAGATACACTCACAGAATGAATTCAGTTACAAAATCTGGCAGAGGGAACAGATTCACCATGCAAAAGTTGGACCCAGCAGGATGGTGACCTCACCCAGCACCACACATGGAAAGGTCAGGCAGCACAGAATAGGATCCCAGCTACAGTGCTGTAGTTCAGAGACAAAATTCCAGTCCTTGGGTAGGTTATCAAGACAGTCTCTCTCCATAATGGATGCGTTAATTAACTCAATGGTGAGAATCCTTTCCCAATGTAGGCATATATCAAATCACCATGTATTAAATTTTAAATAAATCACAATTTTATTGGTCAATTATACCTCAATAAAGGTGAAAAAAAGAAGAAGAAGAAAGAAAGAAAGACAGTGTCCTCTCAAGAAGAATATCATAAATGCCCAAATACCCAAACCAGTCAATCAAGTAGGAACTCTTCACAGGGACAAGATAGAGAAGCCCTTTTACTAGAACCAGCTCCAAAGTCAGTACTAAACTCACCATGAAGTAGAGCCTAAACAGTTGCCCGTTTCACTGAACAGGACTCTTCTGTCAGCCTAACTTGGGACAATCCACAGCCATCTTCTCTAATCTCATCTCTAGCCACATCTGTTTTCCTAAATTCACCAAACTTTTTCAGGGAGGCCTCCTCCCTCTGTTGACTACTAACCTACATACATCCTGCTGATCTCAGCTTAACTATCTCTCCCAAAATTTGGCCATTTTTCTCTCACTCTTCCCAGGCTAGATGAGGGCATCTGTGATATATTGTCAGATGCTTGCATTGCACACTGTACCTCTTCCTTGGAAACATTTAACATAACTGGAATTTTTCCATCATGATATCCCCAGGACCAGCCCATTTCCTGACATAATGGACACACTATACAATAGATAATGAGTGTTGAATGAATAAGTATGAACAAATGGACTCAGAGGATGTTTGGGATTTCTGTTGGCAGAGATGAGGGAGAAAGTGTTTCCTTTTCTAATCTCTGCCTCCATGTGTATGAATGTCCACTCCTGACACACACTAGAAACTTGGGTGAACTCCTTCATGCTTCCCTCACTTCCCACATGCAATCAGTCACCAAATGATCTCCCTTCAAGTCACCTCCCTTCAAGTAACCAACAGCCCCCACATGTTTGTTTGTTTTTAAAGATTTATTTGAGCGAGAGAGAAAGGGAGTAGGGGGAGGGGCAGAGAGAGAGAAACTCAAGCAGACTATGCACTCAACTCGGAGCCCAACATGGGGCTCAATCTCACAACCTTGAGATCACAACCTGAGCCGAAACCAAGAGTCAGATACTCAACCAACTGCACCACTCAGGTGCCCCCCTCCCCCACAGAAACATGTTTTTTTTCACATTCTTCCAGGGACACCTTCTTCCCCATGCCTCAGTAGATCCTAAGCCCATCTCTGAATCTGTGCTCAAGTTATGTTTTAATTAACTGCATTCCCCACTTGTAGCTGGGGATCGTGGGTTACTTACCCTAGGATCTCAGGACCTGGTTCAATATCTGGAACATCATAGGAAACCAGCCTGTATTTGTCATACATTTATTTGTTGTACACACCCCCATGTCTTTATGTTATCTTTCATATCTCTTTCCTCACACCGTACAAGAATTTAAATTACCCATTCCCCGCACGACAGGAAAAAAATCTCATTAATTCACAATAAGGTATAAATGGTTTGTGTACTCATATTCCCTGGAGATTTTCATCGGCTACTTGTCAGAAAGTTAATACCACCATGCAAAGAACACCTACTACCCCAGATCAGGTCTTAATGTGCTGTATTTCCACTTGAAAGGAGATGTTGGAAATTAAATGAAGGCGGTCCTGACTCTGCCAGTATCTAGCTCGGTTCACATCAACAACTCGAATCACCTCTGAGGGGATCCCAAAGGCCCTCTGGGCTCTAACACTGTGACTCTGGGGAAGATGTCCGAGCTGGGTGATTATCTCAAGACATAATCAAATGCCTCACATTTTTTACATTCATTTACAAATGGTAAATACCAGCAGCTGTTGAAAACATCCTGATCTCTCTCTCTGTCAGATTCAGAATCCATGGAGTGTGAAGCCCCTAAAGCAACCCCTCTACACAAATGCCTGTCGTGCTCAGGGAGGCACAATCACATCTCTCCACAGGCCTGCTTCGGACAGGTTGGAGCTTCCACGTTCTCACTGTTACCCAGCAGCATACTGTGTGTCGCATGTCCTTAAGTCGAGAAGGAAGAATGTGGGATCTGCCATCCAGATGGTATGGGATGGAAGATGAGGGATTTGGGAACCAGATGTGATTATGGAGGAGCAGAGTCAGAAGTAAAAAAAAAAAAATCCACACCCTCCTGGCCCCCTAAGTGCATAGTTAGAGAAAAAAAATAGGCTTTAAGAATTATATGTGGATCCTGTGCAATGGTTTTCTTTTGGATTATTAATTGGGAAATTTAGAAGCCCGGGTGTGGGGGGGATGACAACTGAGAGCTTTCTGACAGGGCTTCCGGTCTCCATTTTAATTCTAAATTCAGTATCCTTACCCCAGCGCTTCTCAGGGAGTACATTGATCACTCCTTTCTCTCCATCTGTTCCTAAACTGTCCTGACGCTGTAGAGAATGACATGGCCACACCCACTGGCCCTGATGCATCTTCACAATGTCCCCTGTGAGTGCGCCTCTCGCTCATTGAGTCAGCGCCTTCTTGAGTTCCCTTCAAACTGCAATCTTCAAGCTCCCTACCCTCACTTCAGGGAGGAGGAAATAGAGCCCAGAGAGGCGATGTGATTCCCAGCACCCTTGTCCTCCTCTGCACCACACTCAGCACCAAGGCTCTACCACTAAGACTCTGTCACAAAGAAAATGGAAGCCAAGGAGGCAGGAGTCCCTAGAAATTCCTGGAGTCACTCTCCCATCAGGACTGTCTGTATTTACCCATGATTATTTTCTTCCTGACAGAAAAAGAGGGCTTCGTTCCCTCCCACATAGTCAGGCGCTCTTTCATTAATTATTCCTTCTCTCTCTCTTTCTTACTCTCTCACTCTCTCATTCTCCCCACCCCCTCATCTATAATTCTCTCTTTTTCTCCCCTCTCCCTGCTCAGTTTCTTCCTCTTGATGGATCTTTTTCCTTAGCTTATGAATAAAGTCACAAAATTTAAAAAAAACAAAAATGGTAATTAGCCTGACACACCCCCAGCCCCCACACCTGGACAGCTAGCTTTCCCATTTCTCATGCTTCTTCTGTCCACGTTCAGACTTTTCTACAAAGTAGTCCAGACTTACAGTGCTTACTTTCACGCTTCCTATTCACTACTGCTGTCAGGCCTTCTGTTCTACATTATTACTGAAAACGCTCACTCAGAGGCCAGCAATGACCTCTTAATTGTCAGATTCACTTAGATCTCATCAAGCTTCATTATACTTGATGGCTTTGGTCACTGTTGACTGCTCCCTCCTTGAAAATTTTCTCTTCTGGCTCTCATCTCTTGAGTTTTGCCAGGCAATTCCGTCTCTTGAACAGCGCCTATTTTATCAATTAAAAATTACTTCTAGGGGCATCTGGGTGGCTCAGTCAGTTGAGAGTCTGCCTCCAGCTCAGGTCATGATCCCAGGAGTCCTGGGATCGAGCCCTGCATCGAGCTCCCTGTGGAGATCCTGCTTCTCCCTCTCCCTCTGCTGCTCGCCCTGCTTGTGCTTTCTTTCACTCTCTCTCCTGCTCTCTATCAAATACATAAATAAAATCTTAAAAAGAAAAATTAATTCTCATGTCCTTATACGAAATAAGCAGATTTCAGATGCAGACACAGGTAACGAATTTTAAGTCAGTACTTACCCTGGCTAGTTTGGGAGGGATGACTTATCACTAAGTCCTTAAAACATTAACTTGCCATCCTTAGTAAATAGCTTATACTCCCCCTGTTACACTGAAGCATTTTAAGTAAGATCAGACAATAAAAATAAGCATTTTAAAGTAAGACCAAACAATAAAACAGATGTTTATCCCTTTTAGATAACAAAATGGCACATAATATTCTCAAGAGCTACATACTTGGACCAAATATTTAATGGAAATCTGATTTTATAATTCCTTTAAAGAAATGTCATCCAAGGAACCAACAATAAAGAGTGCATAAGGAACACTCATCTTCATGTGCTTTATTGACTAAGTACTTTATTGACTAAGAAAAAAGGAATTTAGTGTTCCTTCTGGGAACAATGTTTGGGACTGGAAACTAAGGTATTTAGGAGTATTCCTATAACTTGGATGCCAGCATGAAAATAAAGTAAGAGAGCAATAAGAGAATTTGTTTCTGAGTTGTATGCGGTGCAAAGTAAATTAATTCTAAATTATACCTAACCAGCCTTTTAGTTTTGTCCACAATTTTTTTCTCACAGAAGGAAACAGGAGCGCTCTCTCTCTTTCTCTCTCTCTTTCTCAGTCTCTCTCTTTATCTCTCTCCCTCTCTGTGTCTCATTTGCTCTTGCTCTCTCTCTTTGATTGTAAGAAAAGAAACTCTAGATTAAACTTAATAGTGTCTCCAGAGAACCACTTTCTTTGCTGCATATAGTTCAACCAACTGAAAAGCTTGTAACATTTCCCAGCCCTTACTGATTGAGTACCACCTTCACAAATTTTGTTATAGCTACATACGGGCTTGTGCCAAAGACTGGCCAGCTACTCACTAGACCCATTTGTTTCTCCTGGCACATAGCTGGACTGTATTTTCCACCTTCTGGCAGTCAGGGGTCCCATGATGTTGAATTCTAGATCGTGGAAGGTGAGCAGAAGGGATATGCCCCCTTCTATGCCGGGCCCCTAGGCAACTTCTACGTGATTCTTCATGCTTTTCCCCTTTCTACCTGTTAGATATAGACAAGCACAGATGCTTGGGAAACCACGTGTTTAAAATGGTGCAGGTACAGTGTTGAAGGGAACTGGGTCCAAGTCATTGCTTGGAGGAGGAGAGTCGACCACGCAACTTGAGAAGAGTGTGATGAGTGCCTTTGAGGCACGAGGCTCTGAGAAGCAGCCAAGAGGGTATGGTCAAGGAAACTGTCTCCAAGGCATGGAGACCCTGAATTTGAAACAGGCAGGAGTTCTACCACCAAAGGGGGAGCGGAACGTTTCAGGTGTTCCACAAAATGCCAGTGCCTCCTGTGTGCCCGGAAAGTTCTCGTGGAGGACATGGCCCCGAAGCTGAGACCTAAAGGATAAAAAGGAAGATGTACATTCCTGGCAGAAGGAGTAGCAAGTGCAGAGGGACTCACTTCTAGGAAGAGGCTTCCAACCAAAGCAAAGGGTTGACTTCAGGACTAGTTTCATACTGGACACTCTTAAAGGTCAAAGGGCAATCTGGACTCCCCCAGCCGGTTGACTCTGAAAAGACTAGGGAATTAAAAGGCAGATTGTATCAGGGGGACTTAGTTTTAAACCCTGTGTTGAGCAGGAAGGCTATAGGGAAAATGATGAAAAGCATACCATTTTTTTACATGTTGGGAGACAAAACAACACACGGCTTGGACTTCGGTTTTGTTTCCTTTTCCTTTGTTCTGTATTTGCCCCATTTTCTATTTATTCACCTACATGTTTATTTGGAAAAGTAAATTAAATCTGTTTTTTTTTCTTATTTAAGGAAAACAAAGACTTTTAGTTATTGGTTCTAAAGTTAAAGCCAAGGTGTCATACTGATTGTATTTTCCTTCTGGGACAACAAAGATGCAAGAAAACAGGGGAAGGCCAAATTTTCTTTAGGACTTTGTCACTGGGCATTTTCTGATGGCCACGAGAGAAGATTTTCTGTACAGGAAATTCTATCCGTATCGATTCAGGGTTTAAAATCACTGTGCAATTTATTAAAGTGACAACATTTTGGGGATGACTGGTTGGCTCAGTCAGTTAAGCATCTGCCTTTGGGTCAGGTCATGATCCTAGGGTGCTGGGATTGAGTCTTGCATCGGGCTCCCTGCTCAGCGGGGAATCTGCTTTGGGGAGTCTGCTTCTCCCTCTGCCTGCTGCTTCCCCTGCTTGTGCTCTCTCTCTCCCTCTCTCTCTGACAAATAAGAAAATAAAATCTTTAAGGTGACAACATTTCTAAAACCTGGTTTTTTCTAAGCTCTAAATGCTACATAGAATTTTTCTATTCCATTTATAAATCTAGTAAATTTTAATAATGACTTTTGGGGGAATTATTTTTCTTTCTATAGTGGTAGAATATACATAATATAAAATTAACCATTTGAACATATTTATGTGTATAATTAAGTGGCAATAAATACATTCAAAATGTCATACGACCATCCCCAATATCCATTTCCAGAACTTTTTCATCATATCAAGAGGAGCTCTGTCCCTATAAATAATGACTCCTCATCTCCCTCTCCCCCTCTGGTAACCTCTATTCTGTCTCTCTGTGTTTATCTATTTACTTTCTGTCTCTGTGTATTTACCTATTTTAGGTACCTCATATAGATGGAATCTTACAGTATTTGTCTTTTCGTGTCTGACTTATTTCATCTGCCATAATGTTTTCAAGGTTTATCCATATTGTAGCATGTATCAGAATTTCATTCATGTATGAGGTTAATAATCTTCCATAGGACTTTCAATTACTATTTGATCTGCTTAAATTCAGTAGTCTAAATTCCTTTAAATAATCTGTTCCATTTACAGTTTAAACTAAAGCCCTTTAAACATTTAACCTGCATTCATGAATTCATTATAATTATCATTCTTTTGAAGCCCTTCAAAAATTCACCCTGATAAACAAAACATTCACTAGTTTTTAAACTATTCCAACAAATCTAATAAAATAAGCCTATATATCTATCGAATCTCAAATTTTCTTAATTATTACACAAATCTAATAAAGTTTTCCCATGTTTTTCAACCTTAAATCACAAGTGCAGAATTAATTACCCAATTCAAAATTTGAGTTGATTTTATAGGGTGAATCTGCCAGACCTAACATAATCTGTCTGATTCTGTTAAGAATCACAAAGATTGTACATACCAAGTAAACTCAGATTATCCCAGTGATTACAAAATCCTAACTTGTACTTCATAAAAGAGTTTTAAAACTGTGTAATTGGCTTCCTTTCTCTCTCTGTAGTCAATTTCTAGTGTTAGAAATGCATTTCTCCAATAAATAAGCATCACGAGCAATTTGAGTTTGCTAACTGCTGAGGGATTTTCAGCTGGCAAGCAGGACCTAAATTCCGCTAATGGATTTATGGGGCTTTTTTCCTAATAGTTGGTAGAACAAGAGGAGATCTCATTCCATACCCTTCAAATGTGATTAGTTTAGCAGCCCACGATACCAGGACTCAGATGACATTAGATTTCGGTATACAGAAGACTTTGTTCCTAGTAAGAGTCTCTTTTTGGTTGGTTTTATACACACTAATTTTTAAAAACATTTTAATGTCTTTCCTTGTGACTCAACAGACATCCAGGTACTTCTCCATGTACTGACATCCACGTACTTCTTCCAACCATATCACCTGATAGAATTCTATGTTCATTCTATACTCTAGGTAGGTTACCAATTCTTGTAGACATTTAAATACCTTTAATTGGATTCTGCAATTCTCTCATATCTCTTCTTGTTCCCAGGTCACTGACCTGTCAAGATCCAAAAGTATTTATAGTCCAGACTCAGCACATTATTGCTTAATTTTAAAGCTTAATCAAGGTTAAATAGCTAATTCTTTATTGATTCATCCATTCAAGAAACAGTTATTGAAAGACTTCTGTGTGTTAGGCCACAAGGGTACATAGATGAATAAGACTTGGTCCCTTCCTTAAGAGATTTTATATTCTAATAAGTGAGCCAAACATGTAAATAATTACAGAACAGTCAAGTGCAGGTAATGATCTCTTTAAAGTAAATCACATGCACAGAAAAAATAAGCAGAGGCTAATTGTGTCTCTGAGAACCAAGCATGGCTACTCAGAGCATGTGAACATGGTCTTAAATGAAGAATATTACATCACCAGGAAGGAAACAAAGAAAATACATCTTAAATACTGGGCGAGATATGTCAAAAAAGCTTGGGAAAACCATAAAATAATCAAGAAGGCCTAAGGAAAACCTGAATAACACAAGAAGTGATGAGTAATTGGGTATGTTCAGTTCACCAAGTGAATGGTGGGGTCAGCTTTGAGGGACCTTGAGTTCTGTCTTACACCAGTGATTCTGAACCTATTTCATATTTCACACTCATAGAGAAAGCTAACAGTTATAGGGCACTCTGTGGTAAATAAATCACTTTTCTCCCAGCAAGAAATGCCTGGCCCAGAGGGCTAGCTACCCCAAGCTACACAAACACACACACACACGCATGCACACCGGGGAATGAGGGAATCGATATTTTGTCACATCTCTACCTACTCAAGTCACACCAGTTGGGACGGTCTGCTAGATGATGTGGGGTCAATAGATGGGTTTAATCTTGGGAAGAATATGACCAGATTCAATTTTCTTTGAACAGTGATTCAAAGAAAGAGGAAAGGATTTACAAAAAAGATTGCAGAAGGAATGACCTTTTTTTTTTTTTTTTTTGGGGGGGGGTAGAGATTGCCCTAGGACAAGGAAAACCAAAGGTAGTAATAGAGGCCACTAAAAAATAATAATATTCAAGGGGAAATGTCCAGAATTGTAGGAGCAGACAATAAAAGGAATTACGGAGAGACTTCAAAGTTAACAGGTATTTGTGACTTGACTGGCTGGATTTAAATGAAAATGATAAAAATATATTGGGGGAAAAACTGGATAACTAAGAAAAATTAATTAGGGAAAAAGTTAAAACAGTTTAGACAAATTCGGAGAACTGTTTTTAGCCCTTACCTTTTTGAGCATTAATTGTCCTCTTAGCCATTCCATGCTACTTTATTGACCCCAGAGTGATTTTAGAAACTCATTATTCCATTATTTAGAAAGTATTTTAAAGTGGGAAGCAACTGTCAACACTGATTTGGGGAACATCTGATTCTAGAGATCTAGATCCAGGAGAGCAACAGAAGCTAGAAAGGCAGCCAAATACAAATGAAAAAGGGATGTGTTTTCAGGATTTTCTTTTTTATCTTGTTTTCTCTAGAGTAAAACATTCCTCCAAATGAGCCCAGCAGTAGTGACATGGAGGCCTTCAGCCACCAGTGATTCTGAACAGATAGTGATTGAAAAATTACAAAACTCTGAAAAGGCCTTCATTAAAGCTAAACGGTAATTGAGAACAGTATGCAGCCATTCCATCCAACTGAGATTCACTGAAGGGTTGAGTATATTTACTGGGATGCCTGGGTGACTCAGTGGGTTAAGCGTCTGCCTTCAGCTCAGGTCATGATCCCAAGGTCCTGGGATGGAGTCCCATATTCACTTCCTGTTTGGCAGGGAGCCTGCTGCTCCCTCTGTCTGTTTTTCCTCCTGCTTGTGCTCTGTCTCTCTCTCTGACAAATGAATAAATAAAATCTTTAAAAAAAGAAAAAAAAATTGTATCTACTCTGGCAAAACAGAGCGCAATTTTTGTGGCTTTGGAAGAGGTGAGTCACTTTAAAGAGAATAGAAAACGTGTTATTAAAGATGAAGCCGAAAGGAAGAAAGGAAAAAAAAATTATCTACTGTCTTTCAAAATATGAGAGAAACAAAACTCAAAAGTGTGTGCGTGTGTTGGGGGGTAGGAGAGCGGAAGCAGATGCGTCACTGGCATCTTTACAAAGATGACACAACTCTTGCAACTAAGGGCGAGGCCAGAAGCCAGAGTAAGAGATGATTATTATCAGAGCACCCTGTAGGGACACGGCCACTAAGTTCCCCTGCAGAAGAATCAAAGACAAAATACTAAAGACAGGCCATGGGATCCTTACGGAATGACTAGAATAAGCATATCACTGCATCTAAAGGAGTAACGCCGAACATGTTATGAAGAAGTCGCTTTGAGCACTTTGCACCAAGGGGATATATTATCTACAAAGAATCCCACGGAGTGACTTGAAACACCAAGAAAAAAAGAGAGATCTCCCCTCATACTGCAGTATGGGGCGGAAGGAGGGAGGGAGTGGGAAGGGAGTAGAGAATAAAAGCAATGCCAGTCAAGAGCTAAACAAAGGGGATGCCTGGGTGGTTCCATCGGTAAAGCGTCGCCTTCTGCTCAGATCATGATCTCAGGGTCCTCGGATCAAGTCCCGCATCCGGCTCCTTGCTCAGCGGGGAATCTGCTTCTCCCTCTGCCTGCCACTCCCCCTGCTTGTGTTCTCTCTCTCTCTGACAAATAAATAAAATCTTTTAAAAAAAAAAAAAAAAGAAAAGCTAAACAAAGAGTGATGGAGATGGTCACGTGTGCACTGGGCGGGTCTTGTGCCTTGGTCCAGACTCAGCAACTACTTAGCTCCAGCTTTGGCAAGAGGGAGAGCTACACTCCCAGATGACGCTCAACTCCACAAATTCTACTTCCACTGAGCTTTATTTTCTTTCTTGCACTAGGTCTTTATACAGGGAAGCATACCTTTCCAGAATAAACCTCAGTCTACAAAGTGTGGCAGGAGAGCTGCGTTGCCCTTCTCCAAACTAGCCACTCTTTCCAAATAGAAAATCAGACTAGACACAAATTCGGTGTAAGTTCCTCAAGGACAGACACTCTTGGGAGAACAGGGGGAAGAGAATATTGGAATTCTCATGAATCATGGTTACCCTAACCTAAACGAAGCTTCTGGAATTTCAGAAATCAATACTTGATGGGAATGTGTCATCAGAATAAGATAAATGTGCCAATAATACCAATAACAGCTTGTCATTTGCTGTATGCTTTCTGAGTGCAGCCCTCCATGGTCACCGTCCCATCTAGGACAACCATACCATGAGGCGGTCACTGTTCTTATTTTATAGATGAGTACACTGAGGTTTTTCCCAACTCACATAACCTGTAAGAAGTGGAACTAATACCTGACCTAGATACTTCAAGTACCAAAGTCCATATGCTTTCCAACATGCAATTATGCTTTTCTTTCCAACAAGGATAACAACCAAATTCTTCATAAACAGGTAAAGAAAGAGACATTGGTCACTCATTAGATTAAAACCAGAACATTTATGTTCAAATATTGAGTAAGAATATAAATTACTTGCACACTGTGGAGAAAAATAATTGGTTAGCCTATTAAAATTTAAGTGGAGACAGGGAGTCATATATAATGTAATACATCCAATGATCTTGCTCCAAATCAATTGTCTTGTTTTATTTAGCTCAGAACACTAAATATGCAAAACTTGTCATTAGAATAACAGAATCTGAAGATCCAATTCAAATACTACAAAACCGTGAAAACAAACTTCTTCTCTAATACCCTCTCCCCCCTTGAACGATGTGACAAAAATGTGACTTTCCTTATTTTCCCAAAACCAGGCTTTGCATTTCTTCCCCACAGTAGGCATATCCCAGAAAACTCAGCCATTTCAGTAATTTCTCAGCCACCTCAGAGAGGTGCTCAGGGAGGGCTGTCCTCCCAGCCCTGATTCTGAGGTAAAGGTTGATGTGGTGCATTAGCCGTGAGGGGGCAGGGCTGAGCATCCACTGAACTGTGCAGTGATCCCACTGTGGTCTCAACTGTCAACCAGGTCTCACTCTTGGCTGTCAGCACTCTGTGTATAAGCCATAGTGGAACCTGGGACCCTAGATCAACTTCCTGAGCATGGTAACTGCTGCTTCCCTTACATCTTCCATGTCTCACACACAAAGGGCTCTTGTAGCCAACCTTAACTCAGAACCGTAGAGAGAGGGGAATTCAGGAAATTCCACCTTAGATAAATTGACACATTACAAATCACAATATTTAATGATAAAAATGAGGCATTACTCTTTTGAATGTATCCTATGGAATCTAAATGGCATAGCAATTTAATATAATTATCCATTTAAAAAGTACCTGGGGCGCCTGGGTGGTGCAGTCAGTTAAGCACCTAACTCTGAATTTTGGCCCAGGTCGTGATCTCAGGGTGGTGAGATCAGCCCCACATCCGGCTCCACACTGGGCATGGAGCCTGCTTAAGATTCTTTCTCTCCCCCCCCCTCCCCGCCCCTCCCTTGCTAAAAAAAAATTTTTTTTTAAAGATTTTATTTATTTATTTGACACAGAGAGAGAGATCACAAGTAGTCAGAGAGGCAGGCAGAGAGAGAGGGGGAAGCAGGCTCCCCACTGAGCAGAGAGCCCGATGCGGGACTCAATCCCAGGACCCTGAGATCATGACCTGAGCCGAAGGCAGAGGCTTTAACCCACTGAGCCACCCAGGCGCCCTAAAAAAATTTTTTTTAATTAAAAAAATTAAATTAAATTAAAAGTACCTCAATAAGCTTTAATTAAGTTGAAATTTTAAATTGTTCCAGTTCCTTTTGTACTTGTACCTCCATTCTACGTTACCCATAGAATTCTGTCCTAATGTAACGTGTTTATCCTTAAAATTTTTTCTTATCCCATCATACATCTCTGCAATGAAAAATTGTTTATACATTGAAATCTTATTTCCAAGAAATGTTATTTTTTCATGAATAAAAGTTCTTAATTTGTATAGCCCCATTATCAGTCTTAATTCTTAAATTAGGAAATGTCATGGTTTGTTCTTATTTCAGATTGACTTAACTAATCTTGAGTTGAGTCTGCTTTTTCATATACATTTTAGGATCAGTATTTTGATTAAACTGCTGAAAGTCTTATTGGGATTGCTTTAAATCCATCAATTAACTGAGCCACAGATCAAATTATATCTTTATAGTGTTGAGTTTCATAATCCACAAATGTTTTCTATTCTTCCATTTGTTTAAGACACTTTTAATTTCTTTCAATAGGTTTCGTTGTCTTCAGTGTAAAGAACTTGCAGATTTTTTAGATTTATTCCTATGAATAAAAATTTAATTTTTTCTTGTGACCAGATTTTAAGTGTTAAAGTTTATCTTTGAATGGGGTTATACTTACAGTTATTCGCTACCAACATGATTGAGCAAACATAAAAGTATTCATCAATATATGTAATATGTTTCCATTTGCTCAGTCAAGTTGATATCCAATAATTGCAATTATAGCCCTATCCAAAGAAAGACTTAAACATAAAATGAAACATTTAGTGGAAGAGTACCTCTTAATGAAATGGAGTGTTTCTTTTGTTGACTGGTCCATGTATTCATGGATGAATATTAGTTATTGTTAGGATGAAATAGTCCACCTCCCATAATTTCAGTATGTGGTGCTAGTGTTGTATTTATAGAAACCTTGCACACAGAAAAAATATGAGAATGGAAGGACTTTGGTTACAGCAAAGTCATTCAATTATTTTAATTCCTCGCTTTTGAGGAATTTTGCCAATAGTTTTGAGGGTCTTCTTTGTACCAGGCACTGTTTTAGGTACTGAGTATATAGCAGTGAACAAAATCAGACAAGATCAGACGAAAACTCTTATTTCATAAAGCTTAAATTGTAGTCAGGGAGTCAGACAACAAATAAGATGTTTTTTAAGTAAAATATATAATACAGCATGGCAAATAGTGATAAGTACACAAGAGAAAATAAAGCAGGGGAGAAGGAAAGACAGGTAGGGAGGAGTGAAATTATAGGTGGAGTGGCTGAAGATATATGTGAAAAAATACACAGTGATCTAGTATCAAAACATATTTTTAAAGTACTAAAATTTATTACAAAATTTATTTTGAAAGAAAAAAAAAATGGAGCCACCTACCTTGTCATGAGTAGCTATTATTTTATCATCATGTGAAATTGAAACAGCTGTGTTGTTTAGTGACCTGGAGAATGATAGTAGGGCACCAAGATAAGATTCCGGATGGCTGAGATAAATACCTTTCGTGGTAAAGTGGAAAGAGGACAATTGTGGAGGAGGATGGAGGAACCAACAACAAGAATGGCATCAGGTACTTTCTGAGGACACATACATTTTGGAATTCAGGCTCTTAGAATGAGCACCTGAAACTGCACCCCATTTGCAAAGTCTGTCTATCTGGGCATGCATTCCCCAACTAAAGACTGCTGGTCTCTTAATGCTTCCCCTCCCCCCTCCCTAGGACAAGGGGGAGCTGGATGTCCTAGACAGACCTGGGGTTGCTTCCAGACTCTCCAGAATCTCCCAGTGACAGCTCCCCGTGTTTTCCAGACCAAACTGCCAGCAATGACAATGGCAGTGATATTGGTTCTCCATGTCTGAGACCGAGGGGGACAAGACAGAAATGGGAAGAGCCCATTTCGCATGGTTGTTACCAGGCAAGAAGAGGTAAAAACGCTGAAACACTCTGATCTGGACAACCCAACCTCTAGGACTGAGGATTCTGCTCTCCCGGCCCAGAGCTGACTTATCCTTGAACATCCCAATGGGCCGAGGCACTTCCCTTTTTGAGTTACATGCGCCTTCTGAAAGGTGGGAGCCATTTTAAACTTCCTGTACCATGAAGAGAACAGCAAGGAATAGCCACCAAGCTTGCATTTGGGTGTCGTGTGTCTGCTCGAAGGGCTCTTCGGGTTCATAAAGCCATTTGGGACAGGCAGCAGGAGAGCCCCGGCCACCCCTTCTGGGCACCCACAGTGTTTCAGGGCACTAGCCAGTCACTGTGCCCAGCACACACCCATCATGGCACCGTGTACAGCCCGAACAAGGCCTGCAGTTTGGCTCAGCACAGCACGCCCTCTGAAGACTCAGGTTCTGCAGACAGGAGATGACAGCAGATCAGTGATGCTGCAAAGTAGCTCATTCCCTAGTAGCACAGGCAGAGTTTAGTTGCCAGCTCCTCCGAAATCACTGGTCTTTCCTAAAAGCCCTCATTATCTACGGGGTGTTGCAGAATCTTATCTGCGTGAACTCAGTTGGTGGCAAAGCCTCTACCCTGGCTTTACTCTTATAAATTCATATCACAAAACAAGTAAACCACAATGCAACAGTCCCAATATTTGAGTTCCTGATGGCCTGAGCAATGCTTCCTTAAGACATTATTCCCGGCAACTTGTACAATCAGTGTATATTAGAACTGTCTTCTGCTTAAGTAGCAGGAACAATGATAGACCAGGAAGCAATTCAGAATAAATATGTTAATTGGGTCTCATCTTCCTGAGTCTTTTCATTGCTCTGAGCTAAAGGCAATGTTCCAGGGCCTCAGTTTTTCTTAATTCAGTGACAAGACAACATGCAGCTTAAGTTGGATCAGAAACAAAACACCTATATTCAGGTAATTATTTGGTGAATATAGTTAATTAGCTTATGCTTTCACTGGAAATGGCATTGCTTCAGGTCTATATTTATATAAACATGCTTCCTGCTTTAGGTGTATTAAATCAATCAGGTTTGCAATGTCTGAGTGAGGAACCGAGTCAGTAGCCCTGAGTTGCCTATTGGAAACTTCATTTACGACAGAAAGTTTCCTGTAGTCAAATAGAAAATTTGCAATTGGTTGTGTATCTTTTACAAGTGGAAAACAACTCTGGATCTGTGCAGTGAGCTATTCTTTTAAATCTAGAATAGATTTGTAATTCCTTCAGGTCAGGGAGAATCCTCATCAGGGGTATGGAATGGCTAAAGTAACCGCAAAGATATTTGGTTACAAGTAACATGATTCCTTCCAAGAAGTTGCTTGGCCCTGCTGTTGGAAGTTGGCACAGGAAACACATTTGAAAGGACTGCAAGCAATGAGGTTTCCTGGCTGTGGGCTCTCCCTGTGGGATCTTTTTATAGTAACACCTCAGTTTCCGAGAATGGGTGAAGAGAGCAAGGCTCTACCTAACTGGCTTTTCTGGACAGCTGAGGCCAACTCTTCATTGTCCTGATTTTTGTTCTCCATTTCAAGCCTTTAATACAAAGTATACAGAGTATACAGAATTCAGCTTCATTGTCCTTCAGGTCACCTAGCAAACTGTTCCCCCCACACCCACCCCCTTGCCTCCCCATGCTTCCCTATGTCTTTCCCACCTCTTCCATGGCCCATCAGCCTTCTGCCAAAGATCCCCATATGGCGTTCTCACTGTACTAAATATAGATTTCATGGATGTTTCCTTTCTAATCCTCTTATTCCAATACCTCTGAAAACTTGTCTATGCCTTTTGTGTTCCTTCTCATGTTTTGTTGAAATTTCATCTTAGTTCTACTGGAAAAATTCCTTAATTCGGCATCTTCTTACATCTTTCTCATGAAAATGAATTTTAGAATGCATAGTTGCTTTACTTTCTTAATCATATAGTAGGATTCCCTTATGGAAAACTTAAAAGTCAAAGGTCTTTCTTACTGAATTGTTTTCAAGTCTTTTGTTAAGTCATCTTTAAAAAAAATTCTTCATTTTTTAAAAGCATTTGACATCATTAGAAAAAAAAGAAAGCCTTCAGAATCTGTACAATCACCCTCCATTTATGCTCCTATTTACTGCTTTACTTGAACTATCTTCCCATTCTGGCAAATGGCAAGTGTGGTATATATATAAAAAACTAATTTTTACATAGGAACATCATCATCTCATGGACTTGTAGGTTTCTGTTGCCAAAAAACCACATTGCATTCCATCCATAAAGGATTCTTGCTGTTTTCAGTTTCTTAAGTATCTGCCTTTTTAAAAAATTACTTACTTTTCAATAATTTTTCCTTTATAGTTATATTTTTGAGGTTTTTGTCTAGTTCTAGAAGCTTGGTATTTTAAGTTTTACCAATATGCACTATTTAACTTTAGAGATTTGAAAAATTTACCTCACACTAGAATTCTGATATGCGGAGATAGTGTAGCTCATTTATCGTGCCACCCACTGGGATGACCATGTGTCTTCGTTGGGTTGAGATGATCCCTGTTTACACAGGTTGTCCTGGCATCCTGTCTAGTTTAGGTTTTGTCCTAGATTTTTTGGTTTTCAAATGAAATATTATCATTAATAATTGTATTAGGATAATCTAGTTTGGGTAAACTGATAGCACACCAAGCTCAAATTCTCCTCAAGATGTGTAAGAAGCAAGCTCAATGAGTAGAATTCTCCTTTTAACACATGGTTAAATGTGTAAGAAAACCAACACACACACACCCCCATCTTCTCCCCAAATCTTTAAGGATACAGTGCAACTAGACCCTTTTTTTCGAAGACAGTGTGTAGACCAATCAGTGATTAAAAAAGTAGGTGCTTGGACAGGAGTAGCAGAGACAGCTAACTCCTTTCAGTGCCAGGTGGAGGTGCACCAATTCATAGCTGCAAAGTGGGGTTAGAAGAGGGCACCCAGAGTGTAATTCCCTCCCAATGAAGCTGCAGTGTTTTACCAACAAAAATAAAAACTCTCATTGTCAAAACGTATATGTATATATATGTATATATAATACATAATACATAAAATATATAGTATATACTTAATATTATAACATATATTACATATATTATAAATGTTTACATACACACAGTAATGTAAATAGAGTATTTTTTTCTCCATTCGGATTTTATGAATAATGCTGTTATAAACATCTATGTACAAATTTTTGCGAGGACATATGTTTGCATTTCTCTTGGGTCTGTACCTAGGAATGGAACTACTGGGTCATATGGTAACTCTGTTTAACCATTTTAGGAACTGACTGTTTCCAAAGTGGCTGCACCAATTTATATTCTCAGTCGTGTACGAGGGTGCTAATTTTTATACATCCTCACCAACATTTGATATTATCTGATTCTGATTTGCATTTACCTGAAAACATTTTGTAATGAGCTTGATGCTGAAAACAAACAAAAAGAACTTCAGGATGGCAGAATACATTTCCTGTCTTTGCTTCTCTTCATCCTCAGAGTTCAGAACATTTGAGCCTTTAAAGAAATACTTTGAAAATCAATCTAATTTTCCTCCAATAGTTGTGAGCATTTTGAGAAATGAATCTTCTACATTTTAGTTGCATTGCATTCAAGGTCAGTTGAAAAATTTAAATTGAATCATTCAATAAATGAAGCACCCCAAAATCATCCTTTGCAGCTTTTAGTAAATGGCAGTAATTGAGAGCTTATAAAAAGGAGAACATTGAAATTTATGCTCACCAAAGGAAGAGAACTGGGCAAATTAAATAATGAGAACTCAAATGTTATGCAAGATTTAATTTTTCAATTTAATAATTTCCTCTTGAAATATCTCGACTTGAGAAAACATTCTTTTGACAGAGCTTCTGTTTTTAATTGGACAAATTTATATTCTGCACCAAAATAAAAAGAAGCTGATTTGCGAGAAGGCCTAAAAATGTTGCAGCATTTATATTTGATTTTAAAAAATCACAAAGAGACACAATTTATATTTTGTTGTCTTATGCAAATTTTGGCAAAGATACACTAAATGAAGGTAAAAAAAACAGTACCTGGGAAAGTATTTGGGCTAAATAACATTACACATATCCACTCTTTAGCAAACTTGCTTGGAGATTACCAGAACCTTATATGGAGAATATTTCCATAGTTAAAAATATTATGATTTACAGAGTCGATTAAGATATCAACAATTTCGACTTTACTAACCATAAAAAAATTTTTGAATAAGATTCTAAATTAATCTATGAAAATAGTAAATCCATATTGAAAAATATATATTGTATGTATATTCTGATGATCTGGTGTATTAGAGATAGAGATGACTAAGGAGCAGATTCATACAGTTCATGAATTTATACCAAAAATGATTCTGTTAATGTTACATTTTAATGTTCAAATGATTAATATAAAAAAGTTTTCTTTTTGTTTTGCTTTAAAGCATACAGATACCAAGGGCACCTGGGTGACTCAGTCAGTTAAGCATCCAACTCTTGGTTTCTGGTCAGGTCATGATCTCAGAGTCCTGGGGTCAAGGCCTGCACTGGGCTCTGTGCTCAGTAGGGAATCTGCCTGAGATTCTCTCCCTCTTCTTCTGCCCCTCCCCCTGCTCCCTCTGTCTCTCAAAAATAAATAAATAAATCTTTGAAAAAACTAGAAAGCATACAGATATATACTATCTTTATTTTTATTAAAAATTTTATTTTGAATATGATTTTTCAGTTGAATTGTTTTATTCACAAATGTATATATTTATAATTTTGTTTATTTTTAAAACCCTCTTTAACTTTGAAAAGTGCCTCGTAATCACATGCTCATTCAACTTTTAATCAGTATGATTTTCCTTCTAATTTCCCACCCATTGGTCAGCAAGATGAGGAGTAGATGTTTGATTAGATATCAAATCTGATAAAAATTTTGTCCAATCCAAGCATTTAAATGATCCCTAAGCACTGCTTATTCTCTCTGGGAAAATCTTTTCAGTGTCTCAGATTGACTCCTCTTTTACTGTTTCTTTCCCTAACATAGTGTCCGGGTAGCTTATGTGACCTGGTAGGAAAAGGATGGGCTTCAGGTTCCTCTAGTCTCCAAGGGGATTGCCTGGAAATGGTCCTTGCCACCTGGTTGTTGTGTACCCTACAGGACTCCAAAGCTCATGTCTACACAGTGACCTGGTGAAGCTTTGATTGACTCAGCCTTATCTCAGCTTCTTCAATCGAGGTAAAAGTATACAACAGGCCAGGAATTGACAGAGCGACTAGACCTAGAGTAAGTCGAGGCTTCAGTAGAACTTCAGGTAACCTCAGACAGGAGCTCCTCCAGGCCAACACAGTCATCCCTCTCTAAATCACAGGTCACTGACATGCCTGCCTTGAGCTGAGGATATGATATAATATTACGTACCTAAACACACGCTCCCTCATCAAGAATTCAGTGTTCCTCTATGCCTACGTACCTGTTAATGTTATAGTGCTATAATATAACCAAAGTTTGATGTAAAGTAATTAGTACTTTCAATGGATTACCAAAAAAAAAAAAAGAACAAGAGATGTAAACTAAGATTAGCCATGGACATTATGATTGGAAAAAAAAGACGGAAGCTGTGATCGAAACAGAAAGAAATTAGAATGACTATCACCAGCACAGTGATTCTATACAGACTGTGAGACCAGTACCATGGGACCAGAGAAAAGATGAAACCTTCTTTGCAAAAAAACAGATGCCTATTTGTCAAGGATGGCTTGAGGACAAAAGGCATGGACATAGATTATGTGACTTCTCAAAGGTCTTTCTAATGATGCAATAAATATTCTTAAGAAAAAAAATTGGATTCTGGCAACAAGATGAGAAGGTATATCTTCTGATATATAGGGGGAAAGGGCATATCCGTATGCCTAAGGACAAGTACATTATTTAAAATCTAATGTTATTTAATGTTACTTCATTTTTCACTAAAGTCAATAACAACTTTGATTTTGTAGTTTGTAAGAGCCCAAGTTCTTTATGTGTTTCTTAAAAGTTCCCTGTTTTTTGACCATTGATAATATTTTTAGCAGCCTTTTATATTAAGTACACTTTTTTCCATTTGTGGTAGACAGATTTTTTGGTCGATATTATTTTTGTGTGTTCTATTTTAAACACCTAGTATTATGTGTGTTTTTATTTACACATTTATTCACATCGGGCTATGTTATATTTTCAGTTGATTTCATAGGCGGACTTGACGCACACTCCTACTACCAGGATCATGTTGAGTTAAAGCCTGTTGACCTGTAAGTAAAGGTGTGATGAGATGGAAAATAGTAATCCTTCTAACTTGGTCAAAACTAACCAAACCTGAAATAATTTGGACCTGCTACTACTAATCACTGGTTTAATTTTCCACTCATATTTAAACCACACCTTTTACACGTAACCCAACATCATCATTATTATTATTCATTCCAAAAATAATGTGAAATAGGTAACATGGCTTATGTTTCTAAAACAGTATTTTTGTTGATTTTTTTCTTATCAGAGGTTGATTGTCAAATTGGAAAAAAAAAAAAAAAAGGAAAAAGTTGCAGAAAAAAAAGAAAAAGGATAATGTAGTCTGTAGAAGAGAAAGTAAATATGTAACTTGAGGGCCACATTACAGAAGAAAAAGGGGAGAAAGATTTGGTTAGAACCCAGGCTCTATGTGTGTGGTCTCAGGGCCTTCCTGGACACCCCTGAGACTTGGTTCTGCCTCCTGTAATATGGTTTCATAAGCAGAAGAGGGAGGATGGATTCAATGGGATAATGTATGTGCAATGTACGTAAAATTGCCTATGGCTGTGCCTAGTTCTCAAATATTTGACTAACTCTTCCCAGAGAACATGGAAGCGAGTCAACAACTACAACAAAAAACACCTTAACCTGAACAGATTTCAGTTGAGTTTAAGGAAAGAACCATGATCGCCTGATTGATAAAATACCAGAAAGCAAGAAAATAGATACAGAGACTCCATTCCTAGAAAACTCTAAGTAACAAATAAGCAACTGCAGAAAATAGCAGCTATCACTTGCTACACACTTGGCAGGGATTGATTGTCTCGCTTAACCCTCATGGAAATACTGTAATAATTAATAGTCCCACTTCATGAAAAAAGAAACAGAGGTACATAGAGATTAGACAAATTTCCCAAAGTCCCACAGTAGTAAGGGGTGGAGCTGGGATCTATTCTGACTGATAAGCTATCACCATCCCTGATGTTATGGACTTGTTCAGATGACCTTCCTATTCTTTTAACCCAATGTTGTACAACTCGTTGGTGATAAAGGAAATTATGTAAAACAGCCTCCTGTGTAAGAAATACACACGAAAGCCTTCATCTGCTGCCTCTTTGCCTTAGTGGTTCCTGCCTGCCTCTGCAGCCCCCCTCCTCATGACCCCCAGCCTTGAGAAGCCTGCTCTGGCTCCTCCAGCCTCTCCAGGTTGAATTAATTTTATTCTGGCAGAATGATCTAAAGGAAACATAGCTCACAAGCTACACAAATCAGCACTGTGCCTGTCACATGATAGATGTTTAAATAAATGTTGGTTTCTTAAAGCAAATCCAATTTGGAAAATCATTCACCTTATATAACACTCTGGGACTAAGCAGTCACCACCTCATTACTCATGCTACTGAGTGCTCGTAAATGATGTGCTCCAAAAGTTGATATTTGTGGCTCTGAGGAACTTGGCAGAGATTGTGACAATAATAAAGATGATGAGTGCGTTGGAAGTGAGAAAAGAAGGGAAACAACGCCTAGTAGTGGCTAGGAGAGTCTAATGTGCATTTGTTATGTAATAAAGAAGGTGATGAATGATTTCTTTCATCTCCACTGTGAAAAAAAATAACTCGGCAGAGGAAATTGCCACATGAAAAATGCTGGTCAGATGTAAGAAACATCTTTCTATTAAGGAAGGTTATTAAAATTGCAATTGATTAATGTTGATAATGGAATCTCCTTTTTTGAATGGCATGTGTATCCATGTACCTGACAGTGTTCTCTGGCATGGTCCAGGGGCAAGTGACTGCCGTCTATGCTCTCTCCAGTCTCTCCCTCCTCTGTGAATCAAGAGTACATGAAACGTACCCGTGAGATTACCTGAAAGGCTTTGATCAACTCTACTGCCCTGTTTTCTCAACTACCCTGTTGGATTTTCTCAACTACCTCAAAGAGTTTTCTCAACTACCCTGTTTACTGATGAACTCTCACACCTTTTTAGTTGAATGTAGCATCAACTACAGGTGGCAGAAAGCAATAGAACAAGTTCCTGCTTTGACAGATTATGCATATTACTGTCAAATGAATATGGAAAGGCTTTCAACCATGAAGGGAGCAGGAATCTGAAAGATCAAACTAAACCTGAATTAAAATCATTGTGCATGAAACAATTGAAGAGGTGAGTATGTGTGCTCCCCACTGATATACAAATAGTGCAGTTTATCCAGTTGGCATCAGTCAGCCTGCTTGATTTCTTTTTTTTTAAAGATTTTATTTATTTATTTGTCAGAGAGAGAGTACAAGCAGGCAGAGTGGCAGGCAGAGGCAGAGGGAGAAGCAGGCTCCCCCACCCCCCCAATGTGGGACTCGATCCCAGGACCCCAGGATCATGACCTGAGCCGAAGGCAGCCGCTCAACCAACTAAGCCACCCAGGTGTCCCAGCCTGCTTGATTTCTTTTAATAAGGCCATTATCTTGGATTCTGTTGTGCCCAGCTCAGTGATGTCATATCACCACTCAGCAACGGGTTGGAGAAAAAGCCAATCTTCTCTGTGACTTGTTGGACAGGGAAGGGAATGCTGGTTTTTTATTTTCATTAAGTCCCTTTAATCTCCATGGAGTACAAAGCCAGGTTTTATGAGGAAGCCACTTTAGTAAGGGAATCAGGAAAATCCTGAGCATACTCCCAAGTACACGTATGTGGAAAGGTGGCTTTCGACTCTCGAGAGATAGTTGCAAGCAGACAGCCCATTGCCAATTTGTATAGGAAGCCTTCATTCTCATGTTTGATTGTGTCATTGTTCCTAACCGTAAAATACACCTTTTGTGTTCCCACAGTCAGATCTTGTGTGAATGTGTGTGTTGGGGGTGATGTGATAGGAGAAGCATTTTACATATGGAGTTGGTCTTCCATGTTTTGTCTCTTTTTAAAAATAATGATTCCAAGCTCTCAAGAAGGCCTGATTAAGTAAATTAGTTTAGTTTTGTTTACTCCTCTTTCTCTGTTACTTGTAATGTGTGACCTAGAGCCTGTGCTAAGTGCCAGAGATAGAAAGACGAGCAATACTTGAGCTTTGACCTCCAGCAGCCAATGCTCTAGGAGAGGAGACCTCCATAGAAATAAGTAGATGCAAAACAATGTCCCCAAGGCAATTTTTTGCAGAAGGGAGGATGGTTATTTCTCACTTGCAGGCGTGGGAGATGGACTAGGGGATGGTACCTGAGCTGACTTAGGGAAAGATGATGAGTTAATCGAAAGCAGAAGGAATAAGTGTCCCCTGCATGGAGGCAAATTTGCTTGGCCATTCTACAGAGGGTGAAGCTGAAATTCATGACTATCCAATCTAGTGTTTGCCATAGTGGTCACATAACCTGAGCAAGCCTATGAGGAAGCAGATGTTTAAGCAGAGCAGGAATCTTGATAGCTCCTGGCCAGGATGCCCCCAGACCCTCAGCAGCCATGACTCCACCATCTAAACAATGTCACTCTTCAGACCTAAAGCTGTGGAGATGCCAGCCATAAAAAAGAGTGAGACTCTGCCATTTGCAACAACATGGATGGACCTGGAGAGTATAATGCCAAGTGAAATAAGTCAGACAGAGAAAGACAAATACCATATGATCTGATTCATATGTGAAATTTAAGGAAAAACAAATGAATGAAGAAAAAAAGACAAAAAAAAAGACTCAAATGCAGAGAACAAACTGATGGTTACAGCATAGATGTGGGGGAAGGGATGGGTGAAATAGACAAAGGGAAGACGAAGACTTGTGATAAGCACTGAGAAATGTATAGAATTGTTGAATCACTGTATTTTACACCTGAAACTAATATAACACTGGATGTTAATTATACTTGAGTTAAAAAAAAAAAGTAGATAGGTGAACAAGATTCCCACTATCCCTACTTACTATCCAAAGAAACCATAGCCAAGGGACCAAGCTTGCTGGAATCAGGGGGGAAAGAAGATCCTGTGAGTTTGACTGTAGTCTGGCATGGGGAAGAGACATTAGAGGTGTAAAATAAGTGGTGGACATCCAAGGTCACCACACCACCCCCCAAACACACACTATGAGGGGATGGGGCAGGGTCCATCAGCCTTGCACTCGTGAAATACCACTAAGAAAAAAAAAAATTAAAGGGGTACCTGGATGGCTCAGTTGGTTAGGCATCTGCTTTCTACTCAGGTCATGATCCTGGGGTCCTGGGATTGAGCCCCACATGGCACTCCCTGTTCAGTGGGGAGCTTGCTTCTCCCTCTCCCTCTGCCTCTCCCCCCAACTTGTGCTCTCTCTCAAATGAATAAATAAAATAAAATAAATTAAAAATATAAAGATGCTATGGAGATGCTTTCAGTGGATGTTGTCTGGGTCTGGCTTTGGGATATGTGACACACAAGTCGGGGTAGCCTGTGTTGGGGTCCATCACCTTGGCACAGCCAACAGTGAGGGAGCTGTAACTCTCAAATAAGTAGAGCCTGAGTCTCTGCCAGGACCTCCTCCATCCCTGCCACCACACGCTGATACCAACTTTCCCAAGGGGAAACAGCAAGGGTGGCTCTCGTCATTGGAGCAGCGAGCCACGTGGTCAGTGGTGGCTTTGAAGAGGACATCTACTGAGCGGCTGATCGTGGAGGCTGCAGTAACACCAAGGGGAGAGGGCTAATAAAAACCAGATTTACCTCTCAGGAAGAAAAATTGCTTGGCAAAAAAACCCGTGCAGCTATGACAGAGACACAGAATTTCAGGGAACATCCTAGTGAGCAATTAAAGTGTGTCAGAATCAAAATGGTTAGCAACTGAGTAGTGGGAAAATCGAGCTCTGTGGCAGTAATTCTTCAGATAGAGATAATTAGACCAAGATACTTCATCAAAAAAAAGACAGCAGTGGAATTTCAGAACTGTGTTCTACAATAGAGATGGAGAGATCGGATGACGTTAGAAATCCCCATGAAGAAGATGCCCCACGACTGCCGGTAAGAGAGACTTGATGAAAAAGCTTCTTCCCCCACGTTCAGCCAATCTCTTTCTAAGGTTTCCAAATGAGAACTTGACTTCTCTCTAGTATCTTGACTTGTCTGATTGCCTTGGCTGGAGATTCATTTTTCTTCACAAAAATTGTCACCTGCTAGGTGGCTGCTGCTGATTGAGTGTTGGCTCTTGCAACGCAATATGAGAAGGACAGATGAGGCTAATTCCCATTTTAGGCGGGCTCTACGGTCAGCGCCTGCCTGTACCTTCACTGCCTGGTCTGTCTCTGCCTCTAATGGTCCAAACCCAGAGGAAATTGGCCTCTGATGACTGCCTGCTGGACAGAGCAGAGGTGGTCACACCCACCTGCTCTTCCCTGATAAAAACTCCTTTGTATCAGTGTCCCTGCAAGTTGGTGCCAGACCACTTTTCATTTACAGCATCTAGATTAAGAACCATCGAGGAGAACAAAACAGAGGTGTATGTGTGTGCAGGTGTGTAGGAAGTGGGGAGGTCAGAATGACGTACTTTCAAACTTTGATTTAAAAAGCAGCAGCAACCACCAGGGAAACCTGGGTGGCTCAGTTGGGGTTAAGCCTCCAACCCTTGATTTCATCTCAGGTCATGATCTCAGGGTCCTGAGATCTAGCCCTGAGTGGAGCCCTGTGGAGCCTACTTAAGATTCTCTCTCTCTCCCTCTGCTCCTCTCCCACCCCTGCCCCCCTGCAAGCAAGCTCTCTCTTAAAAAAAAATAAATAAATAAATCAGTAACCATGGAGGAAACTGGAGTCTACAACCTGCACTTACTCCATCACTCCTCTTTCTTGACCAAGCCCCTAAAGACTAATAAAATGATAACTCTCTGTCTTTATCCTGTTTTCATTTGTCCTTGATGGTCTTTCACACTTCCACATTTCTCTCTCTATGCTTTCTGTCCCTGTGGCGCACAGCGCAAGGTGTCCACAATCTGCTCAAACTGAGGGCTGCTTACCCTTTCCATTACTGAGTGTGGAGTTCTGTTGCCTAAGGACTTCCATCAGTCCCTGGAAATGCTGGGTACTGACAACAAGCATTAACATTTCTGGGCAGCCTCAAGAATGCAGAGTGCAACAACTTGTAATGCGCCCAGCCCCTTCTTGGTTGTCCCAGTGGACAGCCGGGCTTCCCTCCTTGCCTGCCTTACTTAGCACCATGGGCCAGAGCTTTGGGCTTCTTGCTCTTCCTCTCTTCTGAGCACTTTCCCTCTGTCACTGATGTTAATAACTTTGTGATCCATCATAGGAAACGACTAATTCATTTTAGGAACTATGTAAGAACATACTCTACTGTGTGACCATCTGACCATGTAGCAATGAAACGGCTGTGTTTATATGGTTCAAACTCGTCACTAGGCTAGTCAGTTCATGCACCACTGTTCTTGCTGGGAAGGAATGATGCCACCAACAGCACAGCCGGCAACACGCAAAGAGGGTCTGCCATGACTGTGACCGACGGTCAGTCATCCGCCCCGTGCCTCACTGGGATCACCAAGACCTTCCCATTGGACATGTGAGCTTACTCACTGCCCCTAGAACCTTGTGGAACCTGGTTCTCACTTTGTCTTGTGAAGCACGTGAAGCCTTTTCCAAAATGAGAAAACTCGCATCTGCTGGCGCCCTCCAGGGAAACTGTCAATTCCCGTCTTTCCAAGAACTCTCGGGAATCTTCTCAGTACTTGTCATAAATATTAACAGCAAGAGAATAGATTTACCCAGTGATATGGAGACATGGAGCACCCTCCTCCCCCACATTAACCAACATAAGAGAAACAACTTCATTTTGCCTGTTTCCAAAAGAAAATATCCTCTGACTTTAAAATTAAATGCAGTGAACATAAACCAAATTTTATGTTAAAAACATATTTTGTTTTATTTTATATTCACAGCAAGAAATATTTATAATCCCACATTATGACAGGTTCTGGGAAGAAACAAGATATAGGTAAGAAAATAGAATACACGGATATCTTACACATACACACACACATACCCCAGAAGTAATACGGAGAGACTTAGAAAAGCAATAGAAAAAGAGACAATGGCAGGCCTCTCAGAAGACACATTTTGAAATAACATCACTATGTTATTACTTGATTTTATTCTGCCTTAAGGGTAGGTACCCTCAGGTAACTACTAACATATCTATGAACATCTGAAGAAAAAAAATAAAGATATGATCTTAAGGTTCCCCAAACTCAAACTGTTCTACCCAGATTCATTGATCAATCATAGCCCCATTAAAAGAGTGACAACTAGGCATTATTTGTCTCCAGATGTGACACAATGAGAAGACACAACACCACATATGAAGTATCTTGCCACAAGGTCAAGTTTGATCTTGGACTGAAAGTGTAGAAAATACAAGAATAACAACGAGTTCAGTCTCACCACAAAAGATCAATTTCATGTGTATACCTAGAAGGTCCCCCAAACTCCCATCAGTACTACCACTAATGAAAGTACCTTCCCCTACTGCCTTATCCTCATCTAGAAGAGATTCACCTGTAAGATGGATGGATAAACTTTAGGACCCTGAATCTCCTTCCTAACTAAGATGCTGTATAAAACTATAAAAATTCTGCCATTATAATCTCATCTCTTTATCTTTCAGTTTCAATCCCTGTTAAATTACAATGGGGTAGGGGCACCTAGGTGGCTCAGTCGGTTAAGTGTCTACCTTCAGCTCAGTTCATGATCTCAGGATCCTGGGATCAAGACCAGAATCGAGCTCCTTGCTCAGTGGGGCGTCTGCTTCTCCCTCTCCTCTCCCTCTGCCATTTGCCTCCTTGTGCTTTTTGGCTCTCTCTCTCTGTCAAATAAATAAATAAAATCTAAAAAAAAAAAAAAAAAAAAAATTAAAATGGGGTAAAAAGGGTAGACATGTGGGTTATAAGTCTTCCAGAATGTAGGAAACAGAGGAGCAGAGAAAATGTGATAGGGAGATGGGGAGAGAACTAAAGGACTCCAACTCTTGAAGCATGCAGGAGGGAACGAAACTTACATGGAGGAGAGTGGCTACCAAAAAGTAAAACTGGAAAGTTGGAGGTTTTTTTCAGCTATTTCAAATGATGACCCAAAAGTCTATTCTGGGCCATAGGAAGAGTCATTGAACTGAGTTAATGGAAGAGAATTGCCAGATGGGACTATAAAATAAATGCAAAACACAGCCTCTACTGGCAAGATGCTTATTATTTTGTTGGAGGGAGGAAACTTACGTACCTGAGTGAAACAATCAGAGCCAAATTAAATGTGAAGTTGAATACCATTCATTCCACAGGGGGTATAGCAGACAACATAAGAATTGCTATCAGCAGGGTGAGAAAGCAGTATGGCTGACATGGGAGTACAAGTCTTCGCTGGGGAGAAGAAATGTCAACTGAACCCTAAGGATAAATAGGATTTGGAGCCCTTAAGGCTTTTTTAATGAGAGAAACAGTGAGAGCAAAATTATTCAACAAATACTTATTAAGTGCCAGCTACGTGGCAGACAGTGTATTGAGGTTGATGTTGTGGGAAGATGCGTAAGCCCGAATTGCCACCTTCCAAAGGCTTACACCCTAGTATAGACTCAGAATCGATAGACAAGAGTAACTAGAGATGGGAGTGTGTATTCCAGAGAAACAGAGCCAATAGGGTGTGTGTGTGTGTGTGTGTGTGTGTGTGTGTGTGTGTGTGTGTGTGTGCATGTGTGTGTAGAGAGAGATTTTAAGAAATTGGCTCATGGGGGCACCTGGGTGGCTCAGTGGGTTAAAGCCTCTGCCTTCAGCTCGGGTCGTGGTCTCAGGGTCCTAGGATCGAGCCCCGCGTCGGGCTCTCTGCTCGGCGGGGAGCCTGCTTCCCCCTCTCTCTCTGCCTGCCTCTGCCTCCTTGTGATCTTCCTCTCTGTCAAATAAATAAATAAAATCTTAAAAAAAAAAAAAATTGGCTCACGGGATAATGGGGCCAGGCAAATCCAACAAGTGCAGGGAAAGTTTGCAGACCGGACACCCAGGGAACAGTTGATGTTACAGTCTTGAGTCCAAAGGCAGTCCAGAGGCAGAATTCCTTCTTCCTGAAGGTACTTCAGTCTTTGTTCTTCAGGCCTTCTAAGGGACTGAATAAGACCCACCCACGATAGGGAGGATAATCTGCTTTACTTAAAGTCTACTGATTTAAATGTGAATCTCATCTTAAAAAAATACCTTCACAGCCACACTTAGGTTGGTGTTTGACCAAATATCTGGGTGCCATGGCCTACCCAAGTTGACGCATAAAATTAACCATCACAGATGGGATGTACGTAGGGACATAGATCAGCGGTATGAAAACCAGATGAGGATGATTCTTGAGCTGTCAACCAACAGGATGCTGTAGGCTAGGGATGTACCTAGCAGTTTGGAGACATGGTACAACCCTATCATCTTTACCCCAAGACAACCAAAGGCCATAACTTTACATCAGTCCTCCATTGCTATGGGGTTGGCACCTCTCTCCCAGGAGGGCAATTTTATACCTGATTGCACACCCTAATCTGAAGACTGGGGTTTTTTGGCTTTCTTATTGCTACAATTACATACACAGACCGCATGAGCAACACCCAGAAACTATTTTGCATTTTGAAAAGCCTGGATGAATAGAAAGGAAATTTAGTTTTCAATTTTGAAGTTCTTTAAAGCAATTCATATGTTCTGTTTTAGGTCGAAATAAGTAATGGCACTGACTCTGAAACACGGCTGCTGAACTTGACTTAGGAAGCCAAGCACCACTGAGAGCACCTCTCCGCATTGACACGTCTCACCTCCTCCCAGAGGATGGACTGCGCCTCCCTACTTCCCCACGAATCACCGAGTTCTTTGGTCACAGCCCTTGTGTTATTAGCATTGTGTGCTAGACGAGTTGTAGGTGATCGGGTGGGTATTTTTTAAGTCATTTTCTTCTTACATGAATACTTGTAAATTATTTAAAAATTGTTTTTTCATTTTTTTAAACAATATTTAATGTGAGGCATGCAAAATGAAAAAATTTCATGAAAGCCTTCTACAGTCTATGCTAAAAGAAATACTGGTCTTGTATTGAGGTGTTCGGTCAATGTTGCTGAAAGGCAGTTACCCTATGCCTGATGGAGTCTGCATTAACAGATATTACAGGGGGCTACTCACCATGAACTTAGATGCTGTGACAGCTGGTAAATGGGTACAAACAGTGGATCTGGTTTTCAGACTGACCATGGGGCATTTTTTCAACACCGCAAGACAAAGCATGAAGTCCTCCTTTGTTCTCAACTTTCCAGAATGCAGAATAACATTATGTCAGTCTAAATTTTCAGATGTTATCTTGTTCTTCCTGTGTTCTGGAAACTGCATATCATGGGAGTATGGAAGAGTAACATGATTAGTAGAACATCTTTCCTCTTTTGGAGGATACATGGGTATCTCTGGCATTCATATTTTCTATTCTTTATCCCAGTTCTGACACTGGTGTCAAGCTTGTGGGCTTGGGAGACAGAAATCACAACCATAAATCTGCAATCAGGAATGTTACTCTTAAGATATCCAAAAGGAGCTTTAAAATGGTATGGAATCTCTATAAAGGCTTCTGAAAAAGATATTTATATTTGTTCTACATCAATTTTTCTTTCTTCTACTGCATCCCAATAACCAAGAAAGTAATGTGGGAAACATAATTTTCCATAGAAAAAAGGACTGTTTTGAAAGCACATCACAGTTTTTCCTTTCATATCTTTCAATTACTATTTCCCATATCAAAATAAGTTTTGCTCACTTTGTATAGCAACCAACATGAGGCCACCCATAGGCCACAAAATTGTGTACATGTGCACTCTTTCAATCTAAAAGTTGTTAACTTAGCCCATATATCTCTAAGAAGTCAGTTTACAAACCATCGAAAATCACATGCATTTTTTGTATGTGTATAGAGGTTCTTTTTTTCTTGTCTTTTTGGAGTCCATATATTTTATGAGACTCTGTTAAGAATCAAAGCTAATGCAACTAAGTCTACTCTGGTTCCTCCCAGTTCATGACAACCACTGCGGCATTCTAAAGGCCCATTTTAGTCACTAGCATTTGGATTGTGCCCCTTCAGTCAGGAGAGTCATGCTGAATCCCATCATTTTTCATTCTACTGAATAAACCCAAATTCCAAAAGAAGAGAAGTTCATTTGATGAGACCTCAGAGATGATCAAATCCAAGCCGCCATTGCACTGTTGAGGGATCTGAAGCTTAGGGGATTTGGTGGCCTTGTCCAGAGTCCTGTGTGTATACAGAGGGGCAAGAGCGATGGCCAAAGGAAGGGGAATTGGAAGGCAAACGGTAAGGTTTGGGTACGAGGCCCACCACTGTGGCCTTGGACAGTGCTGGACATCTTGGCCGTGGAATTTTCCTCATCTGTGAGGTTGAACTATAATCGCTACCTCCCAAGGGTGAGGTGAGAATCAGATGAAATGTAAAAAGTATCCTGTAAACTCTGACACTCCACATTTGAAAGAGGCAGTTATTATTGTAATATCAGAACAAGTTGGACCCTGTCTGGAGTTCTTGCCATACAACCACGTGCTATGAAAAGCTCATGAAAACACCAAACTCTTCGAAGTTTTCTAAAAAATAGCTTGAAAATATTGCCGTATTTGAACAACTGGAAATACCGAAGACTAAAAATTGCATTTCCTAATTAAAAATAACTTTTATATTTCAAGATTAATCCATATGATTATTATGGATAAAGCTAATAGAATATCAAGAATGTAGAAAGTAAGACAGGAGAATAAAAGTAATATGTAAGTATTTTAAACTGTCATTTCATTGCCCCCCCACACGCACAAACAAAAAATAGTTAACATTTCACAAACTAGCACCATACTAACTTTTGTTGCTGTTTAGCTTCGTGTTAAGTGTGTACATACTGGTAAGATGCCCTGGAGAGTCCTACACCTTGTGTCACTGCAGGTGACAGATTTGAGGAGGAAATCCTTACACTAGTGATTTTTTTCTATGGATTTTCAATATAGGTAACTACTTAATATGGTACCCCAGCAATCCGTGATGACAGTTCTAAAGTTCCAGAGAATTTACCTCTCATCAGAGACAAGTTAGATCGATCTCCTCTCCTCCCCACTTTGCTTCTCCCTACCTCTCTTCTCCTGGCTGTTCCTTCAAGGTTCTGCTTCCCTACGACAAAGGAATGAAAAGAAGTGCTGAGCTTTGCAGTAACACTCAGTGGTCATCCTTGATCTGGGTCTTTCCATGCAGGGCTGTCATGGTCGCTGCTCCTTGGGAGGGAGTGCCTCCAGTTCTTGCAGTTCTTGCTTCCTGTTTTAGGGAATCCATCCAGCACTGAGCATTATGTAGGGCTTTCAACAGACATATTCGCTATATCTCTATTTGTGCCAAATCCTGGCTTCTCCATATGCAATGTGTGTGTGAGCATAGTAAGGGAAAGGTCTCTGAGCCTGCACTCATCTGCCAGAATTTCAGTATCCTGAGAGATGGTGCAGCTCCGGGTTCAAGAGTCCTCCTCAGAGGTGGTCCTGGTAAAGCTGAAGCTACAACATCCACTGCCCATGAGCCCCTAGTGCTGACTGGAATGCAGAGGGGAAAGTTACAACCTATGTTTTTTTCCTCTTTGAACCACTTTGGTATCGTGTCTTATAAAACCTTGGTGAACCCTGCCCCATCGTCTATCTTATGTCAACAACGACTTATCCTTTCTTAAGTGCCTTCTGCTGGCATTGTGTGGAGCCACAGGCAATTGGGATGCTTTCCAGTCTACTTTCTATTTCTTCCCTCTTCCACTCATATTTCATGACTGAAAAAGTTGAGCAGGTTAGTTACAGGGCGTGGAGGGCTGTTCCAGAATTCCCAGGAGACAGAATACATCTTTGGGTGTAAAACAGTCTACGTCAGAGAAATCTCAAACATCTCTTAAGAAAGGCTCTAACACTCCCACCCCCCCAAGTATTTTAAGACTTTCACCTGTCATATAACATGAGGATATATGTCCCTGAGCAAAACATGTTCACACCACTCAAAAACTGAAAGGCTTTTAACTTACTTGTTTTGAAGATAACTTGACATCTTGCCCTAGCGAAATATTGACTTCTTTTTTTCCTTCAGAAAAATAAGCACTGCTTTTCCTATAGACCTAACTAAGGAAGATAGCCAGTTTCAAGAGGCTAGGATCTAACAAAATATAGCAAGGCTGCCATTTGTCTCACTTGATGAATGGGTTACTCTGATTGAAAGGAATTTGTGTTCACTAGAACCAGCTAAAATGTCTGTTGCAAAGCTGAGGAAAACCATCATGATGCTGCTAAATTGAGAAGCAAATAAAAACCAAAATTGCTCTTTTCAATCCTTGCAAATTAGAAAGGAATCTTGCCAAAAATAAACATCTTCATTTTAGACCTAATTTAAAAATTTATACTATCCCAAAATGTGGACTCACTGTGGAGTGAGTATTCTGGCTTATCATTTCTGAGTTACTTAAGTATATAACTAGGAGAACTTCTACAGTTGATTAGAATTCAAACGTTCTAACTTGACATTTTAGCTCAAGGTAGTAGCTGCTTTCAGGAAATAACTGAATTAAGTAGGAAAAAATACAAATAATTGATCTTTTTAAACTTAGAAACCTTGAATGTCTGTATTTGTTGTTTCCTTCCCATTTAAGAGTCATCTGTAACCTTTGCCGGATAGGTGTGTGAAAGTGTCCGTGAACCCTGTTCAAATATGCGTGATAAACAGGCCCACAACCTAAGGATGTTATGTTCAAAAGTAGAACTGAAAAAAGAAATCATTGCTCATAAGCTGCATAGTGTGCAATGCAGAAAGGGAGCAGGTATATTTTAATTATTAGAAGATGTATTTACTAATAAAGAATTCTCCAAAAAACAAAATTCTCAAAAATTTCAAAATTTGTAGGTAGCTTCTTTCTTTTCATCCTAAGGAAGCTTAATTTCTTTATTGAGGGCTAAGGGGAAAAAAACATTTCTAGAAGGTAGATAAACTTTCTTAAATATCAATAGTTTTAGAAAAAAATGGTATCAGATGAAAAATGAATCATCTTCTTTGGACCTACAAGTGTATAAAAGGCAAGAATCATGTTAAATGCTGAACATTTCAAAAATATGAAATATTCAAAGAATCTAAAATAGGCTTTGATTTGAACCTGAGAACTAAATTAAGTAAAAAGAAGAAAACGAAATGAGGTAGGAAAGAGAAAAGGGAGGGAGGAAAGGGGAAATGAGAAAGAAAGGGAAGGACAAAGGAAAGAAGGAAGAATTCAAAACTGAAAGTCTACTTAATTTGGATTAGGACATGTCAGTCTTTCACGCAGAGTTGTGCTTGTTTCTTTGAGTGACTAAAAACAGTGAACTATTTTCTATCGAGGGTGTGCTTTTTCTTTCTTCTCCAGAGTTAGATTTTTTAAAACACACAAACACACACACACACACACACACACACACACACCCCAGTTTGAAGAAATCAATAATCTATCTAGTTATTCTCATAGAATTTGCTTTGATAGATGACTTTGTCAGTCTATAATAGTTAGGATTATATTTACCTACAAGTGAGAAAGAAAGAGAAAGAGAGGGAGGGAGGGAGAAAGGAAGGAGGGAAGGAAGGAAGGAAGGAAAGGGAGAGAGAGGGAGAGAGGCAGGGAGGAAGGAAGGAAGGAAGGAAAGAAGAAAGAAAGAAAGAAGAAGAAAGAAAGAAAGAAAGAAAGAAAGAAAGAAAGAAAGAAAGAAAGAAAGAAAGAAAGAAAGAAAGAAAGAAAGAAAGAAAGAAAGAAAGAAAGAAAGAAAGAAAAAGAAAGAAAAAGAAAGAACAAACAGTGAACAGTGGCTTAAACAAGATAGAGTCTATATCTCTTCATATTTCAAAATTCTGGAAATAGTCGGCAAAAAGCTGGACTTGGATTCCCTAGAGACAAGGACCCAGGTTCATTCTTGCTGCTTTATTATTGTATCCTGCCATCCTCAAGCTCTAATACGACTCAAGATGGCTGCTAAAGTGCCAGACATTGCTTTTGTATTCCATCCAAAATGGAGGAACAGGGACAGAGAAAGGTGCTTCTTCATTTAAGGACATGTCTCAGAAGTTGCACATACTACTTCTGCTTATATCCCATTAGCCAAAACTTGGTCCAGCCTAAATTTAGCTGCAAGGAAAACTGGGAATTATAGTCTTTATTCTTGGTAGCCTTGTGCCCAACTAAAAATTAAGGGCTTTTTTCTTAGTAAGGAAGGGAAATAAATATTGAAGAATGTTTAGCAGTCTCTGCCACACAATTCAAACTAGTTCTCATGATTTTTCAGAGTAATGTTTTCATTTACTTTAATTATAATATATACATAACTTCAATACTGTGAGAAAGTAATCACTGACTCTGTGAAATGAGAATTTCTACCTCATCTTTCTGCCTTTCTTCCTAGAAAAAAATAATAAATCTATGACTCAAGATCCTTCTATGCTTTCCATAATTCTGAAGAGTATATTTTAGCTTTCCTCTTCTGGAAATTAAATTTAAAATTCACGAGCCAATCCAATGTTTTGCTTGGTCCTCACTATTGTACTGCAAAAATAAATTTTTTCTTCTATGGTCATAACTCGTTAACTATTTTATGTTAGCAACATCTTTTCTTCTGAATTGATTAGTAGTGTCATTATTTTTTTAATACAATTCAACAGCTATGTACAGACTTTTATACGTAGGATGGTGGGGCAGGATATATAGGCGAAGAGTATATAGTCCTTTCTTTTTTGTTATTTTCTCTCCATAAAAGTTGGGCCTGTGTTTCCCTTCATCCGTTTTCCAAGAACGTATTGGCTAGAGTGGAAGGAGTATTTTAAACTACTTGGTAGTCTTTTTCTCTAAGAAAAAATACAATTGAGGGAAATCATAAAAATTTTGTAATTACATTTTATCATATATCCCTCCTAGGCTGGGGTGTGGGTGGGGACAGAAAAAGACAGAGAGAAAAACAGAGACAAAGAAATCTTCCAGATAGTACTTACTCAGTGATGTCTGATGAAGTGATTTCAGTCACTGAGAATTGTTATAATCGCCTGATACCCAGTGCCTGCCAATTTGGCAGTTGTCACTAACAATTGAGAGATTCGTTGACTTACTCATTTTGTACACATGCATCTACCCACAAACTTCAACACTCGAGTATACCCTTTTCTAAACAATCACTTAGCTAAAATGTGCCATATGACCCAATTCCCTTAACAAGGAAGAGCATAAGATTATTTTAAGGAATGAAAGTTAAAAGAAATTAGATGTCTAGAGCCAGAAACAAGATGTCTGGTACAGGATCAAATTGTAGAGTAGAAAGGACCTCAGTGATTCAGTTTACAGATGAAGAGATAGGCTGGTAGCTGCAGCGACTTATTCCCATGTTCCACTGGGTCTGCTCTGCAAGCTCTCAGTCCAGCCTTCTTTACTCTATCATTGGTGGCCACCTGCTGTCCCAGGTCCTGATGAACTAGGTGTTGGTTGTTGATTGCAGTCTGATGATTTTTTTTCACCTTGTCTTCAAAGCTCAGGATAGCTGAGGAAGACACCTGCTGTTGGCTCCTCCCACACCACCTTCCCTCTGCTTGGATATGAGCATCAGAAAAGCCCCCTGAGGGGCTTTCATCTTGCCATTTTGTCTTCTCAGGACAAACAAAAAATCCCAGACCTCAGATCCCTGCTCATTGCTTCCCAAAAGACAGAATAACTCAGTCCTGCCTACCTTCTTCTTTCTTTACTTATGGTTTAAACGTAATTCCATCTGATCTTATGAAGACTTCTCATGCTTCATTGTCAACCAGCAAAACTACTGGCTTCAGTGTCTTCCAAAGACTTTTGTTCACGAGGAAGTGATTTTGCAAATCATTGCTTGAAGTTGCTTTTTAACTGCCTCGTGTAGTTTCACTTCTGTTAAGCCTCTTTCTCAAAAGGGAATTACTCTCTTCCCCTTCTGGCTTCTTAAATCTATTTCATACCTAAAATAACAGTCATTGAATACAGTTTTACAAAGTAGTTGACTTGGGTCACCCATGTGATATGAAACCAACAACCTAGTCATTGTGTTGATTCCTATTGCATACCGATAATAATAATACAAATAGAGTATTGTAAGTGAACGCTAATCGGTGTTCCCATTTCTTCATCAGAACTTGCCTTGTGCTTTGCAGCCTTCTCTTTGCACTGTCTAGCATTTTTATTATTATAAACTGTCACATTTAACCCATTTATTCAACCAACACCTATAAATATTTATTTAGGTTCTTCTATGGCTCTTCACTTTTGCCATTACTCTAGGTAAGAAAAAGAGTTTTCTCTGCAAGACATTTTTAGGCAAAATATAATGTAATGAGCACCACGTTCAATAACTTTAGAAGATGAAATTTGGGACAATTCGTGTGGCGTACTTACTTTGTTTTTATAGGCCAGGCAAAGCTCATTAATTCCATTCTATTTATTATTTTTAAACCACTCCTTTAGTGCGGTGATTTTTTAAAAAAAATCAGTTGATTGATTTTGGATTTTTTCAAGATCACAGAAGAAGACAATTGATTATATAACTCAGATATCTGAAGTTCACCCAGAAATCGAAATGTCTTGGCCCTTTGTGAAGTTTTTTTGTGCTCCTAGGCTTGCAAAGGCTTTGCTCTAAAATCTCTGAGTTTGAGTCACATTGGTCCCATTAATCTTTGTCAAGAAGGAAGTTGGGGGGTGGGGGGAGGATCGAAAAGGCCAAGTCCAGATCCCGTTTTATTCTTTTCTCATTTGTTTCAGGGCCCATGGCCATCAACCCTCCTTGATTTTAGTCTGCCTGGGCTTCACATTTCCACAGGGATAAATATGGGGCCGCATGATAATTACTACCCCTTAAAAAAATGGAGAGTTTTCATTAAAGCTTTCCCGCACATCTAAGAAGCCATGTGATAAATGCTAACAGCACAGAGAATCATTAGCACCAGTGATGACTGCAGGAAGATTATGTCACATTTTCTTTTAAAGACACAGATTTCATCCTGTCGGACTCAAAGGGAATTTGGATGTTAACGCTTCAAAATACTTTTAAGTCCTTAGGGAGAAAATCCAAAGTGAAAAGTATTAATTTCCAATTCAGTTCCTAAAGCAAAATGCCCTGCCTCAGAATAACAAAGTTATTTCTTATCCTGTGGCAGAAATGTATAGGTGAGAACTCCCACTGAGACCTTCCGATCAGAACACACTAAGGAATTTCTGCCATTGTAGGTAAAAAGACAGAAAACAAAACAAAACAAAACTGTCTTCTCACTTGTGCTTACCTTTCAAATTTTTCTGAGACTCCCTTTATGTGACAAGAACTCTGCTACTTGGCAACCTCATCTATCCACAACAGGAACAGAGAACCAAGAAACAAATGAAAAAGCTTTCTGACTATCCCGGTAAATTTTATAAAATCCACACTCTGAAACTCCTGCCCTTTTTCCATAAGAAAGCTCTTCAACCATTTATTTAAATCCTAGTTACTCTTAATTTATACTATGCTTAATCTATACAATTCTAATCACCTTAATGGCCTACTTTTCAATCACATATCCTATCGCAAGCTGAAAATTAGAAAGGGAGCTAGGCGTAAAACAAGCAGAAATACCAATAGTCATGTAACATACTCCCTCTGAAAGAACAGACACAGAACTAACTAATATAAAAATCTATATAGCACGGTTGCCTGGGAACATCTAAGGCGAGAATGAATATACTTGGCGGAGGCTGTGGGCAACATTGCCTTGATTCAGAGAGCCCCTTTTTATTCATATGATGATCCACATGACATTTTTATTTTACCAATAAAAATAATTATTGAGAATTCAGAACAGGAACCCCTTACTCAAGATACTTTCCTTTCATCTGTCCAAAAATTATATTATATACTTTTATTTAAATATGACATTTTACTGTCATCTCCTGAAAAATTTTTCAGATAATCATATGGATCTTCAGTGTCTATGGTTTGAGTAGAAGCCCTTTGAATGTGGCACTGCTCTGCCTTGACTAACCTCACATTACATGTTGGCCTAGTGGTCAAGACAATCTTTTCCAAAAATTAGGTATGTAAATTTCCCTCTGGAAAACTGACGATCCGGATGGTTAAAATGAAGATGCTTGGGTCTTTAAAAGGTTAAGGTATCTGTAATACCAAAGACATTCCCTGAATGTCCTACGTAGAAGCCACATGCTAGTGAGAAGACATCTCTGGAAACAAATGAATAGATTTTCAAGATGGCGGGCCTTGGGATTAGTTCTCTGGTATTTCCACCTTTGATAAATGTTCCTCCATCTCACCGTCGCCAAGTTATCTCTTCGGGTAGAATGCCTTGATTTTTTCCAGTGGCAAAGATATCAAAGTCCTGGGATATTTCATAGAAAAGGGAAGCCTTTGAGGAGAGCATGAACATGTAGTGCTTCTTCCTTTCTCCTGCCCACATTCACCAAAACAAACATGTTTCCTGGTGCATTCTTGGCCTATTAGCATTCCAAAACAGAAAAAATCTCTCTCTTGAGAGTGGTAGCACATATCAAACTGGGATGTGTACATTCTTCTTCACTTATGGATAATTCCGATTTGCTCCTTGGTGTGTAAAACTGACTGTACTCAGAAGATACTATTGGTCTTGAAGTTTCTTTGCAGGTAGTTGCCATACTGGCATTTGGTACAGAAGCCACATGGGTGAGACAGGGTTAGATGACCCCCCCTCAGGCTACATCACATGCCAGTATCCACTGAGGGCAACCTAAGGTTGCTGGCTCTTTCTTTAAAATCGCCCCTGCTAAATAAATAAATAAATAAATAAATAAATAAATAAATAAATAAATAAATAAAATAAAATCGCCCCTGCTGAACGCCTTCTAGGTATGAAGTGTGCAGGCACTAGCAAAATCAGAACAGAGAGTTTTCTGGCAAGAAGCTTATAGTCCGGTTGTCAAGAGGAGTATTAACCTCACAGTCCTTTTTAGATTTTATCTATTTATTTATTTGTTTTTGTGAGAGAGAGAGAGAGAGTGTTCGCACATGAGCAGGGGGAAGGGCAGAGGGAGACGTGGACTCCCCGCCGAGCAGGGAGCCCCACGCAGGACTGGATCCCACCACCCTGGGATCATGACCTGAGCTGAAGGCAGACGCTTAACAGACTGAGCCACCCAGGCTCACATTCCTACTAACCTCACATTCCTACTAAAGTAATGCCTGCTAGGACTCTGCACAGCCGAGCCCTCCTTGGAGATGCTGGGGCTTTCCTTCTTCAAAATGGAGAGTCCTCACAATCTCAGAAGGAAGGACAGCCCATTGGTAACCTTCCTCTCTCTTCCTGTGATTCAAGAAACACTTAGCTAGCACCTGTTTTGAGCAAGAAGGTGGGAGTGACCAAAACAAATCAAATACACAACTTCGCCTTGAGAAGTTTACAAAAGAAATCCAAATCGCTTTCAGGTCATCAGAGAATTGTCTTCTTTGGGTTGAGGTTCTAGAAAGGACACCTGTTCACTCTGTGATCTTGAGGTCTCATGAGGCCACACACGGTCCCCTTCATTTGGGCAGGCATGTGCCACATTTTTTTGTTGTGATTTTATGAAAGAGCACATTGACAAAATGAGCCCCTGATTGCTCAGGACATGAATAGCAAATGCCAGAACCGGGGTCACTCATTTCGGACAAACCAAAGCAAGTCTGAGGGACCTCTGAATTTGTAGGAAAGGTAGCAAGTTTATAGCTCCTAGCAATCAAAAGCAATCATGGCCACTACTCGCTTGAGTGATATCAACAGACATTTTCTTGCTACATCTGGGGTGATCTGAGAGTGGTGCTCTGGGGCCTTTTTGGATGGGTCAGTGCTCAAACAAAAACCAGACCGAACAGGTACGGGAACTCACTAAAGGAGCAAAAGCAATGCTAAATGCAGTCCCCGTGCAACTATGGCATAATTACAGAGATTACGCAACACGTGATTGTTTCTTTAATATCGTTTCTAACAAACTTGATATTATTATTTTATAACAACAACTACTACTACTACTATTGAAACCATGATAGCAGTATTCAATTGGTGAGAATGCATCTAAGTCTCTTGGTTGCTGTGACCAATGGTAAGAAAGTCTGATTTCACATCTGTAATAGCAACTCTGCCATCTCGTGGAAAATATTGGAAGTGCCGAAAGCATTTCCTTATATTTCAAAGGCAAGGATCTGCTGGTTAAGGAAACAGGAAGACAAGGACATTGCACCTCCTGTCTATTTCTACATATTTTTAACCTTTAACATTTTTACCAGCAGAAGTCATTGAAAAAAAAAAAGTTTCAGTCTCGAACAATTCTTAGATCACTTGCCAACCTAGATGTGTCACAATCTTGACACTGCAACTTAATGTAAAAATCTTGAATGATATTTTGTACCAATATGAATTTCTACTGCTCCCAACACTGTGTAGTGACTTCACTGTAAATTAACTTCTTTTCTACAGATTTTTGAGCTGCCAGATGAATTAATTGAACAAGTCGAATCCTGTTAGGAACCATCCTAGATGATGTTGGTAGCCTGTGAAAAATGAATGTCTTTTTTCTTATATAAACTGGTAATGAGACTTGTTTTCACAATTCCTTTTTACATTTTTGTGCATATAATACCTGTATATTATACTCATATTCTAAAGTGATCAGAAAGTGTTATTTAATAGAAACTACATACATTTTTTATGTCTCTATAGACCCTTTGATTCTGGGTACATTTACAATAAGTTAGCAGTAAAATAGACTATTCTTTTCAAGTATGAATAAAAATGTACATTGAAGTAAAAGATGACTACTGTTTTTAATAGCTTTTTCCCCATTACAGTGTGTATTTATTCTAGTAAAACTGGGAAAATAATGCATCTTGAATGTCCCTTCATTCTGATTTCAAGGAAAAGTTGTCACAGACCATGTGACCATAGGAAACCCAGTCTTTTCCCCAGGTATTTCCAAGCATCCCTGCAGCGGTTCGAAATGCTCTGCAAATCCAGCAACATGTAGGCTCACTGCAGACAGCTGCTCTGGGCTCCTCTGCCAATGAACTTTCTCACAACTGCTCTTTGTCCTGCAGCTAACTCCTGGCAACCTCTTCCCACACAGGAACGTGGGCTCTCTTTTTATTTCCCAAGGAAAGCTGACACAAACCTTTACATTTCATTAAACCGAATATATTTTATTAAGGTTTGATGATCAATAAAAGGGTCACATCCCAGGAAAGAAAAGGCTGAAAAGTGCATCCCGGATACCGGTGAGCCTCGAGTCATTCTGAATACACCCTCACAGGGCTCTCTTCTTAAACTCCTGCCTTCTAGCTCCTCGCTCCCACGGACACCTGTGCACTGTTGATTTTGGCACTGCTTCTGGGTCAGGTTGCCGGAAATACCCTCCATCACGCGGCCAACCAGGGAGAAAAATCTCCCTAACATCAGGGTCATCTCCGTGGAGATTAAGAGAATACTGCGATTTCTCTTAGTAATATAACATCTGGACTGACACATCCACACTGGATCACAACAGTGAAAGATTTTGTCTTGAACTCACAGAGAGACGGTGGGATTATGTAGCAACTCTACTTCTGCAATTAATTTTTTTCGTAATTCTAAAACAGCATATTTTTTAAAAAGGCGACTGGGGGGATGCTGGTTTCAATGGTATAGTCCAAATTCTACCCTTAGTGATGCAAGCACAACAACATAAAAATTTATAAATGTATCAAAAAGATTGAAATATAGTCTCAGAGCACCCATGTACTTACAAGCCAAATAAAGAAAAATGGAAATTGTGATTCTTATTGCCTTTTCCTTAAAATGGGCTTTTGAATGCCTATGCCCAACTGGGCAAATAGAAATTATATTAGATAATCCTAATAGATTCCATAATCTAATCATGGCTATGAATTTAAACACCTGACTAACATATATTCTTTCCCTAGTCTAAGTGTATATCAAATTTTATTTTTTCTTCCATTTTTTTAATTACCTGTGTCAGAATACCTTAATATTATCTCTTAGCCCCTCTTCTCCAATCCCAGTGCCACTGCCTTAGTCCTGGCCCTCATTATTTCTTAATTAAATAGGATCCTACTAGGGTTTAGAACCTCCACGTTTCCCTAAAAACTCTGCTTTCAATAGATTTCTAAAATGACAACTCTGAGCTTTGTTTTATCACCCTGCTTAAAATCTTGAAACAGGATAAGGCATCAGATTCAAAATCCTTAGCTTGGTATAGAAGATCTTCCATTATCTGACCCAACCTACATTGTCAGCTTTGCCTATTTACTACTATTCTCTTTTTCACAGCCTGTATGTTAAGTCTCTCTCATGCTTTTGTCCAAACAGTCCTCCTGCTTTTCCATGCCCTATTATTTGGGAGCCCTTTTTTCTGCATGTACAATGCTCATATCATCTTGAATGCTAGATATATTCTACTCAATCATCAAGACCTAAGTCAAATGTTGTCCCGTTAAAAATCCAATCAACGTATAATTATGAGGTCCTTACTAGGTGGAAGATTCTGAATCTATCAAGCAGCGCTGGCCTCTCTATACCCTAAGAACTTTGGTCCTGCTTCCATAATTACATGTCAAACCCTAACTACACTTATCACATTGTGAGTTTTCTAAGTGCTTTATAAATATGAATCACATTAGCTTTTTTGGCAGTCATATTGCCCTGTTCATTTCCATTAATTCTTCTATCACCTAGAGCCATAAGCTTGGGATTTCCCCACTTGTGCTACTACTGTTAAGTGAAAACTCCCTACCCAGAATCTATGCAATGGGTTTATTAGACTCAATTTTAGGTACTTACAGTGAATTCTTTTAAAGTTAATTTTGTTAGATTCAGCCAATCATTTCAGTATAATGATATGATTTTGAATTCTGATTTTTTAAACCAAACTATTGGTTATTCTTCTCAGATTCATGTGATCTATGTGTATTCAAACATCTTTTTATTCAGAAACTACAAATTGTTGAGTAAGATGAGTTAGAAAGTGATTATAGCTAAATTGTCACATTATTCTCATTAATCAGGCCTCAGGTGCCTTCTTACACTCTGGATGATGCACTACTTTAGGTAGAGTACCATTCTGAAATCCAGAGCCATCGTTCCCTCAATCTCTCTAGTGTAGTCTAATATAGTAATTTTATGAAAAGGAAATAGTATGTCTGACTTGATGTGTTCTTTGAGAATTAGTTCTTAAAGACCATGGTCAGTTTTTGTCAGATATTAGAAGTCAAGTTTTATCTGGGAATTTCCACTAAATTTATTACTTATCTGACTTTATGACTTTTGAAATCTACCTTCTCCCCTATTTGAAAATTCTCACTTTGATTGCCCATTTTCAGCGTTCTGGCACTTCTCTTATCCTCTAAGATCCTCCAAGTTCACCAAGAAGAATGATCTCACCTGCAGTTTTATTTATTCAATTTTTCAACAAGTAGTTATTAAATGTTTATCATGTGCCAGACACTGTGCTGGACACTGGGTTCACCTTGAACTAAACAGATGCAGCTTCTCCATTCAAAGCTTTCACATTTTGATTGTTTGTGTCTTGAAAGGTTACAGTTTGGAGAACCAGTCTGATCATTTTTTTAATTATATGGGACTTCACTTAACAATTACCGGTGTTTTGTCTGGTAAGTTATACTTCTTAGCAGAGAAGATAAAGAAATGCTAACCATTAGCATTTGCAATTATAAAATTTCCTAAAGACTAAAGAAAATTCCCAGGAACGTGGCCTCTAGCAGCTGTCTGGAGCTCACCTCATCTTGGTGAGCAAAGACAAGTCCAATAATCACATGACGTGTATACTTGGAGTAAACCAATAAACAAATTAAAAATAAATTCAGATTGTGCTTACATGCCACGAAACCATAAACAGAACAATGTGATGGAAAGTAAATAGAGTGACCAGGTAACACCTCGGACTTCGATGTAAGTGCAAAGGTCATGAGATGGGAAAGAGGTGGACACAATTAAGAAACCTCCGTGGTTGGAGTACAGCAAGTGTGGATGGGAGGTATGAGAAATGGGAAGTGGGAGTTAAGAATTAGTAAGGAGATTGAGGGCCTTTACGTCGATGAATGTTGAGATTTTATTCCATGGGAAACCACTAGGTGGCCTTAGGCCCTGATTGACAGTCGATAAATCAAATTACCTCCCACGGTACCTCTTTGGGTAACAAATAAGAGCAAATACTAGGAAGAGCATGCACCTTTGGAAACTAAAATTGTTAGCAAAGAACGTGGATATTGCACTATTCCTCTTACTTGAGCAGAAACTTAATTTCATCCCTCCCTGTCTTTGCCA
>CM052900.1:57980790-58009751 GCA_028534135.1 Potos flavus | reverse complement strand
TTTAAGATTTTATTTATTTATTTGTCAGAGAGAGAGTGAGAGAGAGATCACAAGTAGGCAGAGAGGCAGGCAGAGGCAGAGGGAGAAGCAGGCTCCCTGCCGAGCAAGGAGCCCGATGTGGGACTCGATCCCAGGACCCTGGGATCATGACCTGAGCCGAAGGCAGCCGCTTAACCAACTGAGCCACCCAGGCGTCCCATGCCATTTTAATCCTTAGAGAATATACCTATGCCAGCTCAGAGCAGAAGTCTATGCCTGTTCAGCTCACTGTGACCTATAATAATCCCGACATTAGTCAATATGTTGCAGATAAAAATTCAATCATAAAAGCCATTTCTGCTTCCAGATTATGTAGAAATAAACTTCATTAAGTTTGCTTTCAAAAAGTATTTTCCCTCAAAGCTGATGTCTTCTTAAAGGGTGATGTTTAAGGGCTCTAATGAAGACCTGCGTGGACTGAAACATCAGAACTAATAGAACCTGATTCTGTCGTTGTCATTTTGGTGATGAGAAATAAGAGACTGGGTATCTTCAGTGAATGCAGTTGTTTCAAAGCTCTTTGACTGAACAAATTCCTTAAGGGCCGAAGTGTCCTGGAGAATAAAAATGGCTAAAGCAATTTCCTTGAGTCGCAGGCATTGTTACAGAGCAAACACCTTCAGGGGAAGCGGCGTGGGTCCCTGGAGGGGAGGTGCTCCTTCTCTGACTTTCCTTCCTCTCACCTCTAACCTTTCTGCATTTCTGATACTTGAGACCCCCCCCTTTGGGTCTCCCCTTCCACCGCTCATTAATTCCATGTCATCAAGTCAGTGAAGTTTCTCACAGTCTGAGCTTCCTTGTCTATAAAAGGAAGCTGACACCTACGCCCTTTGGTTGTTAAGTGAGAAAATACATTTAATGCAGATAACACAGGTGCAGATTAGCAAGTGCCCCAGGAATGTTGGTCTTCCCCACCCATTCTGCCCCAGGCAACTCTCCCTCTTCTCTTCTTCCCCTGTCCACGCCAAAGGCCAACTTTGGCTGTAACCCCTGGGTCCAAGGGCTGAAGGCCAAATGGCATAAAGTTTAATACACCCAGAAGTACGTTCTAGCATGCAGAGTGAATTTCTATTTTGTTTTTTTTTTTTAATTTCAAGAGTTTTCATGAAGAATTATCTGACCTCTTCTGCTAAATAAGGGCAAGATTTTTATTTAAAATTGGGGGAAACTAATGAAGTCAAATCCTACCCCTGCTTCTGTGCCTTCTTACTCGGAAGCATATGAGGACCCGGAAGTACCTGGACGGGACAGCAACCTGCCAGCAGAGACCAATCCAAGGAGAGAACTAATATCTGGTTAATGAGGGCACAAAATAGGCTCTCCTGACTTGCTCTCATCAAGCAGAATTCAGAGCCCCAAGTTCATCCTATGTTCTGGCTTTACTAAAGCCAGAAGTGGTCTAAGGCTTTGGAGTCTTTCGTTTCCAGTTGTACAAAAAAGAGAAAAAAAGGGGATGCCTGGGTGGTTCAGTTGGTTAAATGTCTGACTCTTGGTTTGGGCTCAGGTCCTGATCTCGGGGTCATGATCTCAGGGTCATGAGATCAAGCCCCATGTTGGGTTCTGTGCTGAGCGAGGAGTCTGCTTGAGATTCTCTCTCCCTCTCCCTCTGCCCCTCCTCCCTGCATTCCCTTTCACTTTCTCTCTAAGATAAATAAACCTCTTTAAAAAGGAGGGGGGGGAGTGTAGAAGTGATTTCATGGGGTTAGAGGGGGAAGGTGTTAGTCACCATGCTTGGAAATGGTGCTTATCCCTTCTGCCCATGTTTCCCAGACCAGAACATAGTCATAAGACCCCACTAAGGAGTAAGGAAGGCATAAAAATGGAATCTAGCTCTGGCCCAGAAAGAAAAGGGAAAAGAATATGGTGAGCATATCGCAAACTCTGCCACACCAATCTTTGATTACAAATAGTTTTGTTTAGTATTTTTTTCATTCTATTGGGAATTTATGTTAGAACTTTAGCAATATTTAAGAAAATTAGGAGATTGAGAACAAAACAAATTGTCCTCGAACTTTAAGCTCCCATAGAATATCACCTGTGCTAATCTGAATCTTTCCACACATCCTACAAAAACCATAGAGCAAGAAGAGCAAAGGCTGCACCCATAGCATTCTCTAGGGGCACCATATAGCCTCCCACTCCTGGGAGAAGTCTCTCTCCTTTGTCCTTTCTCCCTTTTCTGCCTTCTTGACCCCTTGGTCTCCTCAATCTTTCTGCTACCCGCCCACTCCTCACGCTTAGTCTCCAGCTCAGTTCTAGTTGATTTCCAGTTGAGCCAGATGTTGGTACTGGGGGGATGGAGCTTGCTGTTTGCAACCCCCTCAGGAACTTCCCAGGTGCAATTTGAAACCAGCATCCATACCAGAGGGCAGGGAGCAACTGAAGAAAGAGGCAGACCACTTCAGGTTGGTAGGTGGCAAGTTTAATAAGCAAAGGGAACTTACATATGAGGCTTGTCTGAGAGGCCAGCAAGATGAATGGATCCCTGCACCTGCCTGCCAAATCTTAAGTTTCTAAGGAGACCCTAAGTGGGCTCGGTCATGTACCCCATGAAGGTGTTTTCAACACCACATCACCATCTCAAGGCCATGTCCTTGGAGCAGCCTCTCAGAATAGGAAAGGCAAGTGAACTCACATTTTAAGGACAAGGAAGGTGGTGAGGGAGTCTCCAAGTGGCTGGGTCCAGCCCAGGAATCAATTGGCAGTCATGTCTTTTCAATGACCTTGCTCAGTAGAGATGAGAAAAATACCATGTGTTCTATTCCCTGAGTTGCAATACCTAAATCTTCTATGTTCACTTCTGGCTCAGTGAGATGGGAGGATGGGAGGCAGGTGAGGGAGGAGGAGACAAGTCCCCCACCCCACTGAGAGTTTCTACTCTGTCCAGCAAGTTGAGAGCTAGGAAGCAAAGCATTCCACCAATGGATCACAAACTAAAGATGAATAAGCCATATCTCATAAACCATATTATCTGACTTCAGGCCCCTGGGTTTATTTCCTTTACTTTATTCCCAAGCCTTTTGTATACTCTTGAGAACTGTATACATTACTTGTGTGTATGTGGGGGGGGGGAGGGCAAAAATTGGAATATTAGTGTAAATTTGACATTACATATTAACATTAAGACTCTTTGACCCGAGGGTTTCTAAAAAGTTGTTCTACAGATTTCACTTGTGTGCAAAAAAGTTATTCATTGTTTTTTTTATTGAAACATTTCAGGACTAAAAGAAAGATAAGAAACAACCCAAATGGCTACCAGTAGGAAAGTGACTAAATAAATTAAGGTATAACCATACAATGGGTCATTACGGAGCCATCAGAAAAGAATGGGGAATTTTGTGCTGGAAAATTTCCAAGAGAACAAGGGAGAGGGCCACTTGTAGAAGTGTGTGCAGTGTGCTACCCTGTCTAGAAAGGGAAAGGGGGGCATCATATCAGTTTTTGTGTAAGTAGAGAATGTCTCTGAGAGGTTGTGAAGAAATCAGTTACACTGGTCTTCTCAGGGTAACTGAGATGGGCTGGTAGGTCCCTGGGGACATAGACCAAGGAAAAGACTTTTTAGACTTCCCTTCTAGAATCTGTCCAGGAAAATTCAAGTTGAAAGTAAAGAAACAAAATGTTTGACCTTACACCAGAAGTGTCACAGCTCCTCATCAATTAGAACAGTCAAGGGCAGAAGTGTGTCCTTGGAGCCAGTGTGACAAAGGCATGGGGTGGGGGAGGTGGGGAAGCATAGGAGCTCCCCCCAGCCCCATGTGCAGAGTCCCTTTCGGGTGCCAACATAGGGGAATCCAGGTTTCCTTTCTACTAAGGAAGGTGGCTTTTTCTTTCATGGACACCGAGATTCTGTTCTCACACAGTTTCTTCAGCTCGGTTGAAGCTCAAGAAAGTAAACAGCAAAAACAGGTGAAGCATAAAATTAAGCCGACATCATTGAGGTGTTAACGAAGCCCATTAAATCTGTCATTTGGGGTCCAAATATTGGAGTAGGACTCTGACGATACTGTAAAATAGTACCTAAAGTAGACTAATCTGGAATCATAATACAGCAAACAGCATGATTGAAAAGTTTGAAAAATGACTTAAGCTTTCCGATTGGTATTTACATTAGCACATTCCCATCCTTAATGACATAAAGAGAAATAGCATTACAGATGCTTCATGCACCAGGGCTCAGAGGATCTAGAGGAAAAGCAGATGGCCTATGTAGATCTGAGAGCATTTTAATATTAAACAAATAAACCATGATTAGGTAGGCATGGGGGAGGCATGAGCTGTGGTATTCGTAATCGTGGGAAGTAGACATTTCTGATGCTTGTCCTCTGGGCTCCTCGGGAGTTCACTCAAGTGGGGCGGGCTGCAGGCAGGAGCCAGGGGAATGGGACACGGCTAAGAGGCCGGACTGCACAGGAGTGGGAGTTCACAAGGGGATGCAGACAATGTCAGCATGGACTGGGGCTGCCCAGCCCCTGTCCTGTCGCAGAGGGTAGGGAAGACCCTCGCTCACACTTCCCCACCATTCCTGGGGCTGGGTGAGGAAGGAGGCTGATTGCTGGGAAAAACAAAAACAGAAACAAAAGCTACACTGATCTACGTTAGAAACATCACAGAGACACGTGGGAAAAAAGGAGACTGGGGACAAGGCAGAGAGAAGGAGGGGGAAGGCAAGTTTGGTGAAAGCCTGGCGAGGCAGGAAGGCCAGGAGATGGGGGTGACTCTGTTCCTTTCAGAAAGAACGTTGTCAACAGTGGACGGCAGGAAATCATAGTGAATTTGTGGCTAGGACCTCGCCCCCCTCCTCCGCAGCCTCATAAAAAAATAAAATGAAAACTCCGACTGAAGACGTGTATGACTCTGCAGTACTTCACAGAGTAAGATTTAGTTTTTTCTCTATGTGGTGCCACGCTGACAAGCATTTTGAGTTGTAAGCAAGAAAGCTTGGTGTTTGGGGGGGGGGGGGGGGATTATTGAAATCAGGACAATGAGCCCAGCACATCTCTTTGATATATTTGATGCTTGAGGCCAGAGACACCAGAGCCTGCTTACTAATTGTGGTCAGAGGCCTTCAAGACCTTCGGGTTGCTGGGGTTTTGTTACTTATTTTATGAAGGAGGCCACATGGACATCACCTTCCATAATGGAGTCAAGTCCTACTCAGGGGATGATGTTGCAAAGTGAGTGCAGCAAAAGTAAAGTATAGTCAAAATTTCCATAAAAATATCATAAAAAAAAAAATACTGTGATTCGCTGCTCAGGTACAGTCCTCCTCGGCTGCCCACTCAAGATCAGCTCGGTTAGGGGTTTTTCAGTCCTGAGTGCACAGCTCCTCGTCAGCCACTGAATGGCACCAACCACACGCAGGCAATGGTGTAGGACAAAACACACTCTCCGCCTTCAGGTGAATTATGTTCTAGCTGCGGAGGCAGAAAATACTTCCATGAGCAAGTAAATCAAATTGCATCCAGTAGTTTTATATGCTGCAGAGACAAAGCAGGCAAAGGGTAGAGGCAGCAACAAGACAAGAGTTATAATTTTCCGTAGAGCAATTGGGGAAGGCCTCACTGAGAAGGACATTGAAGGAAAGACTGGGTTGAAGGCAGGGGCAGGAGTTGGCAGCTCTCTGGGGAAGGGTATTTCAGACAAAGGAGCTGTGCGTGCAAAAGCCAGGTCAGGGAGCATGCTTAGAAGGTTCGAGACACAGGGAGGAGGCCAGCAGGGCTGGTGGCTGGCAGGGAGCAAGGAAGGGCAGGGCCGGTGGATATGAGGTGGGGCCCAGGTCCCTTAGACCCAGGACACCAGTGCAAAAGATTGGCTCTTACTCTGAGTGAGTTAGGATGCAGCTGGAGAGTTCTAAACAGAAGAGTAACATGAGGGGACCCAGCTTTCTAAAGAGTCACTCCGGCTCCTTTGTGGAGAAGAGACTACTGGGGAGCAAGAAGCAGAGGCAGGAGAGGAAAGTGTTGCAATACTTCAAGTGAGAGATGGGGTGGATTGGACCACAACAGTGTTGGCCACACTGGTGACAAGTGGCTGGACTCCATGGTCACCAGTCAGGGGAGTTAGCTGACAGAGGACTTCACAGTGGAAGGATCAAGTTGTCACCTCTGGACCTACTGATGGATCTTTCGCCATGCAAAGTGGGAAAACCATCACAGGACATTGTGTCCTTCCCGGAGTGATGCAGGAGGCAGTACTCATCAAGTACTAATATACATATTTCTGTCAAAAACTTGATCTTGCTTCTGATCAAACGTGTACAGCTAACATCTGGTTTACAGGAAATGTAGATGGCAAAAAGACAAAATCAGAAAGGGGGAAAATCTGGGGGACAACTGGCACAATTTCTCCAATGAGGTGATGGAATTTTTTAAATTAAAAATAAAAGGATGGAAACTGGTTCAGGAAGGTTTTCTGCTTCCAGCCCTATGTTTGCACTCAGCATTGACAGTACCTTCTGGAATCCACTTCCCCTGAGTTCCCCTCCCCTCCCCATATTTCCCCTCTCTTAGCCTTCTTTACTCTTTGCCCCAGTTCCTATTCTGTTCAATGCATTTGCTATTTTTAGTTATTATCCTTCAGTGTCGTGCTATGAGTTTATAGAAGAGATTATTTGCTAGACATTTCTAAGAATCTCAATTCTCATTTTCCACCACTCTCGCTATACAACTGTCTATTGCTGGTAGGGGTTTAGGCAATAGGTCTGAATTCTGAATTCTGAATATGCCTGAATATGTTTAAATTCTATTTGAACATGTCTGTCCTCTGAGAGAAGATTTGTGGGGATTTTCCGTCATCTAGTTTTCTCAAAGGTGGTTTCCATGGGTATTTTTTCCATTCACTACCCAGATTGGTCTATGATTAGTTGGCTTGATCTGCTGTGACAAAAATACCAGAGACCGGATTGTTTAAACAGCAGAACAGAAATCTATTTTCTCACGGTTCTGGAGGCCAGAAGTCTGAGATCAGGGTATCAGCATGGTCAGATTCTAGCGAGAGCTCCCTTCCTGGCTTATAGACCCTGCTTCTTGCTATGTGCTCACAGGGCAGAGAGAAAGAGAGCAAGCTTTCTGATATCCCTTCTATAGAGGTATCAATTAGATCACGAAGACCTTACCCTCATGACCTCATCTAAATCTAATTACTTCCCAAATCTCCATCTTCCAAATGCCACTACAGTGGGGGCTAGGGTTTCGACAAATGAATTTTGAGTGGACATAATTCCGGACGGGCAGTCTATTTGATTTTCAGTAAAAATTCAAAAGGTGCTTAAGAAACTACCACTGTATCATGATCCCAGCACCTGAAATCTGAGAGAATTTTCTGCCGGGTTGTGTGTGGGTATAAGAGAAAAAGAAAGTCAAAGATGAATCTACAGGGTTTGGTCTGAGCAACAAGAAAGATGAAGTTTCCATTTACTGAGGTGGAAGGAAAACTGGGATTCCAATTTTTACTTGATAAGTTTGAGAGGCTTATGAGGCATTCATGTACAGATGTAAAATAAGCAGGTAGATAAAGAGTCTGAAGTTCAGGAAAGATCCAGGCCAGGATACAAATTTTAAAGTAGCCATGCTTTGTTTAGAGCCCTGAGACTAGAGAATACCAAGTAGGTTAATGCGGAGAGGGGAGAGAAGAGGTCCAAGAATTGAACTCTGGCCAATCCAATGTTTAAGTCAGAAAGGTAAGGATAAATCAACTAAAATTAAGAAGCCACAGCTAGTGACATCCAGAGGGGATCAAAAGAGCATGTCTTCCTGGTGCCAAGGGAAATCAATGTTTTCCCCAAGGAGAGAAGGACAATCTAGCAGTGGTCACAGTCCTGAATACAAAAAACTTAAGTTGAGTCCACAAGATGCCTTTCTTATTCCTCTTAGACTTTATACGTTCAAAAGTCTTCATTCAAGAACTGTTGACATTCTAGGCTTTGAGTTAGGCACAGGACTACAAAGTAAATAACTATGGTCTCTCCCCCTCAAGAGCTGGCTCACAGTCCAATAGAGGAAAAAAGTAATACAGTAATAACCACCATGGAAGGCTAGAAGACCCTGCAGAAGTCAAGGTCTATATAGAACCAAGTGTGGATGAAGGTCAAGGTAGATTAAGTGCCCTCTCAGAAGGAGTGCGATGAAATTGAGGATTTGGGCTGCTAAACGTCCTAGCTCCAACTGTGTGGCTTTGGGCAGGTTACAATCTCTGAGCATCTGCTTCCTCATTTGCAAAATGTGCATAATAGCAATAATAATAATTTATGCTACAGGGTGGATGTGCTAATGAAATGAGATGTTTATCAACTGCCCAGTCCAGGGACTTTGCAAGTGCTCAGCAAATGTCAATTCCCTCTCCGTGCTTTTGCCCTTGTATGTTTGAGCTCTTTAATCACAGAGAGGAGGTAAATGTCTTCAGGTTAGATAGGAAAATGAAGATAACAGAGTCTCAATAGTGAGATAAGGTCATACCTTTGGAAATTGTTGAAGATTTAGGATTAGGAAAAAGCCTCCAGAAAATAACTCACCTATAGTCTTTACAAATTCAAGGTCATGAAAGACAGAGACTGAGGAATAGGTTAAAGGACACTAAGAAGACATAACAACTAAATACATTATGTGATTCTGGATTGGATTCTGGTCAGAACAAATGGAAACATTTTAATAAGTTCTGTTGGGGTTGATAATTATACAATATTATGTAAGAGAACATCCTTGTTACTAGGAAATATACATTCAAGAATTTAGGGGTAAAAGACAGCACCTGCAATTTAATCTCTTATAGTTCAAAAAAAGAATGTGTGCATGTGTGTGTAGAGCAGAGAAAGAGAATGATAACGCAAGTGTGGAAAATACTAGCAATTGGGTAATCTCGGTGAAAGATATATGGGAATTCCTTGCATAACAATTGCAATTCTTCTGTAAGACTGAAATTCTTTCAAAATAAAAATGGGTTTTAAAAAGAAAGCTTCTATTATGAAAGGCAAAGTCAATGACTTTTATGTCATAATGATTCGGGAAATCCTACAGAGGAAAAAAAAAAAAATCAAAATTAGCAGCCAGACTTTGGAGTGGAAATATTAACATGGCCCCAGCATTTTCTGACCTGGCAAGGTTCAGAGAATTCTGGAAGCCCTAATTAGAAGTGATGGGAACTGAACTAGTAGTATCTTGACACAGGTTCATTAGTGCAGCAATGGTCCTTTCTTTAACATACAGTTCAACACAAGGGCATCTTTGTGTAGTTTCCAAGAGGCCCTGGAGACACCACAGCCTTGTCAGAACTTTCTGTTTGAAAGCAAAGAAAAGGTAAAAGCTTAATTGTAGTACCAGAGCAGCAAATCCTTACACACATCTGATTCTACCTGCAAATGGCTGGCTTGGGATAATGCCTTCCAGAAAATTATATACTGTGATTACTCTGCCACTTCTTGGAATGCTTTTATTCACATAAAGGAGAAGTCTGTAAACCCTACCCACGCTATTTTAATTGCAACATTTCAAAATCTAAATGATTCAGCCCTCCTTAATTTAACATGTGCATTCAATTCTCTATTTCTGGGAAAGAATCATTACACAGAACATGGAAAATGTACATATGTGCAAAAAGAAAAAGGGAAATTAATAATTTTAATATATTATATAAAAATATAATTACATATGTATGTATAAATACATTGTATAAAATGAATAAACTATAATAAGGCCTTGGGAATCAATTAAATAGTTACCAGAATTAATAAAAGCAGGTGCAAATTCACCCAGAAAAACCAGTGGAATGCTAGTACTCCAGGCCCCACATCCCCACCAAAAAAAAAAGAAAACTATTAAAAAATTTAAAAGACATCCTATTCTGATGAGTTCAAAAGATGTATGTTTAAAACTTTCCATTGAAGAAAGTAAATTAATAAATTCCACTGAGAAGTAGTAATTGGAAACAAAATAACTAAGAAAAATCCTAATGAGAAATGTATACTTAACTGAATTAAGAGATATAAAAGACACATTGTATATTGCTATATGGAAAAAGCTAAATCTAAAGATGCCCATTTTCCGCAAATTAATTTATAAGCTTATTGTAGTCCGAGTAAAATCCGTGTTGGGTGTGGGAGGGTTTTGAGGACCCAACAAAATATTCCTTTATTTAATATTAATATATAAATAGGAAAAGATATCATGCACACCTGAAACTAATATTATATTGTATGTTAACTGGAATTTAAATTAAAACTTAAAAAAAAAAGAGGTCAAAACAAATTCTTTAAAAGCCAATTTAAATTGTCCTTACATTGAAATATGTTACAAAGAATAATTTAACTAGTATGACTGGTGTAAGCGGAAATTAAGGAAACAAAAAAAAACAAAATGGATAAGAGTGTTTACAAAAATGTAGTATATTTTATTACAGACGGCATTGTAAACAAGGGAAAAGAAATGCTTATTTGATAATGCTGCCAGAAAAACTATTTGTAAATATGGAACAAAAAATTAGCCCGTAAATTCACACCACACTCCAAAATGAACTTCAATGGGGTTACAGAGTCGAAAAATCATACCACAGAAAAATCAGAAAAAAAAAATAGAAAATAGAAATAAGAAGATGAAAGAACTTTCTAGGCTTAAAGAAAAAGATTAATGAACATCTAAAGAAAAAAAAATCTAGGTCTGGACCAAGAGGGCAATGTAAGAGTCTCCTGAATTTCCCTCCTCCCACGGACACGTTGAATATCACAACTCTACACAGAGCAGTTCTCTCTGACGGAAATCCTGAGACTTGAGGAGGGACTCCGATACATCAGGAAACTGAGAAAATATCCGCATCGAAGTGAGTAGGAAAGCCCAAGACACACTCTTGCCACAGACCCTACCTCTGACGCAGTGCTCTGCATTGGGAGGGAATAACCCCTCTCCGAGCACCTCCCTGAGGAGCCGGAGGTTTAGATAACACATCTGGTACCCCAACTCCCAAGGCTGGCTCCCAAGGCTGGGCCCCCAAATCGCCTAGCTCTGAAAACCAGTGGTGCTTACACTGGCGAGTTAGACAAGACTACAGCAAACAAAGAAGCCATTGTTAACGGGCATATGTGCACTCCCTCACCTCAGCCAATCCCCAGGGCTCTCCGTGCAGAGGGAGCAGCGAAAATGCAAATTGTCCAATGTTTGCCTGGAAGGAATTTAACTGCCTACTTTATACAAGCTGCTGCCTGAGGCTCCTGCTTCTAATTAACAGCCATGTAGGTGCTGAACGCAGTCTGTCCCAGACCCAGAAGAGCCGGGAGGCATGTCCCCCACCTCCCTCTGGCTCGCTCCAACAATAAAACCGGGTTGACAATATCTCCCTAGAAGGAGTTGGTCCACACATCTAGTGCCCGGACATTGACAGCCATCCACCGAGAGATGGGCCCCTAAGTCATCTACCTGTCATAGCCTATAGGGCTTGAATTCACTAGTCCCAAAGGGCTAAACGAAACAAACAGTTTTAAACAGGTGCAGGAGGATGTCCCACAGCTCTACACTTGGCCTCAGGATAGAGGGAGGAAGGGAAAATGCCCATCTCCCAGGTTGTCCCTGGAAAGGACTTAGCGACCTATGTTCCCACCGCCGTCTGATGGTCAAGTTGCTAATCAACCTGCATCTAGTTGGTAACAGCCGACCTCCCCTTTGGTACACTGACAGTCTTAGCACACCTTGGACTTCTGGGAGCCACTAAGAAAAAGGGACAGGGGACTTCACGGTCATAAAGGCTTGAGAGTAGATCAGGAGCTCAGACCACACCGACTGACTTCCAGAAGCCATCTCAGAAGCCAACGAGGGGTGTTGCTGAACACTGGCAACATCATATATAAGACTCCGAGGTACCTTGGGAAGATGTGGATTTAAAGTGTAGGGCCAGTGTCCATTCCCTGATGTGTCGCAGGCATCCAGGACGTCCCTCTGGGTGACCTTGGCTGTGCCAGGCACTGACCAGGAGCAGAGTTTCTGTTTTATCAGAGGAAATGAGGAAGCTGTCAGCATAAAAACCATAGTCTTAGGGCGCCTGGGTGGCTCAGTGGGTTAAAGTCTCTGCCTTTGGCTCAGGTCATGGTCTCAGGGTCCTGGGATCGAGCCCCACATCAGGCTCTCTGCTCAGCGGGGAGCCTGCTTCCTCCTCTCTCTGCCTGCCTCTCTGCCTATTTGTGATCTCTCTCTGTGTGTCAAATAAATAAATAAAATCTTAAAAAAACAAAAAACCATAGTCTTTGTGAAAGGGGCACGCCCTTCCATTTCTACCGTGTAGTAATGGCGGCAGGCAAGCTTGTCATACAGTTAATCCAATGCAGATTGCTCTCTGTCCTAATCTGATAAATTCTGTTGGGCCTTGAGTCTCTGAATGAGGAGTAGTAAACAGACAGATCTGACTCTCCAACAAGGGCTCCAATATCCAAGCACCAACTGCGGGCTGAGATCAGATGTTGGGGGACTTGGTGGCCTATGGATGCTTCAGCTTTCTCGGATAAGCAAGGGGGCAAGGAGTGGGGGACTGTGCACTCCAGGGGATAATATCTACCATTTCTGTGAAGATGCCATCTGAATCCCACAACCATAAGGGAAGGGAAATAGAAAAAGAAATCTAAGTAAGAACTTCCTAGGGGCATTTGGAGAATGAATGAGGCACACAGTCCTGGCTGAGGCACAGAAGGCACAGGTAGTATATGAAGCACATTTTCTAGCTTCTCTATTGATGCTTTGACATTGGGGCTTTCCTGACAGGGGGAGCACTGTCCCTACCAGGGCTAGCTAATTCCTAGAGCTCCCAGCCCCTCCTTATCACCCACCTGCTTTATCAGTCTCTGACACATCAAGACATTGCTTTCCATCCTAATTACCCCAGGCCCAGCTGTTACAGAACTAGGGGTAGCCCCTACACCCTGAGTCTGCTGAAATTATTCAAACCAGCCAGTGCTAAACTGGCTTAGCCTTCTTACCTTGCCTCGCACTGTGTTCCTTCCCACAAAAGCTGCAATAAAGTTTCTTGCCCCTAGTTCCTTTGTTCTCTCTGCCTGTGACCAAGGTATGTGACCCTGCATGGCATGACATCCCCCTTCCTCTTAGAAACTACAATAAATAAACTATCTTTTCATAATTTAAAAAAAAAAAACAAAACTATCTTTTCAATGTCAATTGTCTTCTGATCTGTGGAGCTCACCATACCTGAACAAAAAATGAAATCTACATTTGAAGACAGTAGCTGATGGGCCACTCGTCAGCCTCGAGGCTAACAAATTTTAATAGTTACATTTCAACGTTTTGAAAAGGCCGCAGTGTCCAACTGGCCTGACACTAGGACAAAGACAAGTTCGCAAATGCAGAATTGAATGAATCCCTTCCTAGTGCTTCCAGTGCCGTGTGGGTTGGCTCTGAAAGGATCTGTGTCTTGGACAGGGCACATGGGTATTAACCCATTACCTGGCCAGACCAAAGGACTGCCAGCCACACATGGAATCATAAGTTAAATACAATGGTTATTTTAAGTCACTGCAATGGGGAAGGGGGAGTCATTGTACAATAAAAGCTAATTGAGGCACTGCTCGGCATCCCTGAGGTCAGCACTCCCTCAACCCGGAGGTGGTGGGCTCCACCCGAACCTGCACCCCCTTTCCTGCCCTAGAGATCTGGGTGAGCATCATGGAGACCACAGGTGTGTGCAAACGGAGCCGCTGACTGCCGGGGGTGCATCTGAAGGTGCACTGGGGCAGGCTCAGAGAAGCAGCGGTGTCCAGCCCTAGGAGACTGCTGCCTCATCAGGCCACCGCCTTGCACCTCAGACTAGGAAGCCTAGTCCTTCAACTTTCCTTCTCTGGGCACACAGTGAAGGACTAAAACACAGTCATCATGGCACTGCTGTTTAAAGCTTCATGGGGATGCCTGGGTGGCTCAGTAGGTTGGGCATCTGATTCTTGATTTCTGTTCAGATCGTGATCTCAGGATCCTGGGATCGAGCCCTGCAGGGCTCCATGCTGAGCTCGGTAGGGAGTCTGTTTCAGATTCTCTCTCTCCCTCTCCCTCTGCCCCACCCCTGGCTTGTGCATCCGCCCCTCCCCCCAAGTAAATAAATAAAATCTAAAAAGAAAAAAAAAATAAAGTTTCATTGGGGATCATAGCCTATACATACAGGACCAAAATGTGGCCTCTTATCACTTCTCCCTGAATTTAACTTACCCAGTGGATGCTGGGGTCTTCACCGTGCATGGGGACATTCTGCTCGGGTTCATGGACCACAGGCAGATGACACGCACACAGCTGAGACCAAGGCTTGGGCTGGAGCCTGAGCTTATATATCACTCAGTGAACCACAAAACCAGGTAGCCCACCTCAACGACCCACAAACATAAGGGGACTGGGCAAGGAAAGAAAAACACCCTGAATATCAAACCGTCTCCGGGAGAGACCAGAGGCAGAAGAGAGGAAGTAGGAAATGCAGAGTGGCTGGTGGCCCAGAGTAATTGCTACACAGGAGGCTTCTAGGGGGGTCTGCAACCTGGGCATCGGGAAAAAAGTGGCTATAGTAAATATCCTCCATGTCCAACTTGGGCAAATACTGCTTTTACAGATGGGGTATCTCACAGTCAGTAAAGTCTTGGCACCGGCTCTCGCCAATGAGGCATGCCCCAACCGAAACACCGTCCAGTAAACCACAGTCTCCCCCCTGGAGCTGGAACAACTATCCGGGACTCTCCCGGCTGGCGGAGTCGGTTCACACTTCAGGCTTTGTTCGGTGCAGTCCCTGACTCCACGTTCCATTTTCCAGTTACTGCATTTCTCTTACCCTTTTTGCTTGATGCTCTCTGATTCCCCCTGTGTACACTGGCTTGCTTTTGCCTCACTGCCCCACTTTGGACCACATTAAACAGGATTCCTTCCCTATCTGAACCCTTGACCCACCTCCCACGCTGGCCAATCCTAGTCGCCAAGACTAGGTCCCGGCTGGGTTATCCAGTCCTCCCAAAGGGCAAGGACCCAGCCAACTAGGATGGCCACAGATCTAGCAATACAGAAACATGTTTTGACCCAGTTAACAAAAGCAGGACACAATTTGTATTTGCAAATACATGACTAAGGGGAAGTGACAATTTTTAATTCAATGTTGTTCTATTATCATTGTTACATTATTATTGTTCTAAACTCTATTCTTAATTCAAACTTTGCTTTATGTGGCTTTTACCCTCAACATGAGGGCAAATCATTATTGTTAATTATAAAGATTTGCATATATTATTTATTAGCTACTTTGTTTCTGGATCAAGACTAGTGAAGAGGAACCAAGTCATTTAGATCCTTCCGACTAAGAGAAGAAAAAATGTAAATGATCATGTTCACATCAATTTGTTTTAGAAAATTGAAAGAGAAAGAAAGGAAAGTAATTGCCATTCTAACTGCGCAGATTGAAAACTTTTATTGTCTTATTTAACTTTCTAAAAATGGATGAAATTGATTTTTTTTAGATTATCAAAGAATATGAAAGAAAAAGGAAAGCATCTACTCTGGGCTGAAAAACCTGAAGGACAATTTTACGGGTTATGAAGTGCTCAGAGAATGAGCAGAAATTTTCATGACTAAGGGAGTGTATGATTTGCCCAAGATTACAGGAATGACAGAGACGGGACTGAGCCCTTGGCCTCTGACACCAGTACTCTTGTCACTCTCATCCCCCTGGGAAACCGGTTGGGAGATATGATAGATAAGCCAGAGAAGAAGAAATTGTGACTTTTAATTTGCCAAAAGTTCAAGATAGTCCAGGGATAACGTTGCTGATCTAAAACAAATCCTGTTTAAATCTCATTAATGGAAATATGGCATCTACCCATTGCCCACCATGATAATCGAAGTACTCTCCTATTCTGAGAGTCTCTGATTCTCCCAAACTTTTGAGCCTCTCCCTGAAAAGATTCCAGGTGACTTAACCTGAATGCCAAACTACAGCAAAAGATATTAGGTGGTACTTTAAGTTTCTACAGACTAACTCCAAATTAGGTTTATGAGAAATTATAATAAATGTCAGAGAATTGGGAGCCTAAAAATCTGCTAAATTTTTGCGATAACGAACAAGTTCAATAGAAAAACTAATGATCAGGGATTTTTCCTTAAATCCAAAAGAGAAATTAAGATAAGATTTAGAGTACACTATGTTGAGAAACTTTTATCTATAGGGGCAAAATCCAACATCAATGTCCGTTTAAAGTGCTTGTCCTACACGGACCTTGCTTATAGTAGACGTTCAAGGAATACTTCTTGATTGATTTGGTGTCTTCAGCGTAGTTCTCCCCAGAGGCATCTCTATTATGCAAAGATCTGGGGATCTTTCCCCATCAGGGGAAAACAAAACAAAACAAAACAAAACAAAACAACCTCCTCTAGCCTAAAAGTTGCTCAGTTTAGGTAGAAGGGGAATAGGGCTTGGGAATTTTGTATATAGACCACAAATTTATGTACATGAAATTACTTGGCCCTTAAAAGATACTTAAAATTGTTCCCTTTCCTTTTATTACATCTTTTCAGGGCCTTCTCATAGATCAGAAAATAAAATATCTAGTATTACGTATAAATCTATGTTTACACAACCATTAGTTTTTTTTAACTGACATATAATTGACATATACAACATAACGATTCAATAAATCATTAGTATTTAAATAAATATAATGACTACGGTATGAAACGTTCTTTAGGTTTCTGGCAACCTCCTAAAATCTGCTCTTCTAAACGGCCGGATGTAAACACAAGTGGTTAAACCTCAGGTTAGCTGGTTCTCTTCTGACATCTAGTGTTTCTGATTCATTACTGCAAAATACCTCTGTTCATTTTAAACTACTCTTAGAATGAAAATGCTACATGGAATGAAAACGTTATTCATTTTAGAAGGAAATTTGTTAAGTGGGATAAAATTACAAGATAAATAATGACAAAGCTTCTGTTTCTGAGAAGCAAAAGACTCTTCTCTTAGCTCTTCCCATATGAGAGAAGTGCTGTGTTTTCTTGCTAGTCTGACAGGTAGGACAGAGAAACACCCAGCCTGGTCCCAGGGCTGTCCATTACTGCAGAGAAGGCAGGGGAAATGAGAGGGGGGCACCATCTGCCACGTACTGGCCTTGAATACTTTAGTGGGAGTTATCTCTGTGCTCAAGAGAAGCCACAGGACCATCCTAACCTCAGAAACCCAACCTGACAAGGTACAAGCGTTTGCATTCTCTGCAGTGTGGAAATGAAGACAGCCAACATCCCTTCAGAGAACGTCTTGTGTCAGGCCACGTGTTACAGAAACTTGTGAGCACTCAAAGATATCTGGCTGAATAGAAAAGAGTGATGGTCTGTTTTTTTGGGTACAGCATTCCCATTCCATTTGAGATGTTTCACATGGGTAAGAAGATGGGAAATGCCAGAGGTAATGACTTTGGGAGTTGTTCCCCCAAAACCCTTAGATGCTGAGATCAGCTGTAGGCTGGAGAAGGACCCTCATTAGCCGTCTCTTATGTGCAGAAAGCCACATTTACCCCATCCTTCCTCCTTTAGTTCTTTCTTCCTTTTTCTTCTCCCCATCCTTCCTCCTTTAGTTCTTTCTTCCTTTTTCTTCTCCCCATCCTTCCTCCTTTAGTTCTTTCTTCCTTTTTCTTCTCCCCATCCACACGTTCCCTCGCTCACCCTTTGTCTTTCAGCCTCTGCTCCTCTCCTGCCAACAGAGAAGCCTTGATACTCGGTGTGGCCTGCAAACCAGTGGCATTCTGCTGAATCAGAATCTGCATTTTAACAAGATTCCTGGGTAATCCTCTATGCACATAGGGTTGAAAAGCACTGCTCTAAATCAGAAGCAGTAGCAAAGAAGTTCTGGCCGACACATCAGCTCTCACGACAGGGCTAGATGACTGCACCCATGATCTGGCTCAATGCAAGGGTCCTGGGGCCATGAAGGGGGTCTTCCATGAGCATGGTGTGGAGTGTAGCATCTATACTTCAGCTCTGAATGCTTCTTTACTGTGTGTCTCTTTGTGCAGCATCGTCACTGGGCCCCTCGGGAGCTAGGCAGCATCACCCTTAGACACAAGCAAGCCGAGCTTCCTGCTCCAGACTTTTCCCGGCGGGGCTCCCACTTTGGAGTACCTTCCTCAAAGTTGTCCAAGCCCCTTTCCAGTGCCTAGGACTGACAGGTCAGAGCAAAGTGCTGTCTGTGCTATGGACCCCACAGCTGGACCTGGTCTTGTGTGGGTCCTGGTCTTAGGAAGCACGTACCCCAACTTCTCATACGTGCCTCCGCAGTGGTGATGAGCCAGGCATGGCTAAGCCATGGGATTAGAGCCCTCTGAGCCTAGGCAGACCTGCTCAGGCCCTTACTCCCATTTTTCCCCTTCAAGGTCCTGTCCAACACTACTGCATTAGTGGGTCAACAAGATGCCCTGAGCAGCTTTTGGAATCATGCCTATGCTATCGTACCAGGTTCTGTGGCCAGATTCCAGTTCTAGGAGGGTATTTCTGCAAGCGCAGTATTTCTTCCACAGGATTGCAGATCGGGTGTCCAGAATGGCATTGACATACTGATTTTAAGGGACTTTCATGATGGGCGCAGGACAAGTTCAGGGACGTGGGTTATTGCAGATCGAAGGCCAACCCTTGGGCTGGAGAGTCATGGGCCTGTGTGTTGGCCCTTATGCATCCAAATTCCAACTCCAGTGTCACCTCGGGTCTATAGAATGCAAAGGTGGTGGGGTGGCAACACCCAACTTTTAGCCTTCAGGCGTCCAGTCACCGGCATCCAAGGTGGTCACTCCACTCTTTCCAGGGGCTGCACATGATGGGAGGCAGCCCTCCAGGGGCAGCTGGCTATCTCCTCCTATGGCTTCTCTGTTGCTTAGTAACATCAACAGGCACCTCTAATCCGTCCTGTCTTGCCTCTGTTGATGGAGCAACATCGAGCTTCCCTGGATCAGCCTGAAGTCAAGCTAGACAAGAAAGGGACATTTGTCACCGGGATGAGACTGCTGATGCCATAGGAAAAACAGTATTGTCAACTTTGAAAGTGATTCCATTCTTGGAATAACTTGAGTCTAGCATAAAGACTTCAAAAAAATATATACATGGTTGGAAAAATGGAAAACTTCATTTAAGTAAAAAAGAAACCATGGCTTTCATTTTCTCCGATTTGTGGTCATCATGATTGAAGCACAGTGAGAACCTTGGGAGCAATTAGAGGCTGGCAGAAGGATGGATGCTACGGCATCGTGAGTCATGATAAAGTCAAGATTAAGGGTTAATAGGAAACTTCCGAGACCAGATTTGTATTTCAACACAAATGGGTTGGGAAGAGCCTTGGCAGTGTATCACATCGCTACCTTTTTCTAGAGATGAGAGCCATGAACTTAGCTAGCAAGAGCACATCGGACAAGACTTCACAGCATCTTTTTGCTCATGGATAGAAACTAAATCTGCCATACTTTCTTCAAGTCCTACCAGCTGAGTAAATGTGTTAATTCATTTCAATTTCTATGTTCTGTTTGGACTTATTTGCCCAAAGCTTATGGTTTGCTTCGGTATCTTCAGGTTATTGTTCTCATCTTTCTGTACATAAAATCCTTCCTCATCTTCTACAACACCTTGCCCAGTTACTCTGTTTCCTGTGTTTCTATTTCTCCAGCAGCAGCTCAGAAGGACTCAGGAGAACAGGGGCATAAACAGTGTCAACAACAGCTCAAACTATCCTTTCTTCTGCTTCGTTTTCCTCAAGGAATTCCTAAATTTCAGAGTTGGTGAGGGTACATGGGATGATGAGGGAAGCACAGACTGAGAAATGCATTAAAATGTACGCGAATAAATGGATGGCAGCTTTCAAATTATTTTCCGTGGAAAGAAAGTTTACTCCCCAGTGGTCCCAAGTACTTACTGAGGGCTCACTGTGTTAGACATTGTGAGACAGAAAGTTCAAGACCCACGCTCTGCATTCAGCAGGTGTGCAGTTTAGTTGTGGAGCGGAAAAGGCAGAAAGGGAAATATGTGTATATACACACACACTCTTTCATATACACATACACACCTTCTCTCTCACACACACACACAGGCATACACACAGACACCCCCCAATACTCCCAAGACTCAAAGAAGGACTCACAGGGAACTAAGCGTAGGATTTAAAAAGGGTCTTCGGCAAGATGGGGTGGATGGCTAGGGGGAGGTATTTATTTCCACAATCAATCAAGGAGGAAAAAATACTTGTATTTTCAATCCCTTTGTTTTGTTCTAATCTTCAGGTTCAAGCTTTTCCATGAAATACACCACAATTATTTAATTATCAAATTGATTAATTATCAAATGTGACCTAAATAGTCAAAGACACTGAATGAAGAATCAGAGCCAGTAACATCATAGAAAAGGAATCTCTGTGGCTTTCCATTTTTGCCATGAGTAGCAAGTTATTGCAACAGTTTAATCACAGAATGAATCAAAATTTCTCTGTTAACACATTGCAGGCTTTCAATCAAATATATAACTTTGCTGAAATGAAGAAATATTTCCAGTATAAACTGGACGGAACTGATAAATCAATGCTTCATTCTCTTCAACCTCAGATTCAAAATGATGATTGCTTTTCCGAGCTGCAAGAAAAAGATAGTGTTAATTTTTAAAAAGAAAAGGATAAAATTTTCCAAAGGCTACTTTATAACATTTCTTCCTATAGTCAGCAGTATTATGCAGGGAATACCACCAGAAAAGGAGAAATGCCTTATAAGATTTCCCCCAAATAAAGTAACACTTGATTTATCACCAGATCTGGTGTGGGGCTCACTCTCCCTAAACACTCACTAAGGGCCGACTGTGTGCAGGACTTGCCGCAGGGCCCGGGGATGGAAATATAACCAGGGCAAGGACCTAGCACTCAAGAAGTCTCACCTAGTAACCACAGAATCGTACATTGTCACAGTCTGTCTTCACTGACTGAGCTGCTCCCAGAGTAAAGAGAACAGAGAGACTGGCAAAGCCGAGACTGATGCAGAAGTGAAAGGTAAGGCAGGAACGTGACATGCAAGGAGGCACAAAGAAGTCGGCTGAAGTGGGAGCGGGAAGCAGGGAAGGCTCAGACTTTATCCTCAAGTCGAAATAAATACAGGCTTTGTGGTACTTTTTTTAGAAAGCTGGATATTGGGAAATAGAGATAAACAGCCCTGCCATGTGCTAATACTGCAACAAATTCTACCTACTGCTGTTCTCATTTATTCCCATACACACGACATGGAAATGTTCCTTGGGATTTGTACTGCACACGGGAGAATTTTGTTTTCAGTTTGGGGTTTTTGTCATGAAACAACCCATTCAACTGCATGTAACCAGAGTGAACTCAGGAGGAAGTACTTTCCTAAGGAGTGTGAGCAGGAGGGTTGCTAAAACTTTGGGCAAGCTGGGACAGAGGGGGCAAACACAGCGTGCTGAAGTTCACGCCTCGCCCGAGTGATGCCCCGTCCCTTGCAGCTGTGTCTGTAGTTCTGTCTCACACCTGTATCACTCAACTAAAATTAAGCATCTAGAGGTGCCTGGGTGGCTTAATCGGTTGAGCCGCCAACTCTTGATTTTGGCTTGGATCATGGTCTCAGGGTCCTGGAATCGAGCCCCGCATTGGGCTCCATGCTCAATGGGGAGTCTACTTGAGGATTCTCTGCTCCCCAACCCACTCTCTCTTTCACTCTCAGATGAATAAATAAATCTTAAAAAAAAAAAAAACTTAAGCATCTACAACCAAACTCTCAATTTTACCCACAAACATAACAAGAAAATGTCTCTGTGTTTTCACCACAAAACAGCAGGAAAAGCTTATTAACTTCCTCCATTGTGCCAACGCCTGCACAGAGGCAGCCTTAAAATCACAGTCTGATGAGTATATATTCAATTTATATCATTTTCTTAGAAAAATAACATCTACTTCTCAGAGAATGTTAAAATTAATGTATTCCTAAAAAGAAGAGTAATGAAGCAAATTTTTAAAAATGTATTCAAGAAAGGAAAAAAAGAACTCAATCTTTACATTGTTGTTCAAGAATTCAGTGCACTTGAGAGTGTCCGATATCGTTAACTGAAATAATTGTCCTGGTTTTATCTGAATGCCTAGTATCTCAATTTCAGGGCTTTCACGTGATTTAATTTTTTCTTAAAGTTAAACTTACAGAACATTTATTGAGCAAAAGAGTAAAGAAACTTCAGATGAGGGCAATTTCCTCCAAAACTACACTAGACAGTAAAATCATATACCCACATATTACCTTCAGCAACAAAGAACTCAGCTAAATAAAATGCAGCCTTCACAGCATTAGGTGCATGGGAAATGCCTTCTAAATCCCCCCACTCATAAGGTGCTTTCTCTGGATGCCACTGGACACCGTAGACTGGATACTTGTATCCTGCATGAAGAACACAAACAAGTAAGTATTGAGATGGTCTAAGGGGCATCTGGGGGGCTCAGTTGGTTAAGCGTCCGACTCTTGATTTTGGCTCGGGTCGTGATCTCGGGGTCATGGGATCGAGCCCCGCGTCGGGTCTGCTTGTCCCTCTCCCTCTGCTCCTCCCCCCATCACACGTGTGCTCTCTCTAATAACTAAAGTTTAAAAAAAAAAAAGCGGTCTACGATGTTACTTACAATGGAGTTTTATGTTTTCTATCCTATGTAAAACATTATAACTCACAATGTCAGAGTAAAATTGTGCTCATTCTCCCAGAGACAAAATATAGAATTTCAATTCACAGTGTGAACATTCACAGTACATTTCACTGATTTTCAACCTATACAGTCCGTAATATGATTTGCTTTAGTGGGTAATCAGAGGAGAGTAAAATATGTGAGCCTCTCAATACCCCAGTTCAACAGTCAGGTGCCCCTGTGATTAGTGACACAAGTTTCCTCCACGATGGGTCTGTTTCCCCCCCATCATCTGGTGTCTTCATCCCTTCCCATAATGATGTATTCATAGGAGAATGAACTATGCCACCATTTTTGGTGTCCTTTTATGGAAGCCAGTTTGTCTCGGCCTAAACTATGTCTCTCTGTCTGTGGAATGGTTCCTAACCTCATGGCTGGTATTCCAGAGGGGTCATCAGAGGCTACTGGAAAGGGGCTTTGTGGACAGTTAGGAGGCTACTGAGGAGTCCAGGTGGAAGGTAGTTAATGTAGAATAAGAACAGGGCTAAGCTGGAGGGAGGAGAGGTAACATTTGCAAGCATCTGGGGAGCAGAAAGTGGCACACATTTTTTAGATGTAAAGAATGAGGGCAGGAAGTCAAGGACAACATCTAAGTTTCTAACTTAGGATGATTCTGTGAATGGCAATGCTATTGTTGAAGCAATACGTAGAGGAGGGAAACAGAGTTAAAGAGAAGATAATTGGTTCACTTCCGACTGGGCTGAGCAACCTTCCCCAGAATTCCCCAGGGAATTCTTGTATTTCTCCTACACCCTTTGACCTTTGACCTCCCTGCCCTCAAGAGCAAGCCAGTGAGAAGTCAATTTTGAATAACACAAACTACATCCACCTTATTCCAGTTTACTCCACTCCAATACCCCGGCCTCTCACTGACTCCAAGACTGTCTACTGTTTCTGTAAGTTTTCATTCGTAGTACTTTGCTTCCTTGCACAGTAGTGATTTTTTGGCCAGGAACTGTTCATTTTCCTTAAAGCCTCATAATGTCGAAATCCCTTAAAATCTGGGATAAATGTAGTTTTCTCCAGAGAGAATTATTTATATTCGATTCTGCCATTAACATTGGGATATTGTCAGTCTGAGACGACTTGAAACAGAATTTTTGACTTGAGATTTACTGAACTTCCCAGTTAGTTTAATGCAGGCCACAGGTGACCCGCGTGTCATGAATGCTCAAGGCTTATTTACCACCACCCCCACTCCCTTAGGGTCAAGGTTCAAGGTGGCAATTCTCACAGTTCTGGAGGCAGGATTGGTTGAGGGTGCTGCTGCATGGGGGACTTTCACTGTAGGGGTTCCTGAGCTTCCTCTCAAGTTTTCCTGATTCAACAATAACGATAGTTTAAATACTCCACTTAATAATATAATACCACATAATCCATTAATTCCACTACTGGGTGGAGCAGAATACTAATTTAAAAAGATATATGCACCCCTATGCTTAGTGTATCATTTACAAGAGCCAAGATATGGAAGCAACCTAAGCGTCCAGCAATACATGGATGGATAACGAAGATACAGCATATACATAGAATGGAATATTACACAGCCATAAAAAGAATGAAATCTTGCCATTTGAGAAAACATGGATGGAGCAAGAGGGTATTATGCTAAGTGAAATAAGCCAGACAGAGAAAGACAAATACCATGTGATCTCACTTATATGTAGAATCTCAAAAACAATATAAACGAAAAACAGAAACAGATCCATTAATACGGAGAACAAACTGGTGGTTGCCAGTGGGAAAGGGGATGGAGGATGGGCAAAATAAGTGAGGGGGTTAGAAGTTACAACTTCCAGTTATAAAGTAAGTTAAGTCGCAGGGGTGAAAAATATAGCACAGGGAATATAGTCAATAATATTGTAATAACTTTGTGTGGTGATGGATAAGTACACTTATTGTGGTGAGCACTGCATAATATATAGAATTGTCAAATCCCTACGTTGTATACCTAAAACTACTATAATATTGTATGTCAACTACACTTCAATTAAAAAAAAGTACTCCACTTAACTCCCAGAGGTTTTGGCCTGAGTATCCTGTCACTTCATGAATGTACAGGTATCCCTCCACTTTCCAAAAGTCTACATTCTGCCACGTCACTGTTATGAAAGACTTACATTAGTACAGGAACAGCTTTTCTTCATAAAAGTGAAAATACTCCTCCGCTTTCTTTCAGGGAGCGGAAACAGGGACTCATGCAGGTCTTTCATAAAACCAAAGTGGCTTAACACGAACTTTTGAAAAGTAGAGGGATACTCTTTGCTTTGTGCCATTGTGGCTTAGGAATTTCGTAGGAAGGCTCTACTTTTGGATAGTGGGGTAAACTTTTAGGACGATGTTTTTCTGGACATGAGTCACGTTTTTTGTTGTTGTTTGGAGGAGACTCTGTCATGGTACTCACTCTATAACACTGCTAGAAACAGAAGTCATTTTCTCCATTTACTCTACTCTCCCTTTATTCTTTACTTTCCTTCTGCATCATTCCATCCACCAGATGACCCAGGTAAATCACAACTGACTTGGAACATGGACAAAAATACATCTCCTATCCCCAAAAATGCCCTAGCTTCTATCTTCACATCCCAGAGTAACACGATTTTATTCATAAGAGAAGTATAAAATCAGTATATATAAACATAAGTGAAATAAAGTGTATGTGTGCCATGAGATATACCTTCCATGGTTGAAATAAACTCAGTCTTGCCATCTGTATTTGTAGTTAACACATTGAAAAACTTCTTTAACTTTTCATTCATCGTAAAATTCTAGAGTATAAAAATAAAACAAAATAATTATTTCTGTAGTTAATCTAAATGCATAAATTTCACTGTTAATTAATGTAATACCGTCACAGAGAGGCTCCACTTGTGGAAATTTGCAGTCAGAGGTTCCGTTGATAATGACTTCAGTAAGTCAGCAGGAAAATCCTGGAACATTCTGCTCTGTGATGCAGCTGAAATAATTTAAGCACAAGAGAAATAATTTAAACACAGAAAAAATAAAACCCACTGATCTATGGCCAAAAGGGGCCATTATTAAGACATAATCAAGATGACTAAACGATAAACAAAACATATCATTTCCACATATGTATTCTAGTCAAACACAAAATGAGTTTAACATACAAATTCAAATATGTTCCATATTTAAGTACTTTTCTTCTAGAATTTTAACATGAATAACTAAAATCCTTCTGATATGATAATTATCAAGCTAGCCATCAAGTAAGGAGAAAATTTTAACTTGAGTTCTCTTGAAAACAGGTACAATTTACCACATGAATATATTTTTGTTTTCTCAGGAAATGATCCAGAACATTCAACATATTTTCAAAGGTATCTGGAATTTAAAAGATCTGAAAATACCAGCAATGTAGGAAAGAACATTAAACACGCCAAGAAATCTCTACTCACTATATAGATCAAAAAGAGCAATTTACCTCAACACCAGCTCTCCCTAAATGAAGCCTCTCATTCAGCATGTTAATGGCTTCCGTGAGAATTCCTGCACCTCAGATATAAAAGTCTTCTTTATACAAACGTGGTTTTTCACCACATACATCCAGAATAGTCTGACCTAATACATGTACTTCCCACACAGTTCTTGCAATGATTGAGTAAGATAATGCAAGAAAGAGCTTTGAAAAATATAGAGCATTCTATGGGTTCTATGTATAACAACTACGGCTTTCCACCCCAAATCCTTATGAGAACAGGAAGAATTGACAGCACTCAACTCTGAGGATTCAGAGATCAGGTAACCTACAAGAATCATTATCTGTTTACACAGAATGCTATAACAAAGAATTTTCCTGGTCTTTGCCCTGAGTTCCTGACAAGGAGCTTCTAAGGCTCTCAGAAATTCCTGAGAAATAGGAATCCTCATAATGCTAATGAGGGGACTCACGGTGGGTGAAGATAGCTTCACGATGAGGCTGATCATCAGAAACATCAACCACATGATGAGAGTAGGTTAGGACTTTGAGCCAGCCTTATTTCCAGGGATGGAAAGGGGACTGGAGATTGAGTTCAGTCACACAGCCAGTGATTTCATCAATCTTCCCTTTGCAATGAAACCCCGATAAAAAATTCTAGACAAGAGAGCTCACAGTAGTTTTCCAGTTGGGGAACACATTGACATGCCAGTAGGGTGATGTATTCTGACCCAACAGGGAGAGGACACCGAAGCTCTCCATTTCCTCCGGGACCTCGACCTATGTGTATCCTTTACAATAAAATTGTTAGTGCAAACACAGCACTTTCCTGAGTTCTGTGAGTCATTCTGTTGAGTTACTGAAACTCAGGAAGGGTCATGGGAATCCTCGAGATTGTGGCCGGTTGGTCAGAAGTGTGGGTAGCCTGGGGATGTGACTTGTGGCTGGTATCTGAAATAAGGGACTAATTGGGGAGAAAACTTATAACTATGGAGTCTGCGCTAATTCCAAGTGGCTAGTACCAGAATTGAAGTGTGGTACACCACGGCTAGGGTTAAAGCAGAGTACACAGCCAAGGGAAGATGCTGTGCTATCATTATTCCTAGCTGCAATTTATGAGCTGTCTTTCAAGCACTTAGCACAGTAGCTGGAAAGCAGTATCTTATTTAAGAGTCACAAACAGCCCTAAGAGGAAAAACCTTTAAAATCAGGAAATTCAAGTCAAGGGAGGTTAAACCATTCCCCAATGCAACAGGGATGAAGCTAGGACTCAAACCCAGGTCAGATTTCAGAGGTCTTCACCATGCATGGTCCTGGTAATACTACAGGTAATGAATTACCAAAACTCAAAACTCCTAAGCCATCTTCACAGCTCAGTACCTCATTCACATCGTCAGCTTGTGTGAATAATCTAAAAATCAGTAAACATTATGAGCGTTTCTAACTTGGATATTTGCCACTTACTCATCTTGCCCAGGTAATATTTTTAAAAGGGTCAAAAAGAGAATTCTCACCTTTAGTGAAGTTCAGCGGCATTGTAATTCCATCAGTATGAGTGAGAGTTAATAAGGACTTTCCACCACTAACCAGATATGAAAGCTCTTCGAATCCAAGGCAAGTGCCCCACACAGGAAAATAGTCTCCATCATTAAAACTCTTTACAGAGTGAAAGAAAAAACTAAGCTTATTCACACTTTTCAAAACAAAAATTATACATTATACATTTGATTTGTCATTACAAGACAGGCACCTGAGTCATGAATGTGTTTCTAAAGAATTTTCCAGGATCCATAAGGAGGCTATCACTTAACCTTTCCTCAGATCAAGCTCCTACATAATCATTCAGTTTTAGTCAATCAAATTATTCAATCTCAGCTGCGCTGGGAATGAGACTGACATCTGCCAGGCAACTACCAAGCAATACAAGTAACAATTAGGGGCTGCAAATATCAAAGATAATGCTCGATAGAAGTCTATTGATACATCTGCTACAGATCTTGTTGCTTTGGATAATTGTCTGCTTTGAACACACTCTGAAGTCCTTCCTTCATTATCTCGGAATTTATAGTAATAGCTGCATTATAGCACCTTCAGCCAATTAAATTTAAACCAGGGGAAACCCATGATCTGGAAGGAAAGCAACAGTCAGTAAGGAAAAGGCTAAGCAAAAGTAAAATAAATTTGTATAGAGTAAAAGTTGTCAACTGAAAAAGTACAAATGTATTGAGCTTTTTCAAAGGGAGTCACAACAACTAGCATGAATGGGGAAAAAGTCTTCTAGAGAATGAATTTTCTGGTTAAGTAAAGATTAAATTCATACGTACTGTAGTTACAAAACTGAGTTTTGCAGTGATTTTCCTGCATAGATTGTAAAATACAGCCTAACAGTCACTAAATAAGGAAATTGCTAGGGTTTTCTTTTTCTTTCTGATCCTTACTGAGGAAAATACAGAATTACATTAATTCCTATACTTTCTATCCTAGGGTAGGATTTTTAACACTTTCTATGCAAGTCTGAGAAATTTTATTTTTAGAATTTAGAATTGCATACATGAAGTTGAAGGGCCATACTGCACTTACTTATAATAAACACAAAGGAGGGTTTAACTCTTCCATTTTCATATGTACCAAATTTCATTTCTCGACTAAATGTTAAGTCCTCGCTTGCTGGCACCACATCTTTCACTTTCTGGGGCCCTCCATGGAGCCTAGCAGAGCAAAGGACACAGAGCAGGACTGACTAGATCTAACAGACTTCACTTCTCAAGGCTTCTTCAGTGAGAGCTTTGTGGACCCCAGC
>CM052900.1:57845640-57980290 GCA_028534135.1 Potos flavus | reverse complement strand
AAAAAAAAAAAAAAAGGTTCACAATACTCTTCTTCCCAGCAGCGAGCTATAAAGCAATGGGTGATACTGCAGTGGTGTTTACCTTTTATCTTACTTAGATGGAGGATAAATGGACAAGTGACCCTGACTTGGGAAGGGACAGGGAGATTCAAATGTGAGTCCACGTTCCCGGTATTCTGCCAGTCTCATCCCTCCAAACTGGGTCAATAAAAAGGGAACCAAACAGTCAGGACCCAGAATCTTCCCCATGGATATTTAAACCAGGACAGACAGTCATCACTGGAATGGATTTAGACACTCAGCTACATTCCAGGGACTTCTACCAGCTAGCCATGCAGGCTGGTTTGAGTCATTTAATCAGTTCTACATAAACAGCTCCCATATAGTCCATGACTGCACTTTTAGACCCTGCCAATCATTCTTAAGGGGCTTAATTGTTGCGGGGAGGAGGGGATGAAGTGTCATGAACTCCAATGCCCCAGAGACCGGTCAGGGAAGACAGGCCAGATCCCATTCTCTGAATACAGATATTATCTGCATGTTGTCAGACTTTCTAGAAACCAAAGATCTTCTCAGTAGGGTATGAAATAGTTTACTCTCTCTTTAATTAAAAGAAAACAGCTTAAGCCTGGTGATGATGGCAGATGACACGGTTTCAGCAGCATGAAAAGGAGTAACAGGCGTTGTTGGGCAGCCCCAGAGGATTGTCTTGGAAAAAAAAAAAAAAAGAGGGCCAGAAATTCAGACGTTTATGAAGTCTTCCGATTTGTAAATGTTTAAAACTGGTTGTTTTTTTTTTTAAGATTTTATTTATTCATTTGGCAGAGAGAGACAGCGAGAGAGAGAACACAAGCAGGGGAAGCGGGAGAGGGAGAAGCAGGCTCCCCACTGAGCAGGGAGCCAGACATGGGGCTTGATCCCAGGACCCTGGGATCATGACCTGAGCTGAAGGCAGATGTTTAGTGACTGAGCCACCCAGGTGCTCCTAAAACTGTTTTAAAATGCTGTGTGAACAAAACACATTTTACAACCAAAAGCAGCCCATGGGCTGTCCCATGCTACCTCTCGGGAGGATGCTCCATGGGTTCTACTAGTCCCACAGTGGGGATTTATGATAACCTCAGGGTACCAGGCACCTGAGAAGGCAGGAGACCAAAACAAACTTCTTTACCTATTCCAGAATTTTGCCTAGGTCTCCCATCCTCTTCCTTTTACCTTCTAAACCTTGGATGTTGGCTCCCAGCATCCAAAATCCAGAAATAAAAACAACATTATCAGTGTGACCATTTCATTCCCATTCTATGTTAGGTCATCCCTTAGAGGTTACTCTGGGCATTTAGCTGCCATGTATTACGTTGTTTTTGTAGGATTAAATGATTGTAATTCCAAGCAATATACCTTAAAATGAACTTTGGGAACCCGAGCTAGAAATTAACCTCCATGCAGACAGTCACGTTTTCAGCAACTATCATAAATATCAGCATTCTGCTGCTAGTCATCAGGTTTCAAAACTTTCTCAGTTTCAAAACTTCCCAAGTTTCAAAACTTCCCCCATTTCAAAACTTGTAATTCTCGACTATTCCTCCCTATGTCCTTTCATTCCATTAGTCATCAAATCTTGCTGATACTTTTAGAGAACATTTATCCAGCAATCCTACAAGTAAGCCAAGCCCTTGTCACTTCACACCTAGCCTACCTCAACAGTCTCTGAACTGGTCGACCTGCCTGTGTCTCTCCCACTTCCCATCCAGGTTATCAGCACTAATGTCCTAAAAGAACGCTTGCAGAAAAACCTCCCATGATCAAAACTTTGAAACGCTGTTCTGAAGACTAGAAGCCTCCTCAGCTCTAAAACTCCGGTGTTATGTGAGTTCCAAATAAGGTCTCATTGACACAAATAATGAATCTTGGAACACTGAAAAAATAAAATTAAATTTAAAAAAATAAATAAATAAAGATGTTAGAAATGGTAAAAAAAAAAAAAAAAAGAAAAATTAGATTCGCTACAAAAAAAAAGATGAATGTCAAAAGCGAATGAGGTAGAGATAGTTAAATGTAAAGATCAAGCAAGATGATCCTTACGAAGCTAAACATAAAACCATTTTGTGGTATAATTCTCTCAGTTGTAATGTTTGCATTTTGATTATTACTGTTTTATTTGAACAGTACCTTTCTTTGTTTTGGCTTTTTAACGTGGAATTGATTACATAAACAGGTTGCCCAAAGCAAACAGTTGTGCTTTGTGTGTGAAATCACTTGTATTGGAGTAGACAGGAGAGCTGGAAGACTCTGAAATATGCTAATTTTGGGTGAAAAGATATTATAAATACTTACAAGGTTTTGTTTGTTAAAAAATTCAGTCTTTCCCAATTAAAATATGACAAGTCATTTTAGTCTTACTAGGCCATTATATCACAAAAAGTAATGTAGCTCCTTTAAGATTGCAATTCTTGTAATTTATATTGAAGCAACACTGCTGTGTTAGTCATTTACAAACTTTTAAAGTAGAGTGTGAAGGTATTTTAAAAGTTATCTTCTAAAAATCTCTTATTCCATAAGTGTTCCCTTATCCTAATATTATGGAATAAAGCTGGTTAAGTTATCGATTCTTTTACTCCATTATTTTCCAAACGTCTGATGACTACCACATTTTCTGGGGTATAGGAAACTATCATTTCATTCTTTACCTAATATGTTTGACAGACTTGTAATAGCATTGTAAATACAGATAGCTTCATACGTTAAACAATTTAATGACTCTTAAGCATTAGATTTGGCGAAAAATCAGGAGCAATGTTACCACATTTAACTGATGCAATCATAGCAAAGGAAACACTAATTTTTGAGATAAAAAAATTATTTGAGATAAAAGAGTTTTTATTTATACAGTGTAAAAAAATACTGGATCATACCTTACTGGTACAACTCTTGCACCTGCAGACTCCAGATACTTTACATAGGATGCAGCAATATAATATTTCCCAAGGCTTCTCATGTCCTTATTACGGGACATTTGCATTAATACTCCTAAATAATGAAAGAAGGAAGGAGGAATGAAGGGGGTGGGGGGAAGGAAGGGAAGGAAGGAAGGAAGGAAGGAAGGAAGAGGGGGTGGAAGGAAGGAGGGAAGGGAAGGGAAGATAGGAGGGAGGAAGAAAAGAAAAGAAAAAAGAAAAAAGAAAAGAAAAGAGGAAAGGAAAGGAAAGGAAAGAAGAAAGAAAAAGAAAAATAGTTTTAATTTCAAGCGATGTCCTTTTCTTCTTACTCAGAAACTGAAACACATCACAGTAAAAATACCACTATTTGGGGGCGCTTGAGTAGCTCAGTCTGTTAAGCAACTGCTTTCAGCTCAGGTCATGATCCCAGGGTCCTGGGATCGAGTCATGCATTGGGCTCCTTGCTCAGAAGAGAGCCTGCTTCTCCCTCTGCCTGCAGCTCCCCCTGCTTGTGCACTCTCTCTCTCTCTGACAAATAAAATCTTAAAAAAAAAAAAAAAAAAAAAAAAACCCACTACTTTACTTGTTTAATTCATAGAATTAAATATAAAGTTTCTTCTTTAAGTAGATCCATAGACTTTGGGAAAAGACAGTGGAGGCTGATCTGAGTTTTAAGTAGCCTCCTCTCTCTCACATCATCAAGGAGACCAAATAAGCCCCAAAGCAGGTTTACATTAGCACCAGCCTCCTTTACACAACCTAGAATCAATCCCACATCCTTAAGTCTAGAAGGAGGCCTCTCCTCTCCCACACACTCAAAGGCACATTGTTTCCTTGACAATAAAGCAGAAGAGTGGAAATATCTTCTGTCTACATCTCTCCAACATCAGCAACATAATCTAAGCAACCAACAGTTTGCCTCCTCCCCTTCAGACTATTACAATAGCTTCTTAAAAGGTCTCTCTCTATCCTTTCTTAAACAATCAACAACTCCAACCAGTTCTCCACATGGAAAGAAATCTGATTATATCACCATTCGTTCATTAACTTCATTCAGTATGTTACCGAATCATAATACATACAAGGCACTGAATGTGATGGAGACACATGAATGAACAAAACAAAAATCCCTCCCTTGTGGGCTTTGATCCTAGTATGTGGGAGGGAGAGAAGAGTGGACAAATCATTAACAAGATAAAAAGTTAAAATATAAAGTCTTATGGCTGGTGGTAAATGCTAAAGAAAAAAGTAAAGCAGAGTAAGAAGGTGTGTTTTGGAGAGGGAGAGGAGTTGGTCCCATCTATCCAGGGGAAGAAAGTCTCTTAAATATGATGCCGGGCCAGGCAATACCTCCCTGAGAAGGTAGAACATGACATTTGAGCCAGGATTTCAGAGAGATGAGGAAGTAAGCCATATGCAAGTACCTGGAAGAAGAGGGATGCAGGGTGGGGGGATCAGCAAGCGCAAAGGCCCTAAGTCAGGTGTGTGCCTATCACATCTCAAGGAGTCTAGGACTAGAGCAATGGGAGAAAACAATAAGAAATGAGATCAGAGATAACAAATCAACAGGGAGCATCTCCTTGTTTAAGTACCTCAATGGGTTACCTAAACTTTTATAAACTCTACAAGACCTTGTGTGCTCTGCCCCAGCTACCTCTCAGGCTGCTTCTTACCACTGAAACCTCAGTCCCAGCATGGTACTGGCATCCAATATACATCAAAATATGTCTGTCTGGAAAATACACCCGTGCCAGTTACATTCGCTGCTTCACTATTTGGAACACTTCATTGTCTCTGTAGGTCACCTGCCAGGAAGAGCTGTCTATACCAATCACTTCCCTATTTCCAGCTTGTCACAAAAACTGGCATTTGTCAGGCACTCAGTTAACACGTGCCAAATGCCAAAATTTGTTAAGACTGTTTTTCTTGTTGTGGATAAGTAAGATTGTCTTCACTAAGGAAAATGAAACATGGTAGGGAAAGAATGAAGGCGTGTGATAGGAAATGAGGAATGGAGTGGTACAAGGCAGGCAAGGTAACGTGCCACAAGAAAGGGTTTAGGGTTTGGGACATGTGAACATAAGTACCAGAAAGGAGAAAAAGTATATTAGAATAAGTAAGTTCAACCAGCTTCTCCCCAACCCTGCCCTTTACCCACCTACTCACTTCTCCCATCTGTGGGGGGGAAAAGCTCAAGCTGTAAGCCCCTCAAAATGTGACCAAAATTCAACCCATACTTTAAGGCCACCTCACAACTTTTGTGGTTTCCTTGTCTGTGAATCCTCTCCACTTCTTAATTTAATGCCTTGAACATAGTAGGTGCTTAGTTAACCATTTTGTCTTAAGTGGTATGACTGAAAGCACACTCCCTTTTTCTATAATTGACCCTGGACTACCACTGTTTCGAGGAAAGGGAAAAGAATCCTTCCACCGCTTTTTCCTTTTTCCCTCCTCTCTATACTCACAATTCCCAACACACTACATAGAATTTTATTTTGAGTTAATTCTCCTTGAAGACTCTAACCACCATTTTAAATAGCTATGAAATAAGGCATTCCAAGTTCCACATATTGATACAGAACCCATTTGAAAATCAGGCACTAGCAATATATATGAAAAAAAAAAATACTCATTTACTTACTATTTAGTTACAGAATATGACGTTCCTCTTCCCAGCAAGGAAAAGAGTTTGAATGGCATAATACTACCTCTAAAATAAAGTCAATTTTAATTGTCTGACATAAATTGCTTTTGGCAAATTTTAATTCTAGGCTGATTGATTTCTCCTGGGTAACCTTCCCCTTCCCTGTCTCGAATGTCTGTTCTGGTAATGCAAACTGATTTTACTCTTTAAAAACATAAATGTGTTGGACACGAAAAATTACATGCTTCACTTTAACACCACGTAGAACTGACATTAGGATTATACTAGCCACTGCTGCCTTCCTGGGCTGAAGATGACAACACCCAAAGTGTACCATAATTTTTTGATTATCAGGTCAATTCGATTTTTATAGAGATAATGCATTGTATCTTAAAATATGCCCTCACTCCGAGAAATTTTAATAAACATAACGTATGTACAGAGTTTGGTGAGTTCGTAGAAATTCCTAGCTATGTACAAAGAAGAAAACAATCCGCTGGATTCTTCCCAGCGCACTCTCCATCCTGCCAACTTTAAGAGCCAAATGAATTTGAGGAAACCACCAGGCATTAGCTTTATTTCGGCACGATCGAAATGGTGTCTTGGCTCGGCTCTTACTCGTGCTACAAACGAAGGCACATATGGCAACCCTGGACTCGGACATTTCCAAGGCCGCACGAAGCAGCTGGAGCCCAGCAGCTGGAAGTCCCCAGGACGGACACCCGACCTCAAGCCCGCGGCTCCCACCCAGCCTTCTTACCGATGATGGGCTTCTTGGAGGTGGAAGCGCTAGCAGCGCACAGTCCGGGGCTCGCCGCCCCGCACAGAACCAGGCCCAAGACACACAGCAGGCGCTGCAGTCTCGCCATCGTGCTCGCCGCCTCCCGCCGCCTTTCAAAGACACAGCTGGCAGGGTACCCAGGCCGGCTGCAGCGGCGGCGGAGGCGGCGGCTGCGGGGTAGGCGGTCTCCCGTCCGCGCGGGGGCCGCAGGCGGGGGCGGTGCTCCGCCGCGGGGGCCTATGGGAAATGCAGTTCCGGCGCGAGCGGCCGTCGCGGGGCAGGAGCGAGCGGTTCTGGGGACACAGACGCCCCTCCTGCCCCATCGCTTGGCCCTCGGTCTGCCACCCGCGACCCCGCGGCCGCTCCTTCTGCCCGGCGGCCCGTGCGGAGAACTCTGCAAATTTCTGGCTGGGCCTGGGGTGGGCGGAAGCTTCCCTTTCCGCTGTTCTATGGAGGTGACCTCAGTCACTTCGTAACGGAGCCCAGGCTCTGGAATGGGAGCCCCTGGGTCCTGGCCTGACCGGATCTTGTAACCAGGCAGCAAGCGGGGCTCGTGAGAGATTCGAGAAGTCGCCTGAGAACTTGTCGCCAACTGTAACTCCCGCCTGAAAGGCCAGACCGGGTCATTAGGAATGCTGACAGCCGAGTTGGGCACTCCAGCGTTCCATGGAAGGATAGACAGTGACTTCAGAGGTAATTTCCACCTCCTGCAGTTCCTTTTCAGGGTCGAGGCAGCTGGAGGAAACGAAGGGAAGAGAGACGGACGCTGGATGTGAACACGTTCTCGGGCGCGCGGCCTCACCTCCGAAGTGGGTCAAGGAGGGGCCAACTCCTCTCATCCCCTACAGAGGGGCGCGTCCCCTTTACTGTTAGCCTCAACCACAGACTTGCCTGTCCTACACACGGGGGCAGAAATGAAAACTTTGGTTCCTGGGTGTTAGAAGTATTTCGAGGGTTCTGTTTCAAAATTGTAAAAAAGCTTTGGAATCACTAGGCATATTTTGGTGGGGAGGTAGGTAAAAGAAACCTTTTTCTTTCTGTGTGGAAATCTAGATAGATAGATAGATTATGGCTTGTACTAGGTGGAAGTACAAGGCCCACCTACAAGGGCCAAATTAAATTAAGAATAAAATTCTTTGACAACTATTGGAAGTCTGTTCAATCAGGGCTAATTATCGAGGATGCAGAGGTGAATTGGACCATGTTTTTTTTAGAAGAAGTTTATAATTTAGTAAGGAGAAAAGACAGGAAGAGAACATGACTTGTGGAGAGAACAAGAATAGAGTTTTGGTATTCAAGAAGAGTGAATGCATTAAGCAGTCTGGTTTGACAAGAAAATAATGCTACTATAGAAGGGTGTGGTGAGAGATGAGCCCGAAGGATGTGGTTAAAGATATTATGAAAGGCCTTAAGTGCTCAGCTGGTTGTAAGCATAACTGAACAAAGGAAGAGCCTTGGTAAATATGAATTTGTGGCGTTAGAGCAGGTATCTATCTGCAGAGGAAAAATCATTACCTGGCATTTTACACAAAAATAAACCCCGTTTAAATAAAGATGTAAAAGTGAAAAACAAAATATACTCCAATAAGAAAATATAGAAGTACATGTTCATGACATTGGTGGTCAGAGGGATTTTATAAAGCATTGTATAAAAAGATGCAGGTGTTAATGGAGAAAAATAATAGATTTGACAGTGCTATAGTTTTGAAACTTCTATATAACTTTAAGAAAGTTAAAGATAAGGCACAAACTTGGAAAATATATTTACAAAATATAGAATTTTAAAAGTTTATTTGTAGAATATACAAAGGACTTAATAAGAAAGGACAACATCCCAAAATAAAACTAGGGAAATAATATAAAAAGACAAACCAAACCTTCAATAGTCTTCAGGGATATGTAAATTAAAATAATACGTTACATCCATCAGATTGACAAAAATGTAAACCTTGAAAATAATAATTAAAGTACGTAGAAAATGAGAATTCTTTAACACTGCTAGTAGAATTTTAAATTGTTACAGCTATTATTGAAAGCAGTTAGAGAATATCTGGTAAAGGTGAAGATGCACATATTCTGGAGGTGCCTGGGTGGCTCAGTCGTTAAGCATCTGCCTTTGGCTCAGGTCCTGATCTTGGGGTCCTGGAATTGAGCCCTGTGGCCGATGTCTGACTCCCTGCTCAGGTGGGGGCCTGCTTCTCCCTCTCCCTGTTCTGCTTCCTCCCCACACTCCATTCTCTCTCTTTCTCTCAAATAAATAAATAAAATCTTTTTAAAAATGCACATATTCTATAAACCAGCACTTTTCAGACATACATACATACCCTAGGGAAATGCTTGGATGTGTGAACAAACAAATAGACATAAGTATGTTCTTTTTAGCATTTTTTTGGTAATAGTGAAATATTAAATGCAATTAAATGAAAATGACCTGTAAGAATGGGTAATAAATTGAAGAATTAGTAGACTATTAGAAAGCATGAAAATGAATGAATTGGAACTGCTTATGAACAAAGATAAATCTGTATTAATAAGAGATAACAGAGATAGGTTATGGTTGGGTCTAGAGGATAATGTCAACCACCCGAACCAGAAAGTCTCCACACATTTTCAAAAAAACATTATGTACAAGCAGTGCAAATATAATTATGTGTGATTCAAGCCTTTAGCAATATCAGGAGACAGAGGATAGCACAAACATCCAATTATCAGAAAATTGATTAGTACCAAATTTTAAAAAGCATCCTCCACTGCTGCAAGACATCTAGATGCTGAGAGTGGAAGAGGCAGGGCTTCAGAGAATCTTTGAAAAAGAAAAAAGGAAGTGGATGATTAAACAAAGCATAGGCAAAATCAAACCTTGAAAGAAAATGTCAAACATTAAGTGCCAACATACTGAACACAGCCTGGGTCTTGGTGAGTTATAGCATTGGCTGTCAAGAAGAAACTTGAAAATAAGTGACCAGAAGTAGAAGCTTCAGAAAACATTACTTTTGAGGAAGAATCAGCTACACTGACAAGTAGGTAGTGTCCTTTAAAGACGTGGCAATGAAGGGAAAGAAAGAAGGGGGGAAATTAAGGATTCTACAGAAACAGAAGAAATAAGTCATGCTAGCCACCCCACCTCGCCCCTACATACATAAAACTGCCACCACAAAAACATTATCTATTAAAGGAATTACACTTCACTCTACTGACACTATAAAATACTTTTCAAGTAGGAAATTGCCCACGAAAGGCTTATTAAAAAAAATCAGACCAACACAATGCAAAACTATTCTGAAATGAAACAAAAAAGGGAAAATGAAATGAAAATTATCCCTCAAACAAAACTGTAAGACCAAACTCCAAACTAAAATATTCTCATACAAGCATTAGATATGTGTGTATATGTGTATGTAGCAAGTCTAGTTCACAACCTAAGAACAGAAGTGGGCAAAAACAGGAAGGAATGCCTCAAGAGTTTATCTAATCAGGAAAAATTTGAAAGAAAAGACAAAACCATCTCACAAGTGAAGAACAAATTACCACTGTCTGAGGAAGAAAAGATTCAAGTAGAATTTTAATAAACATCGTGAAGAAAAGAAGGAAACAACCAAACGAATGAAAATGACATGAAAAAGTAAAACAGGTCTAAGAGAAAAAATGCTAAAAATGGAAGGCAGTGAAGATTCAACATATGTATTATTGGAGTCCTGGAAGAAGAAGAAAACAAAGCAATGGAACAAAAGCAGTATTCATCACTATAATCGAAGAGACTTCCTGTAAATAAGAGAAAAATGTTAAAATCGACCTGAAATGAACAACTCTGGGACTTATCCTTGTAAACTATTGGACATCAAGGAAAAAGAAGAAATCAGGAAGGCCACTAGGCAAAATAACCAGTTTACTTATGTGGGTAAGAATATTAGCATGACCTCACACTTTGCAAGAGCAACATAAAAATCAATGCAATAAATAATGGAACATCACTTTAAGAAAAATTCACATAAATTCTTAGTCAGATTTCTGTATGCAGCTGAAGTATGAGGGCTATAGAAACACATAACTGTTTTCACATACCTTTCCTGGAAAACCATTTAGAAGATGAATTTCATCTAAATAAAAGATGACTTGGAATATATATCAAAATAACTGATGGTGAGCATTTATTTTATTGTAGTACTAATACTAAAATAAGAGTAGGGACATGGGTCAAAGAGTAGAATATAAACATATATTCTGTCCAACAGGAAGAATGCAAGTTAAAAAAAATGAGGGGAAAGGTGAGAGAGGAAGGGAAAACTAAAATAAAATGACCATGTATAGGTATTGGTGGGAGTCAAAAGGTGCCATTTAAAACTCACCAACTAGATAGAAAAAGTTAAGAACAAAGGGCATGATAAAAGTTGTATAATTATTTATACCTATGCACATAGATATAAGGTAGGTAAGTCCTAGCTGGAAAAGAGAAAGCAGTGGAGTTTTTTTTGTAGTTATATAGGCTGAAGACAAAAAGAAAAGAAAAAAAAAGATTGGAAAATATAAAATACATGGTTGGATTTTCCCATGAGTTCTCTGATGGTACCAGAAACTGAGGAAGATTGAGTAGGAAAGGCAGAGTGAAACATTCACTTGTCTCATAGAGCTTTGGAAACAAAGTTCCATCAGAGGAAGGGAGGCTTCAGCAAACCCACAATAGATGTTTCAGGGCATTTACCACATTTTTAACCTGCGAAAGATGGGTACTAAGTTTAAAATATGCCAAAGGCTGAGAAAAAAAGAGAATATTCAGGGTATCAATCAAAAGCCCAAGAGAACCAGGGCGCCTGGGTGGCTCAGTCGGTTGAGGATTGACTTGATTTTGGCTCAGATCCTGATCTCAAGATCCTGAGATAGAGCCCTGCATTGGGATCTGTGCTGAGCATGGAGCCTGCTTGGGATTCTCTCCCTCTCCCTCTCCCCCTCCCTCTGCTCTCGTGCTCTGTCTCTTTCTCTATCTCAAAAATTAATTAATTAATTAATTAATAAGCCCAAGAGGAACAATCATGAAGAATGGGGATGAACCAGAGGTGGACTGAATCTTATTAAATTAGCAACCCGGCATAAGACCTGATTGGAGGGCACCTGGGTGGCTCAGTGGGTTAAGCCTCTGCCTTCGGCTCAGGTCATGATCTCAGGGTCCTGAGATCGAGCCCCACATCGGGCTCTCTGCTCAACAGGGAGCCTGCTTCCCCCTCTCTCTCTGCTTGCCTCTCTGCCTACTTGTGATCTCTCTCTCTGTCAAATAAATAAATAAAATCTTTGCTATTTTAAAGATGCAATAAAAGCTATACTGATAAAAAAAAAAAAAAAGACCTGATTGGATTGATTAGCCTTTCATTCTATCTGATAAAAAAAAGAAAAAAATCATTGCTAATGGAAGATATTATCTGTAGCCTCTACAGTTAAATGCAATGTCCAACATTGTATACAATGCATACAATACAGTAAACATAAAAACATACAATAAAATGTTTTTAAAAATATGAAAAAGCAGAAATACATAATAGTAATATAAAAAGAAAAATAAAATCAAAGACCCATAGATGATCCTGATATTGCAATTAGAAGACAAGGCTTTTATTTTAAATAATATATGATTAACTTTAAATAAAATGGAGAAAAATATAGGCAAAATGGGTGAGATGTTTTCAGCAGAGAATTGGACTCTATAAAAAAGAATTTTAAATTCTCATTATTTTGCCTAAAGAATAATGTCTCCTTGTTTTGTTTTGTTTTAAAGATTTTATTTGACAGAGAAAGAAAGAGCACAAGCAGGGGAAGTAGGAGAGGGAAAAGCAGGCTCCCCGCTGAGCAGGAAGCCCAACACGGGACTTGATCCCAGGACCCAGGGATCGTGACCTGAGCTGAAGGCGGACACCTAACTGACTGAGCCACCCAGGTGCCCCTCCTTGTTTTGTATAACAATTTTAACTGCAAGACATAACATCAACAGAGGATCCTGTTTTATTAGTATGTGTGTACCTAAGACTGTAAGCACTGTAAGTTATCTAACAAAAAGAGCTAAACAAAGGCCTTAGTAAGTTTAATACAGTATAATATAAAGCAAAAATAAAAAGTGGGTCCCTAGGGTAAAATTGAATTTTTCTTCAAAATCAGGAAGAAAGCAAAACAGAAATCACCATTGGACTGTCAAAGAATAAAACAGACCACTAGAGCTAACACACAAATAAACAAAACACAAGCAAAACTGATACCTTGTCCTTCCTGCTGTACTGATATGTATATATTTATTTTTCCCCTACTGTATTTGTATTTAGATGTGATAAGTAAAATCTCCAAAATGACCTTTTCCCCTCAGATACGCTTAGGGAACATTTGAAATGATAAAGTTTATTATTAGTAACATGTTTTTCTTAAAGATTTATAATAGCATTTTCCCATCTAACCAGGCCAAGGATATTTTTTCCACCTCCAAAAGGGACAACCCTTTGTTCACTTCTAAGTTTAGATGTATTAGGTAACTGGATATTCCACCCTAATTTTATATCAATTTTTTACAAAATATAATTCATGTCTGAGTTTCTCAAGCCAGTTTTACTTAAGAGTCAGAGCAGGTTCTTGCCACTGGCCACTTTTACATTCTTTATTGCCTCTAGAGAAAATCACTACCAACAATATTTGACTACACATACCTGTGGGCCACTTGTTATTAGAAGTACCAATGACTGTCACTAAAACAGAGTCCTAGGTGCTGCTCATCTAAATGCTATAACATATAGATCTCCAGTCATCAACTACCTGCAGATCACTCATGAATTATCTATCAGCAGAAGGGAGTCTTGCTGCACCCTAGAGTTTGCCTAGCCTCTTCTGAACTACCCTGTTTTAACACTTTCCCTCCTCTACTGTTCTTCGTACACCTTGACATCCGGAAGAGTAGTGGTGGTATAGAAAGAAATACTCCAGTGTTAGTCCTCGAGTAGGACTGGGAAGTGGCAAACAGCAGTCTCATTACAACTGCACTGGTCTCACTCTTTAGTCCAAAGAGTGAGGAGATCTCAGATGGCTTATCTCTTCGAAGGGGAGAGCAATCCACTTAGTGAGGCCCCACTAAGGAACTCAACAGACCACTAGAGGAAGAAGGGGAGGAGAAGAAAGACGAGGAGGGGATAACTGGATAAAGTTAGGAGTATTATCAGTGTGACATACATCCAGAAGTTAAATCAAGACACTCCTTAGGCATCTGTTTACTTTTAGTGAAACCAGTAAGTTCAGTAGAACAGGATATACATCTCTGGGGGCAGGCAATGGCTTATTAATCACAAAAGAAAGGGCTCTTCTCTATTACCTTCCTAGGTAGGGCTCCACTTAACTGAAAACAGGACCCAAAGACTTAGAACTACCGACCAGAGAAACAACTACAGCCTTCTTTAGCTAAACCCTGTTCTAGCTAGTTTTTGGTTTAGAGGAGGGTAGATGGAAGCTGACAGGAGCAAACCTCAAGAGTTTTCTCTTATGACCCTACTGGGAAGGAGAAATAAACCATCTAGAGCTTAGTAAGGTGACAGCATCAGAGTGGACAGAATTTAGCTACAGTCTCTACTCTATCTCTCTTATGAATGTGTATAGGAATGTTTGAAACCAAGTGTTTGTTCACTAAAGTAAAGAAGAGGAATTTCTTTGCAAGTCCTTTGACTCATTATGACATCCTCTAGATGGCAGGAAATTAATGTAGCTTTCCCAGAACTCAGTGGGAACACATGTATGAGAACAAAAGGTTTAAAAGTGGTTGAAAAAGGAAAAAATGAATTAATTTTAACTTGAAAATGTATGTTTAATACAAAATTTTAAAAAGATTTCAAATGAGCTAAACCTTCCAATGCACAATTTTTTTTTAAAGCGTGAGACTAGGGGTGTGTGGTTGCTCAGTTGGTGGAGCATGCAGCTCTCGATTTTGGGGTTGTGAGTTTAAGCCACATTTTGGTGTAGAGATTACTTAAAAATGAAGTCTTTTTTAAAAAAGAAAAAAAAAGCATAAGACTAGAATTAAAACTTCAAAAATAAGGTAAAGAGTTATCACCAATCCATCCCACCTTATTTCCATGCTTTCTAAGAAAAGTAGATTCGGGAAGAGATCTTCTGTTTTGCTAAGGGAGAGGGGTGGTTATGGATTTAGAGAAACCCCAAAGGAGCCCAGAAATGGGACATAATGAGGGATGAGGGAGAAAAAGAGGAAGGGAAGGGAGGTAAAGAGGAGAAGGGAGGAGAGGGAAAGGGGGGGGAGGGGAGAGAGGAGAAAGGCAACAAACAAAAGAGAAAGACTCTTCAAAGGTACATTGTGGTTTTGCTGTGTGATCTGTAATTTTGCCCTTTTTACCATTTCTAAGTGGAATCTTTACTAGAAGTCTACATTATTTATTGATGTTTTATTGTCTGTATTGTGCATCTGTGCCAGATGTGAAATTTGTCTCAACAAAGCATCCGGATGAGGGCTGAGTTAGCTAAAGGAGGCCCAGTTACATCTCTGTATCTGTATAAAGCATTCATGTAGCAAAGGGCTTAGTAAAGCTGAGGTAAAATTGTAGCTCACAACCTTTCCCAGAAATCCTCCATCGATTCCAAACAGACCACTTCCTGACTATTGGAGAATATTTGAATGGCTTACATCAGAGACGAAAACTGGACAAGTAAAGAAGTTTATTTTATTCTGACTATTGCAATTTGGAGTGTAACCTATATCTGAATATTAGTGTCTCAGTGGTGGCTTTGCCTTAGATTTTTGTGGAAAGGAATGAACACGTGTCATTTTGAAGGTTTACAGTAGGGGTTGTTTTGCAAGCAGAAATCTCAGATACCTGAACAGGAAATATTTTTCTCTGTAGTTAGCAAGTTTCAGGAGGACCAAGAGTTCTGATCTTAGCTAATCAATCATGACAAATAGTTCTAATCTTAGCTAATCAATAATGAGACAAAGAATGAGAAACTGGAGGGTCTGTGCCTGGCTTTGTCAGCAGGTTTGGGCAAAAGAGTAAGGTCTGTGTTTGTTGGGTTTGTAAAACATAGTTTGTCTCAAAAAAATCTTAGGGATTAGAGTAATTTGTGTGGAATTTTGGTCAAAGTTTGGTAGAATAGTCCACAAAGTCAGCATTTTGTGTTGGCACTGTTCTTGGAGAAAGAGCCAAACCACTTGTTGTGCTCTGACTGTAGTCTAGAACTGAGAAGGGTTCTGGAAAAAAGCATTTGATTGGGGTGGGGGGGAGTACATACAAGCATAAGCAGAAAAAATATTAGAGATTGTGTTAAGGAACAAAAACAAGACTTGAGACCATTCAAGTGGATTCCAGAAAATTAGTGTGGTAAAGTCTTTTGACAGTTGGGTCAGGACTGTGGTGGCAATGGGGTACATTTCTTCATTAGCAACTTGAATGTTCTTATTTATGATGTAGATGTCAGAGAAATTTGGGGGAACACATATGCAGCAGTCACTTCCAAACAGCACATGTCTCCCCTCTGGGTGCCAAGATCAGACCGAGTGCCAGTCAGTTGTGGAGCACTGTGTGTTGAGTCTTTTGAAGTTCTTGGCCAACAAGTTCAATGTTCTTTATCACATTGTTTGCAGTGATGGTTATCTCCTGTAGTAGGATGTGGAAGATGTGAGAGTTTTTATTTTTAAGATTTTATTCATTTATTTGAAAGAGAGAGAATGAGCATGGGGACAGGCTGAGGGAGAGGGAGAAGCAGATCCCCCACTGAGCAGGGAGCCTGATGCAGAGCTCGATCCCAGGACACTGGGATCATGACCTCAGCCCAAGGCAGATGTTTAACCAACTGAGACACCCAGGTACCCCAAGATGTGAGTGTTATGACTCAATTCTTGAGTAGCCCATAGTGGAGATGCTCCAGACAAAAAGGTGGCTCAAATGTGGTCAGGCGAGGTCCTCAAGATCTCCTGCCAAGCTCTCAGCTTCCCTTTCAAGGGTGTCGTCAGGTCCAGCAGAGAAAGGAAGAATATAGTAACATTTTGGTGTCAGCCTTTGCATTTTAAGGAAACACAATTACTGGTAGACTGTCCAGATCAATAATAGTCATTGAAGAGGACAAAGAAGAATTTAAATACTTTAAGGAAGTGGTTGGGCTACATATCTGGTAAGGACTCACAAGATTGGATAGGTAATATGAGCCTGCCCAGTGCTAGGAGATATCAATAGGTCTGCTCCCATAGATGAAATACGTGTCTTTTGGAATAACCAAAGAAAATGGGGCAATTTTTTTTTTTTTTTTTTTTTTTTTTTTGTCATAGTGTTGTCTTTTCAGAGGTTAAAGCCTCTGCCTTCGGCTCAGGTCATGATCTCAGGGTCCTGGGATCGAGCTGTGCATCAGGCTGTCTGCTCAGCAGGGAGCCTGCTTCCCTCTCTCTCTGCCTACTTGTGATCTCTCTCTCTCTATCAAATAAATAAATAAAATCTTTAAAAAAGAAAAGAAAAGAAAATCCTCATGTAATTTAGACTTCCCAAAAACTTAGTTATTAAAGCCTACTGTTGACCAGAACAATAACATAAGCAGTTGGTTAATACATATTTTGTGTGTTATATTGTATTATAGACTGTGTACTTGTCACAAATTAAGCTAGAGAAAAGGAAATGTTACTACAAAAATCATACAGTAAAGAAAATACATTTATAGTATTATACTGTAAAACATCTGCGTATAAGTGGACCCGTGCAGTTCAAGCCCATGTTATTCAAGGTCAACTATGTAGACAGAAACTGAAACCTAGAAAATTCTTGTCTGTGAAATTGCCAGAGAAATAAACATGACTTTTCTAAAAGTGGTCCAAATAGGATTTGGTTATTTGTCTAACTAATATAAAATATAGGAAGAATGCCCTAGTGTAATGTGGGGAAAACAGCTAAGCTGCAGTTTTAAGGGTGGGAAATAGAATTTGAGGAAAAATGAAGGAAAGAGTGAACAAGGCAACAATTTTAAGAAAGATGTTAAGGTTGAGTAATCTGAGTTTAGCAAAAGCCATTCAAAGGTTTGGGGGGTCCTGAATATAGGTAAAATAAGGAATAGGAAAGAAAGAATAGTAGGGCAAAAAAGAAAGATATGGTTCAAGGAGGTTTTGATACTAGTCAGTAATAGAAAAATAGAAGGAGGATAACAAGATAACATAATAGAAAGATAATAGATAATATAGATAATAGATATATAGAAATAATATAGATAATAGATAATAGAAATATAGAAATATAGAAAGACGATAACAACAAAATATGGAGGGGATTGACTATAACACCTGTGGATGATCTCGTTCTGGTGTGTTGATTAGAAGCTGACACCCTTATGGTATCACACAGTTGTTCTTGAGAAAGCAGTCTACTTCATGTCATTATAGGGGAGGAAAATTTCCTTTTTTTCTTTCTACTCTGCCAGATTCCCTGACAAAAGATAGATTAACAAGAGAAAAACAATTCATGCAGTGTACATTGTGTGAGAGAAACCTCAATGAAGAGTAACTCAAAGGGTTGGTTAGAACTTCGGCTTATATAGCATCTTAGCAAAGGAAGAGGATTTCGAGTTTCTAGGGGTGGTAAATTGTGGGAAGGCAAATAAAATATATGGACAATTAGTGGAAGGTAAGGGCTAATAAAGTTTACTATGTAGATTCCTCAGGACTGATAAGAATCTATAGTTGTCTCCAGTGATTAACTTTTGTCCTTCCTGGTAGAAGAAATGGGACATTTATGTCCTCTTTGGAAGGTGGAGAGCTTTTCATGTATCTGCTTCTTCTCAGTTCCCTTTGGCTCAAAATAATCCTGTCAAAGTGACATATTTGGGGGGTGGCATATTCTGACCCCTACATCATCATCTGCTTCTTCAGTTCTCTCCAAAGACCTTAATTTAAGGTTTCTTGTTGAAGTGGATTTCTATTTGAAGTAAGACTTTTATTTTTTTTTAGTTGTGAAATGTGAACCCAAGGTTGTCTTCTCTGTTTTGGAGCAGGTTTGGTGGTAAGGCAGACTGTGTTTTGGTTGAGGACCACCCCCCCCCCCCAAAGTGTGTCTACTCCTTTCAGATATAAAAAAGGAAAAGAGTATCGGTAATTTGGGACTCTAACAGTGGGAGAAGAAGATGAAGAGGATTTGAGGTTTTGAGTTGCAGGCATGGAACCCAATTAAGGAGGTCAGGGAATCTCTTTAGTCATGATGTATAAGGGAAGGGCAATGGAGGAAAAGTTAGGGAATCGATTCTGGCGATAGCCAACTAATTGCAGGAATCCTTGGAGTTTGCTTTTGGTGTTGGGGAGAGGGAAATTGATAATGGTATTGATTTTTTTAGGAATAAAGTCTCTACTTCAGGGAGGATATCATGAGCTAGCACTTAAGGGCTGTTTGTTTTATGTTTAGAGATGTTATGTCCCTTTTGGGCAAGAGCTTGCAGTAAATATTGGACACTGACAACATCATTAAGCAGAGAAGGTCGTCTATATACTGAATTCGGGTAATGAGGCTCAGATATGCTCAGAGGATGGACTGAAGTTCCTCAGAAGAAGTTTGCCTGAGTCATGAGTGGATGAGACTGAGCAGTGGGGGAAAGAAGATGGAGTACAGTGTGGGGCTGTGCCTGACCATTTCTCATTCCAGACCTCCATGTCACCCCAAGTGCACGGTGCTCTGAGAAAGAGGAGCATAGTGCACGGTGAAAGTCTGCTGTGGGTAACTTGCCAAAAGAGCTCTTGTGGACTGGAGAGGGAGCTCCTGATGAGAGCCAGATTGCTACAGGGGTTTATTTGTTCAACTGTGGTTAATGAGTGTCTAAAACAACTCCATAGGGGCTAGCCTGTACTGTGTATGTGTGTGGGTGTAGAATTAAAAGAAGTGGAGTTTAAAATCAACTAAAAAATTAAACCCAGTTACTTAAAAAAAACAGGGAAATGGATTGAAGTCTGAGACAGAAATAAAGCCCAGCAGGGTAGGACCTTATTGCTGTAACACAGCTAACAGGATGAGAGAGAGAGAAAAAAAAAGTAGAGGAGGTTAAGTCTGAGGGTTTGTAAGGAGGCTGCTGAGGACAGCTCAACTTCCCAGTAGACAATATTTCATTTAGCCCAAGGCAGACCTTCGTCCCACTTGTGACTGTTCCCCTGGTGGCTGTCACTCAGCCTTGCAATGAGATCTATCCCTCGGAAAGGTCTGTATCCTGTGAGTTTCGACCCTGTGCTAGATGCTGGTTAGATACTGATTATACAAAGGTGAAAAAGACTGTCTGCATTTAAGAGCACTTTCCAGCAGGGAGACAGGCAGGTAAACAAAAAATAAAATTTATTACTATAAAAAAAAATGCAGTGTCATAAGGATTGTTTGAGGCCTCCACACAGAGGATCCCCAAGTAGGAGCACAGAATTCTCTGGAGGGTTAGAGTTTTGCCAGATGTGACAAGTGAGCAGGACTCTGCAGCTGAGCAGAGAAAGCAGAAAAGGGCATGGAACCAAGAAAACAATAAGAGCAAAGGTTAAGAGGACACAACACACACATTGTATTGTCTTGCATGGAGGGGGTGATAGTTTTCAAAGTGGTGAAAAGGCTGAGTGCCTAGAGTATAGGTGGGGTTCAGAGTCCTGCAAAGTGAGGTTGGAAGAACAGGTTGGGCCTGGTTGTAAAGGGCCTCGGATGCCAATTAGCAGCTTACCACACATGCAGTGTTGCTCTCTCAAAGTTCAGGGGATAAAATCTTGCAGAAGGAGAACTCTGGCAGCGGTGGAAGGGGGATGTAAGGGCAAGAATAAGGAGACGCTGTAGTCTAACGTGGAGGCCATTATAGCAGGTCTGATGACAGATGACTAATCTTAGAAATAGGTTGGGGTCAGATATTTCCAAGTAGGACCGGTAGAATCTGGTGACCTTGGAACACTCTGTGAGGAGCATGGTGGTGGTGTGGAGGGTGTGTTTTATAGCCGGGCCTGGCGAGTTCAGTCTGATGCTGGCATTCACTAGCCCTGTGACCCTGAGCCAGGAACAGACACGTTCAAAGTTCAGTTCTCTTCTGTAAAAATGGGCATAATTCCACTTACCTTTTTTTTAGCAAAGATTGAACGATACAACGTATGTGAACCTAAGCTTTTGTCTGGCACAAAATAAGTAATCCATAGGTTTGAGTGCCCTTCAGCAGGTGTTCATTGCCTCCCACATTTTGTTTCATGTGTGTCTTTCTAGGGGAAGTCTTACCTCCTGTACCCATTCCCTCCCTCCAAAAATGATAGGGCTATTTACTATTTCTCAGACATGGCCTATTCTCTCTCGTCTCTTGTCTTTGCTCATGCTATTTCTTTTCTTGGAATATCCTTCCTCTCCTCAGTTCTCATTGTTCTCTGGGGCAGTCAATTGGCCTTAAAGGCTCTGCTTCAAATTGTACCTCTTCTAAGAACACATCCTCAGTTATCCCACATGGAAATTATCTTTCCTTCCAAAGCATTCTATTGGAACCATTCTAATGACTCTTGCACTATACTGCACTTTACCTGGCTATTTTAGGTAAATATTTTCTCTCTTCTAGGCAGCATCTAGTTAATTTTTCTATTCACTGTAGTATTTAATTCAGTGTACGGTGTTATCAAAAGTAGACATTTGGGTTGCCTGGGTGGCTCAGTCGGTTAAGCATCTGCCTTCGGCTCTGGTCGTGATCCCAGGGTCCTGGAATCGAGTCCTGCATCGGGCTCCCTGCTCAGCGGGGAGCCAGCTTCATCCTCTGCCTGCCACTCCCCTTGTTTGTGCTCTCTCTCTATCTCTGACAAATAAATAAATAAAATCTTTAAAAAAAAAAAGTAGACATTTTATAGATTAATATGATTGACTTGGGTAGAAAATAGAGTAGTCAAGCAAATACTAGCTATGAGGACAGGAGGAAGATGGTATGTGTCCTTGCTAATAAGGAAATCAGTGGAGATATACTGCTGCCAATCCTAATTTTATTACCCCCATTTCTAGTTCTGCCTTTGTAAATCACAGTTCCTCCACGGCATCTAAGTGTGGCAAAATTCAGCATATATGGCCAGTAAAGAGTGTTTCAGACAACATGATCCTACTAGTTTACTGAGTTTTTGGCTGGTTTGTAGGTTTGACCTGTTTTGTGAGCTATAGGCTTAATTTAGATGAGCGGCAAAGACAATACTTGCTCTGGTTCTTCAGTGTTATTTCTGTAAGAAAAATACATAGTATAAATATTATATATATTTAAATATATATGTTGTATAAAATACTTAATATTTATACTATATGTTTAATATATTAGTATATATTAATATGTTAATTATTAATATTTTAATATATAAATATATTAAAATATATAATATAAACATAAAATTACAATCTAGGCTAACAGCAGATTGTTTTAAAATTAAATTATCTGATTAAGTAGCACACTCTTTTTTCGCTTAGAAGTTTTAACTTAGTAAATCTGCATGGCTTAGTTTCATGAAATTAGTTTGTGGTACCTTTAAGCATAGCAAAAGACACTAGAGGAAGATGGTGTTGAACTCAGCAGCCTGGAAAACCATCCTGTAATGAAAAGTTACAGAGGAAAAACTAGCATTTGTGTAGTGGACAACCAAATGTGTTAAGTTTTTCTTAACCCTATCTGTAAAGAAAAGCAAATTTTGAAAACAAATGCCTAACATTTGTATTGTTTTTAAAAATGAAAAAGAAACAGCCATTGTTTATGTGAAAGATCTTTATTTTCTTTTGAGCAGTTTTAAAACAAATAAATTATCGTCCAGGTCACTAACACAATGAGCGCATGTTAGCAGTAACCTTATAAATAAAAGGCACTTCTGGCACAATCACAGTAAAGTGAGATAATTTGATAGTTATTTATCTTACCACCTTATAAAATTGCTCATTTCACATTGTTCTTTCAATGTGCTTCAGTGAATTGTTGCATTTAAAAAAAAATGTCAAAGTCCCATCATGAAATGTACTTCTGTTGATTGACGTATTTTCATTTTTTTTATTGTTAATACCATCACCAGTGAATCACATCTAAAAGACATTTTTAAATATTACCCTTTATTCCTGCGCTTTACAGTGTCAAAAGATAGTGTTTTAAGTACTCAGACGTAAATGAAGTGGAACTCAGATATAAACCTCCTTTACATAGGAATAAATGTTGGGTAAACCAGAGATTTTTGTTGTTTTTATTGTTTATTCTTTTTCAATGATTTTATTCTGCTGTTATTTCTAATTATACAATTTTGTGAATTATATGATTTTGTAAGGTAGACTTTATAATATTTTTTAGAAAACAGGCATGATGTAATTTTTTAATAAAAATTAAGTAAAGTTAGCTTCCCAGTGCCAAGTCAAAATTATGTTCTCTAAAGAACATTCACAAGTGCTCTCAATTTTTTCATAAACATATGTACAGATAATCACAAGTATCAGCTCACCTGATTAGAATAATTTTCTTATAAAGAAAACACCCTTCATACATCCTTTCACAAAGATACTATTGTATGATTAATATTGAAACCTAACTAAGCTGAACAAATGTTTATCAAATTTTGTACCCTGTGTTTTTTTTTTTATTTTCAGGCTTAAAATAAAATTAAAAAATTATGAAACACTATAAAAATTGTCATAAGTTGAAAGCTATATTGACATTGTATCTTTCTAAATAAACGAAATATTCTTTGACATAAACTATAATACAAACAGCACATTTTAACTATTTTTTAAAGTAAATATGAATTATAGAATTTGGCTAGAATATTCTGATATAAAGTAAAAGTAGAATTATTTCATACATAATCTGAGAAGTTCCAGGTGTAACTGACAGTGATTTTTAAAATGTAAACATTATCTTTCCTTTGTGTAGCTGTGTTATTGTTCAATTAAAAATAGTCCATATATGACAATTAAATATTATTCCATTTCTAATTCTCTATGTAGTCATGATAAGAATAACCAAAAACCGATGTCAAAATTACATTCTTGATTTATTTGAAAATGCAGAAATAGTCTTAAGAAACCATCAGCTATGCCTGAAATATTTCCTAAATTATTTTTGATTATCAATTGTATCAACATGAGTAATTTCATAAAGACCCCTAGATGCTATACAATAGTTTATGGTGCACAGACTCTTCAATCAAAAGTTTCTATTGTGCACATATGTTGAAATAGAACTTCCCTGAGATGAACTATCTTGCTGGCCCATAGAAAGAACCCTGTAAAACTGTATTCAGATTTTAATCTGAATTATAATCTAATCTGACATCCACCCAAGATAGGTATTAATAGATTTTTATCATCAGTTGATTTGCACTAATATTTCTTTTAGTTGACTATTTATACATTTATTACTAAACCAACGTAGTCAGATAACTTGTTGAAAATAAAACTTTTCAGAAACAGCTACTTTAGGAGATACTTTCGAGTACAAAAATCAGGAATCCTTTCTATGCTTTTAAGGTGTACTAACATTTAACTACTTGAAAGATAAAGAAAATGCATTTAAAAAATCAAGAAGTTTCGCAAATATCCATGTTGCTCCTGTCAGAAGAGTTTTACATTTTAAAATATCAATCAGACAAATGTTAATTAGCTTAAAGGATTTTTTTCTTTCATTCATATAACCAGGTAGGATCTCGCTCATGTATTTATAATTAGGAAGTCATTCACATTAAATAACTTCTTCTCACTGATTGATCTGTGAAATGCTGCTGAGATAATTTTCAGACTTCATTATAAAATTTGTCCACTCCTGACAAATGTCCTCCATGGAGAATTCTGCACCACCATATTCCAGAGGAAGAATGTCTGGGAAATGCTGAAGTAAGCTTTGTTTGTAATTGTTCCCGTGCATGTGAATCTGAAACAGCCAAAATGTTTTAGAAGATATGCCCTTAGTCTCTCAGTAGATTAGATATATTTCAAATGTAAAATCAACACCATAAAATAAGGCATTCTAATGACTTTCAAGATAGGAGAGCATGTATAAATGCTATGCCCTTTATTTCTCTGCTTATGTAAGAATTATACTTAAATTTCTATTGTGCTGCTTATGAGTCTAACCATCTTATTGTTTTTTTATATGTATTTGTATTTGTATATATAAGATTTATAAAAAGATATTCTGTCCTCTTTCAAGAATAGGTTTTTTAAAACTGTAAATAAAATTATTTTATACATTCTATTCCCTAATGTACAGGTGATTCTTAGCCAAATATCTGTTCTAAAAATGATAAAATTATACTACCTGGTATTAGTTCATATGAATTAGAAGCATATATTTGCACACACAGCTACATATATGGAGAGTATTTTATGTAGTACAGTTGATGGATACTCTCAGCTAGAACAGAATTAAGAGACAATTGTGATGGTTTAGAACCTTAAATTTTCAAATACTTAAACTATAAAAAGTGATCATATGATGCTATGACGTTAAAATAAAGACTTAGAACCTTCAGTTAAAAGTGCATCTTGCTAAAAATAAATAAGTACCCTTTTCCACCTGCTAGAGTAACTGTTCATCTATACATTCAATGATCATTTAAAAGCAGCTACTATATGCTAGGATATAAGAACTGAAAAATGAATGAAACAAGTTTCCTATACTCGGGAACCTCACAGTCCCAATTCTTGATTTCTTCTGAAATGTTTAAAATATCATCAGCTAACGAAAAAAATTCTATTTCCTCAGAAGGGGGCAAATAAAAACATTCACAGGATATTGCCAAAAGGTTGAAAGAGAGGAGAATGGCTTGATTGGGTCCCCATCTCTCTTACTTTGGCAAGTCTGTTTCATGTCAGATACCTTTCCCTGAAATGTTTTACCTACCTTCTCAATTTTTTTATTTTTCTTTCTTTTTTGCTCATATTCTCCTACTCATTAGGTTCAGTTTATTGGTTTTGTTTTTATTTGTCCAGAATATAACCCAAAATAGAAATACTTATTTTTAGATCTTTCAGACTTAAACAAAATGTGTCAGCTATTATCAAGCTACACTGGAAGAGAGACAAAAATGAGCCCCCCAAAACTGACTTTTCTAAAAATACTAAAATGAAAAGTGGCCATCTTCATAGGTGTGGTTCTTCTTATAGACAGATAAAAATTCCTGCTGGATAACTCTACAAATTATCCTTTATAGATTAACATAGAAAAGTGGTTGCCATTCTTGGGAAGGTAGGAAATCAAATTTGGAAATCAAATTTTATTTTTAATACTTGAAATCAAATTTTATTTTTAATACTTGAAAAATCCTAAGAGATATTAGATATTCACCTGAAGTAAGGCTCCACAAGACTGGTAAAAACAAAAACAAAGAAACCCATCAAATCTCTTTGCTTTAATTAACATGACATTAAGTCACATACCTTGGGTACTATGGTTTTCAGTTATGCATGTCTAATTTAAATACATTTATTTTTTATTTGCACAGATAATACACTTATATGGCTAGAAATCAAAACAAGATAAAAGATACAAATGAAATGCCTTAGTCCCTACTCAAACCTCATCCACACCTCTACTCTATTACATATAGTTAGGTTGCTTTCTTGTCTATATCCGTTTAATGCAAATATAACTAGAGATTCTAATTTCTCCCCTTTTTATACAAAAGGTAGCATACCATAAAAACTATTCTTCCTTTCTTTATTTCACTTTACAATCCATAATGAAAATCTTACTGTAGTCCATTGTGTTGACATATCTGTTTATTTAACCAGTTCCTAATGATGAACACTTGGTGGTTTCCAGTCTTTTGCTGCAATGAATCCTCCTGTATCTGTCATTTTTGTTTAAGTGCTTGTATAGCCCTGGGATAAAATCCCAGACGTGCAAAGGCTGAAATTTTGATAACTATTACCACACTGCCCTCTATAGGGAATATACCATTTTGCACTCCACTTCAATGAATGAGAGGCTGTTTCCCCCCACAGCCTAACTTGATTTTTCAATACTAAAAAGGAATTTTAATTTATAAAAATGGTTTGTTAGATAAATACTTAAAACACTGGGGAGGGGAGGTAATAATGCAATCCTTAAATAAGAAGGATTGGAACATTTGGTACGGAAGAATAGTGACTTGAATATGTTTTACTTACCCGTTCCTTAATTTTTTCAGTCAGGAATGGTTTAATCATGGAAAAGACAGCATGGAAAATTATTGGCTCATTTATCAAATGGATACCACGGACCTTTAATGGAAAGGAATCCTGTTGAAATTAAAGAAAAAATCACTAATAAAAAAGCGTAAATCAATATATATTCCTATTGACCAGTCCCTTCTCTGAATACTTGCTATACTTAGTGCAGTATCTAAAGTGGGATTTTATTTTCAGAATTATTTATTCCATCAACACAATAGCCTGCTTTGCAGTTCACAGTCACTAGATTAGGGAAAGATCTCTAAAAAAAAAGGTTTCACCTTTTAGCTTAGACAAAGTATTTTAAGAAAGACCTGCATCTTTTGTAAGTAAGACACAGAAAATATCTTCTCCAATCACATATAAATGTTCTTTCAAGGAACCAATGAGTCATTTGGACATATATATTTAACAATTTTCCCCCAATTTTTATTTTGAGAAAAAAATTAAAATCTCATAGAAGCTGAAGAAATAATAAACACACACTTTTAAACTTTTGACACAGGTATAGGTCTTTCACATCAAAGTAATATAGATTTATTTAGAAAGTTTAAAACGTTAAGAGTTAAAAAAAACACTTCATCAATTAGTTTTCTTATCCAAAATGTGTTAATATATAGATTTCTCCTGCCAAATTTCTTTCACGCAAAATTCTTTTTCTTCCCCCATGCATAGCTTTTTTTTTTTAAAGATTTTATTTATTTATTTGACAGAGAGAGAGAGAGATCACAAGTAGGCAGAGAGGCAGGCAGAGAGAGGGGGAAACAGGCTCTCCGCTGAGCAGAGAGCTCGATGTGGGGCTCGATCCCAGGACCCTGAGATCATGACCTGAGCCGAAGGCAGAGGCTTTAACCCACTCAGCCACCCAGGCGCCCCCTTATGCATAGCTTTTACAGATGTGTTATCAATTTGGAGCTTTTCCTTCCAGGTTCTTTCTATGAATAATCTTATTTTAAACATAATTGCCAGTATGCTCTCTAAATAATTTTCACCCTGTTTTGTTTCAGTAACATAATACGATTTTTGTACATATCATGAGTTTTAATATTGTTGTGATAATCCATCAAATAGATATACCATAATTTTCCTATTTCTGGACAAATAAGCTGTTTCTAATTTTCATCTGTAAAAATTGATGCTATAAGTAACTATATTTATCCAAGGCAATGGTGGTTATAAACACAACTCTTACATTCAGATGACCTGAACTGGAATTCTTGCTTCACTGCAAAATGTGTGTGCTTGGGCATTGCTATGTCACCCCTCTGACATAGTTAATTAATCTGTAAAATGGGAAAAATAACAGCCATAGGCTTGTTTGGCCATTAAAGGGTAATACACTGGAGACACTTAGCAAAGTACCTGGCACATAGTAAGCTACTATTGTTATTATATATGAAGTCTTTACTGTATTTCAGATTATTCTCTGGCTAGGTCCCCGAAAGTAGAATTACTGGATCAAAGATGATGGCCATCTTAAAAAACCTTTTAATTTCTGAAAGAACTGTATCAATTTATACCTACCAAGAATATAACATTTTATTGTACCACAGCTATAAATATTGTTTTGAGTAAATCTTTTAATTTAGGAAGAAAATTTTAATAATAGAAAGTGAAAGTTACCATGTTACTGTTTAAATGTATAAATTCTGTGGCTACTAATTTTGAACATATTTTCAGTTTCTTGCAACATTCTTTCTTTTATGGGAAAAGAAAGTATTATTAATACTTATGAATTAATAATACTTCCTCTTAGCATTATTGAATTCTCTATGTATCACTTTAAAATTATTTAATTTTCTACTAAATGTACTATCCTCTTGCTTTGTTGAATATATAACTAAATTTAAATCTATTATTTGGAATTAGTATCCTAAAGAGTTAAAATATACACTTACTGTAAGAACAGCAGCAATCTTCTTGGCTACAGATGGGGTAATTTGAAAAGCATGAGAAAACTGCCAGCCTTCTAGATCAAAGACAGCCTTGATACCATTCCGCTGAGTTTCTACCTCCTGTACGATAAGCTCGGATGTGATTAGACTTACACGAAAAACCTCATAAGCTGTGAAAACTTTTGGGTCCCATTGTGCTAAAAAAAAAAATTTAAAAATAACATATCTCAACATAGTGTAAAGATACAGGAAGATTTACAAAGGGACACTAACTCTTTTGAGACTTAAAAGATCAGTAGAAATAAAAACATGTACAAAGATATGGATTGAGTAATGGATCAAATTGGTGGTCCAAAAACATATTCCTGCTTTTCCCTCCATCCTCAGATCCCTAGCGAAGAACAGATTTTTAAGAGCATTGGGGAGAAGAGAATGACTGCAGACTGGATTTGATTGCCAGATGAAGCTACAGCCCAAAACATTCAGGAGAGGGTTGTGGCTAAAGATGAAAATGTCCCCAGGTGTGCTCCCACCTCGGAGGTGTTGGAAATGGGAAAAGCAAGGGCTTTTGGATGATAAAGGATTATAAAGAGCAACTAGGGCCCTATAGTAACCAAAGAGGTTGCTAAGGGAAATGGATGAAGAACAGATGGGCAGGCTCATGTGTCAGACACCCCTCGGTGGCAATAGCACATGGCTGTCATGTCTGTACAGGCCAGAACAGTAAGTGTGGGCTTTGGAAAAAAGCCAGGGAAGCACTCCGGTAGCTGCCCACACCCAGGGGAAACAACAAAGAATTACTGACATTCCTGTCCTCTCCCCTCCCCCACCAACCCTGGGCAGGCCAGGGCAAGCAGAAATGACAGTAATGGACAGGCAAACAGGTGATCTTAAAAGAAGATAGACATTCAGTAAGTATTATAACATTTTTAAAAGTACAAAGAAGAGGGGAACCACAATAGACAAAGGCACTAAAACCTAAGGGAACAGTTAATAAGGCAAGAGACATTAAAAAGAAGCAAAACAGTTTCAGTGAGGGAAGAAAAGGGTAATGTAGGCTATTAATATAAGAACAGGTTATTATTTAAAAGAATCAGTTGAGATCTTGGAAATAAAAAGATGATAATTCAAGCAAATCTCAGTTGATGGGACAAACAGCAGAAAAGACATAGCCAATGATTGCATAAGTGGTTTGGAATACCAAGCTGAGGAATTCTCTGAAAAGAGCCAAGAGTTAATATGTATGCATCAAAAGACTCATGCAGCTAGAGCCAGAGTTTCAACATCCAAATAATTAGAGTTCTGGAAGGTAATAATGCAGAGAATAGGAAAGAGGGAAAAGAGAAATAACAGTAGAGAAAAATGTTCCAAAGCTGAAAAAAATGCAAGTCTTCATATTGGAGGTTCCAAGGAGTGCCTAAGGAGACAAATGAGAAAGGAAAAAAAAAAAAAAAGATTCATGACTAAGTAATGGTGAAGTTTCAAAATACCAAAGTTTCTGGCTTGGACAACTGGGTAAAGTGGTGGTACCATTTACTGAGACTGGAAACAGCAGAAGAGAAATGTTTTGGGAGGAAAAGATCGTAGGTAGTTTTGGACATGTAAAAATGGTGGCTGAGAGACATCCAGCTGGACACAGTTGGAACAGGGAGTTGCTCGTATGGATCTCTGGGGACAGGAGATGGTGGGGTGAAGACAGAAATCTGAGAGTTGTTTGTACTTGTATGACAGCCTACGACAGGGATTATCTTAGGTCTATAGAAAGTAGCATAAGAAGAGGAAGCTGAGGCCAATGCGCTAAAGAATTTCAGAATTGAAAAGGTGATAGAACAAGTGATGCCAACAAAGGAGCTTCTGAAGGAGCGGCCAGTTAAGTCAGGAAAACATCAGGAGAACGTGGCATCAGAAAAGCCAAGGGAAGAGGACAGCTCAAGAAAGAGGAAGTGGTTTGCTGTGTTGAGAGATCAAGTAAAACAGAACGAAATGTGTCCATTAGATTTGGTGAAAAGAAGGTCACTGACGATTTGTTAAGGTCATTTCAGCACAGAGGTGGAAGCGAAACCAAGCCAGGGTGGATCGAGAGGAATTGTGAAAAACTGTGTGAACATATGGATGGTGAACATCACTGATTTGAGATGTTCGACTGAGAATGAGGAGTAGGGAGATGGCTGGGGTGGAGGCTGGAGGGTCTTGTGGGATTGAGGAGGAGTTTTTGTTTTGTTTTGGATGGTTGACCCCTAATAGATTTAAACGTTGGTGGGAGTGTCTACTGGCGAGGAAAAAATTGAAGATAGGAGACAATCAGAAGTATTCCCAGAAAGGCACAGTGGGATTGCCTTTTGCTTTTTAAGAGCCTCAGCTGCCTGGTAAAAATTTGAGTAATCAATTCATGGGTAACACAGCTCAAATATACTATACTACTTCAGACTTTGGCAGAAAGCTACAATGGTGAAAAACATGAACAGAACGATTGAAAGTCTGCAGTCAAGAAAACAGTTACTGGCCTACATTCCCGAGCTCACCAACATAGTTGTCTAGATGTGTGCTGTCCAATGGGGTAGCCATTAGCCATGTGTGGCTATTTAAATTTAAACCAATTAACATTCAATAAAATTAAAAATTCAATTTCTTAGTTGCAAAAGCCACATTTCAAGTGCTCAATAGCCACACATAACTAGTGGCTATTGGAGAACAATTTCATCATCATGGAAAATTCTATTGGCTAGCGCTGGTCTAAGCTCCTTTAAGGCAAAAGAAAAACATGCCTTAACTTCTTAATTTCTTTTCCAGCATCTATTTAGCATTTGTTGAGTGCTTATCATATGTCAGGTAATGTTCTAATTATATTTCATATGTATTCCAGGATTTAATGCTCACAGCAACCCCGTGAGATAGGTTTTTACTACGCCTGTTTGATTATAGGGGATTATAGGTACAAAGCCGCTCATGTAGCTAGAACAAAGCAGAGCTGCAGTTCCAACCTGGGCAATGTGCTATAGAACTTGTATTCCTAAGAACTAAGCCAGAGTCAAAGCTTAAATACTCACTGTTAAATTTAATTTTTGCTGCTGCAAAATAATAGTCTCAAAAGGCATAAAATTACACCTGCTGGCTTGTAGGCTAATAATGGCAAAAACTGAGTTTCACCTTGTGTTGCCCTGATGGACTGGAGAAAAAGGCTCTGTGCATTTTCTCACCGTTTTCACGGCAGAGATCGTACCTAGGGAAAGGTGGTTATGCTAATGTTCCACCGAAAACCTCTACCACAGATTTCCTTTTTTAGTTTCTCCCATTAATTCAATCACATTTAGGAAATTTATAAATCTTTACCCTACCCTTTCCTTTTACTCCTAAACCTCCTCTGAGTTTTCCCTTTTCTTCCTAGAATAATATCTTATTCTACATAATACACAGGAAATTTGCTGCATGCCCTTCTGTTCTGACCATCACTAACCTACGTGTTTTCTTTTTTCTTTTCTTTAAGATTTTATTTATTCAACAGAGAGAGAGAGAGAGAGAGAGAGAGCAGAAGCAGAGGGAGCGACAGGCAGAGGGAGAGGGAGAGGGAGAAGCAGGCTCCCTGCCATGCAAGAAGCTGATGTGGGACTCCATCCCTGGCCCCTGGGATCATGACCTGAGCTGAAGGCAGAAGCTTAACTGACTGAGCCACCCAGGCGCCCCATCCTACATATTTTCTTGATTTTAAAATCTCTTTTAGTTAAAGGGTATACTTAAATCTTAATGTACCACAAGAAACCCTCTCTCTAAGCAATAGAAGACAACTGATGCAGTGTTAAGGTATGTGTGTATGTATTTATTTATTTATTCATAAAGCTTTTATTTTTAAATAATCTCTATACCCAATGTGGGGCTTGAGCTCACAACCCCGAGATCAAGAATTGCACATTCCACTCACTGAGCCAGCCAGGTGTCCCCGTGTTAAGGAATTTATGATCAAAGGAACACATTTGCTTTTTCATTATCCAGGTGTCATTTTTACTTCTTAACTTGCCCCAGGTAATTTATGAACAAACTTGAAAAAATTCCAGCCAGGCAGTACAGAGCCAGGACACTTGCAGAAAGGTTTTAGTTTTATGTTCCTGGGACCTTCGAGTAGCCCAGATAAAATATAAGATGCCCTGTTAAAGCTGAATTTCAGATAAACAACAAATAATTTTTTAGTATGCATGGGGCATACTTATACTGAAAAATTATATCCTGTTTCTCTGAAATTCAAATTCAAACTGGACATACCATATTTTCATACAATCTGTGTTTACTCGCTACGTAAAACATAAATACTACCTTTACTCTGGCCACTCTACCTCTAAAGAACTTGGAGAACCTCGTTCATCGTCCTGTAACACTAGTGGGGCAACAAAAGGACAGGGCAGACATTGTGATATCTGTTTTATGGACGATGACTTCATGACTGACCCAATTGTACCTGACACATAAGCTAGAGCAAACAACAGGAATCATTCTACTGGGTCTTCTGATACCCTAAAGAATTAAATGCTGGTTGATGGACACTGGGGAGGGTATGTGCTATGGTGAGTGCTGTGAATTATGTAAGACTGATGTTTCACAGACCTGTACTCCTGAAACAAATAATACATTCTATGTTAATAAAAAAAATTTTAATGCAGAGCCTTCTTGCAAGATCATAAACAGTTGAGTTACAGGCATGTATCTTATCTATAATCAGGTAGGAAAAGCAAGTCTATAAATATTCTAAAGTTCCCTAGAATATTTACAGATGTAAATGTAAATTTACATCTTCGTAAATTTACAAAAGTGGTTATCTTTGTCCTTTCCGCTAGGCCACAAGAGGATGCTGGGAGCCGCGTGAGTCCTTCTTCCTCACACGCCATTTTTAATCACACGCAGGTCTAAGGAAGGGGCAGTTGCTAACCTACAGGAAACACTAGGAAGGCCTAATGGTGAAAAGGGGAAACTGTGACAGGAGGGGTATGTGTAATACACTGCCTTCAGCACTACCCAGGGATGCCGCTTTCCTACTGGACCCTCCCCCGTCCCAGAGAATGAGCCCCTGCCTCCTCAGCCCTGGGTCTTATCCAACTAGCCATCACTCCAGAAATATTTACTAAATACCTACCATGTACTAGGTCCTGGTTTCAGTGTTAGGATACAGTGACCAGAACAGAAAAAATCCATGCTGTCGTGGAGCTTGTGTTATTATGGTTCAGAATTCCTACTGGATTTCCTACTAAGCATTTTCTAAACCCTTCGCCTTGATCTTTTTCACCTCCCCCCACCCCCATTTCTCTACTCTGTTTTCTTTCTCTCTTATTTTATACAGCTGACTGTGTGGAAGAATGGAAGCAAGATTTTCATTGGTTTCTAATTCTCACAATTGCCATTTTATTGTTTTGAGGGATATTATTACAATCTAAATTAAATCTAAGTTAAAGCCTGAAAAGCCAAAGTCCTTTTTTTTTTTAAGATTTTATTTATTTAATTGACAGAGAGAGAGATAACACAAGTAGGCAGAGAGGCAGGCGGGGGCGGGGGGGGGGGGGGGAACAGGCTCCCCCGCTGAGCAGATAGCCCGAGGCGGGGGCTCAATCCCATGACCTGAGCCGAAGGCAGAGGCTTCAACCCACTGAGCCACCCAGGCACCCCTGAAAAGCCAAATTCTTAAACATGGACTCCTAGAGCTTTCAATATATGGCAGCCAAGAAAAAGAAAGTAAAAGGAAAGCAGCGCTGTACATGACTTACCGATTCTGTAAATAAGAACTTTGCTGCCAGTGGGATCTCTGGCTCTCAGAACTCCAAGGTAACCAGCCTTCAGAAGGCCAAGAATACTTCGAGGGGACAGATCTGCACTTATTTCTGGACATTCTGCTCTCCACTTATAATAGTTTTTCAGTAACTGGAAAACAAAATAAAAATTGTCTACAGAGGGCATATGTGGTAAGCACTTCGTAAAAATGGAAGCGAAGCCCTGGCATTATGTAGGGCCCTTACCATCTGTTATGTCAGGATTTTAATCTGGGGTATTTTTTTTTTTTTTTGTAAAAACTCGAATTCCTTTCATCAAGGATCTCAGGTGACAAGACTTCATCACAAATTCAAAGTTGAGTAATTTTCATTCGTCTCCTATGGTTGGTAGTCTCCAAAGACAGCTGCCAATAATACCTCCCCTCCTGGTAGACACATGCCATTCATCCCATTAGAAGTGGAATCCAGTTGATTCATCCCCTCAGAATCTGGAATGGCCTTACATTTTGCTTTGGCAGAAGTGACACTGTGCTAGTTTAGGAAGGCTCGGACTTTCTGCGTTTGCTTTTGGGGACCCAGAAACCATTTAAGAATAAGATTACTAAATAGTCTATGTGGAAGGAGGCACTGGACAACCAGAGCCCATCTTAGTCTGGTCTCTGCCAAGTTCCCATCTGATGCAATGTGGATCACAGACGAGCCATCCCCACTCAGCCCTGCCCAAATGAGAGAATCACAGACAAATAAATAGTCGTGGTTTAAGCCACTAAACTTGTTACTCAGCAGGAGATAACTGAAACATCCGCCTTTAGTCCATTCTGAAAAAAGGAAAAATAGAAATCAATCAAATGAAATTAGCTCTACAAATATTTTTGGAGCATCTACAATGTTCTATATGCTGGGTAGGCATGTTCTATATGCTGGGTAGGCACTTGAGTTACAGCCGTGAACAGAATAAAATGCCTGCGCTCATTGCGGCTGACCTGCGAGTGACAACTGGATCACCCATGCCATGCTACGTAGTGAAAAGTTAGATTCCCAGGCTGCTGCGTCAGAAAAACCATGGCTCTACCACGTATCACCTGTGTGATCCTGGGTAAATATTTAACTCCTTTGTGTCTTGTTTCCTCCATATCTGCCCTGTAGGGTTAAGCGTAAAGCATACATGGGCATAATGAGTGGTAGTTACCACTGCTATTGTTGTAATAGGAAAGTTATCTGGATTTATTGCTCATCTGAGTATCTTAGCGCAGGTTTATGTTAAAGATAACTAGAATTTTTTTTGGTTTCATTTTTCCTACAAAAAAAGAGCTAAATCAAAGATGCAAAGGAACAGCTCTATACCGTTGCTATACTTTCTACTAATAGAAAAACAACAGAAATCAACTTTGTTAGTTGTGGTAAGCATTCTGAATGGGACAGTATGCCCAGATAGTAGGTCTTGGTAAAGTATGGTCTGAAGGAATCCTGGGTTTTGTTGTTGTTGTTTTTTTTTTTTCATTTTAAAAGAACCACCAATAAATGGTTACTCTGCATTTACAAGTAATACAGATATTGCCAGTATATCGTGGAGAATACTAAAATCAAATTATGCATTTAAAGTCTATTATGGTTTAATTTTCCTCTTCAAAATATTTAGCATTCTCAATTTTTGTAACATGACAATATGTTTGGGTTTTTTTGTTTTGTTTTAAAGATTTATTTAATTATTTTGAGAGAGAGAGAGAGGAGAGAGCACAAACAGGAGGGGCAGAGGGAGAAGGAAAGAGAATCTCAAGCAAACTCCACACTGAGCGCAGAGCCTGAGAGAGTGCTCGATCTCACAACCCTGAGATCAAGACCTGAGCTGAAACCAGTGTCGGACGCTTAACCGACAACGCCACCAGGCGCCCCAACCATATGTCTGTTTTGAGTTCAAAGAGGTCTCCTAGCAATGGGGAATGGAAGTTTGGATGAAAGGAAGGGATGAATTTCATATTTGAGAGTCATTGGAATAAACATGACAGGTGTAATCACAAAGTAGTAATGACCTGGAGGAGAAATTACAAATACAAATTTAAAAGCCAAGTAGATGGTGAAATTCTGAATCTGGGGCAAGTTAATGGCTGGCAAGGGCTGAAGAAAGAGAAAAGCTGGCTAGACTGGAGGAGCAGCGACACCATGGCACACGGATGGGAGGAAAAAGTTATGCGTGCCACCTGCCCCTCTCCCCACTCTCTCCCTGGTGTTGTCTTTCTAATTTTCTCTATCTCTGTTTTTCTCCCTCTCATTTCTTCATTTAATAAACATTTCTGAACTCTTTAAAAAAAAAGAATGTTGCATGGGTTAAATAAAACTGCAAGGTAGGAAAGAAAGAAGTCCCTATATCAGGCAACAAAGAAATAATTGGTGACCTAAATAGCAATTTCCGAAAGCAGAAAGTACAAAAGGTACATTGTAGATTCTGATATATTCATTCTACTCTACGAGTTTCTCTTCCTCCTCCTGTCTTAGAGGGCATCAGAATAAGTGTAAAAAGAATGTTACAGTGTTCATTACTTTGATAGTTCCCTCAGATACAAAAATAGTCCTTTTAATTCTGATTCAAGCAAAACGCTAGAAGCAGCATATTAGCTCCTATATAAAAATGACGATTTTAATTTCCCATGGAATGACAGAAGTTGTAGCTTCATTAAAAGGGATCATTTAGGTAACAGGCAGGGTCCTCAATTTATTCATCTCTGCAGAGTGCTGGGCACCCAGGAGATAGGTACAAGTGTTGAATGAAAGAATAAACTAATGCATGAGTAAACCAGTCGAATTCACATACTTGAAAAACTGACTTTTTCATAAAGATGCGCAAATCACTCTCCTGCCTTTGACATTTAACTTTTGCAAATTGAAATATCTAAACCTGGATCTTTGATCATTAGTTTTCTGCTGACAAATAAATTCAAAACTCGGCTGACATAAATAAGTTATATAAATGACATAAATTACTACTGAGCAATTCTCAAACAAATCATCAAAAGTCCACAACAACAAAAAAATTGGCAGCAAGTGAACATTCATTACTGGAAGGCACTTGTTTTTGTCACAATTAGGAATAAATAAATGTAAAAAGTTAGGGTTTGTTTTAACTATGCTTTCTAATAGAGTCGGTTTCTTCTCATATTTTTCATGTACTTTCAAACAAAATAACAACTATAGCTGTGCTGCTTTACAGGGTTTAATGGCATCATTTCAATTCCTTCTCACAACCAGTCTGAGAGGTAACGATTGTTACCCCATTTTATGGATGAGACTACTAAAGCTCAGAGAAGTTACATATTTGTTTAAGGGCGGTAGCTCTCAGGAGCAGAGTCACTGGAACTGACATGTGATATGATCAATTTTACACTGAAACTGACACAGTCACTGGAACTGACATGTGATATGATAAATTTTACAAAAGAAGCTACAGGAAGAGTCAATGGATTTTTGAAAGCTTCAAAAACTTTGGGGAAACTGTAAAAATACTTAAAGGATAAAAAAAACTCGCCACATGGAGCAAAAACATAGGGAACTGAACTAGTCACTTATAAAAGACAGAAATTCACAAGAATCTGTAGGACAGAGAGAGGTTAACGGTTGGCCGTTTTATGTTCATTGTTTTGAACAGAAGGGGCAAGTGCAATATACTTGTGAACACAGGCTTTGCAGAGTTCAACCCAAGTTCAAATCCCTCCTCTACCACTTAATACCTGATTTTGGACTGGAAACTGCATCTCAGTTTCTTCTAAAATGATATAATAATGAGATAATCCACACAAACACTATTTACCCAATACTTGGTACTTTATAAACTTTTAGAATCATAAAAACCTCATTAATTCATTATAACTTCAAATACAAAAACTAGAATAATGAGAAATGTCTTTGTAACTGAGAGGCTTATCAAGCTTTCTTCACATACTAAAACTATAGGGCTTTTATATTATAAATAAGGGAGTTTGAGTTGAATTAGCTGCCTTCATGAAGGAAATTGAAAAAAAATAGTTTCATACTCTAAGCCTTTCCTTTTCCTTCCCACTTGGCAGAAAAGTAAGGCAAAGAGTTCACAGACAGCAACTTGATTCCTATCCAGGGGATTTAGACAGTCGTTCTAGCCAATTCCTCAAGGACATGGTGAAATGAAAACAATTCAGGAAAAGAAATACAGAAAACAATATATATAACAGCTGCTGGAGGTAAATTTTATTCCTTCTTGTGTTTAGACATTACTTTTGAAAAGCAGGCAAAATTAAATCAGTAAATCGCACACTTTTTTTTATTATTAGTGCTCCCTACGCATTAATATGTTTAACGTTTCATTTAAACTGCACTCCTCATAGGACCTAAGATTGTCTTTATATTTAGTAGTTGCTGAGTAAATATTAGTTTATTATCCATGATATTGGGATACCTGAGTAGCCATCTGGCATAACAAAAATAAAGTCAGATTCCTATTTCATACCTAACATCAAAATAAATCCCAGTAAGTTAGCAACTCCAACATTAAAAAGAGAAGTCAAAAATTACTAGAGAAAATTTTGGAGAGGAGAAGAGCTTATAAAACAATCAGAAACCATCAAAGAACAATCTAATCAATACATTTGATTACATAAAAATGTTTAAATTCTGCACAGAAAAAAAATAGTACAAGCAACATCAAAAGACAGCAAACTAGGGCAAAGGCTTATTTTCTTTAATACATAAAGATATTTTATGAATAAAAAATGTATATGTATATTTTTGAGAACAAAATGGAAGAAAATTAACAAATGGTAAAAACAGCTAACTGGAAAATAATTAAAAATTTTTAAATATATGAAAGATGGGGTGCCTGGATGGCTCAGTCAGTTGGGTGTCTGCCTTCAGCTCGAGTCATGATCCCAGGGTCCTGGGATCGAGCCCCACATCAGGCTCCCTGCTTCTCCCTCTCCCTTTGCTTGCAGCTCCCCCTGCTAGTGTGCTTTCTCTCTCTCTCTCTGTCAAATAAATAAATAAAAATCTTTAAAAAAAATTTTTAAATATATGAAAGATGATTAACCTCACTTACAATTAAACAAATACAATTATAATGAGAACCAATTTCTCGCCAAGCAGGTTGACACAGATCATAAGGTTTAATAGTATAATGTAGGTGATAATATGGAGAAAAAGGCACCATTTTGTAATATAAAAGTGATAAAATTAGTGCAAACACTTTGAAGGAGAGTTATATTCATTAACCCTGAAAATGCATACCTCACTTCATCCAGAAACTTTACAGGTTGAACTTAGAAGGATATATTCCTATTTTTGCACAAAAACAAATATATAAAGAGATACTACAATATCCAGTCAGTGATAGAAGAAACCCCGCTTGTCTTGTTTACTGTATCTTGTGTACTGTCAGGCAAATGTTAAGAGTTCAAAAAAAAAAATCATTGAACGAAGGAATGAACAGCATGTGTGGGCATTGCCGTTGGTGAGGATAACTCTTCTATCTAATAATGGGGGACTGGTTAATACATTTTGATATAATAAATCCACACACTGCAATAGTACACAGCCCCCAAAAAGAATAAGATGTATGTACATATACTGAACTAGGCTGATCTCTGTGATAAATTAGGTAAAAACAAAAAACAAACAGATAAACAAGGCCAAATGTAAAGCACATACATATGTTTGTGTGAACACAGACTATATCTAGAAAGATCAACAGGTACAGTAACTGCTTCTGGGTAGACCAGCAAAATAAAGGTTTGGGGTGGGGAACTTCTTTCCTTTATAAAGTTACTTTTAGAAATTTACTTTGCACTTTTTACTGTTTATGAATTTTTTTAAATCATCCGTGCTCTTTACTTTTTCAATTAAAAATCAGTTATTGACAACAACAAAACTCACACTAGGTCATGTTGCTCTTCTGCACTGTTATACTTCCCCTGCCTCCCACCTCCCAATATGACACTGAGTAAGCCACTTGGCAGAAGGGCTAGATCAGATTCAATGGTTGAGAGCTTACTGTATCGTCAGGCTCTGAGCTGGATACCTGTTGTTCTGCTAAGTTGGTTAATGTTCAATCCTCGAAATCAATGAGGTAGGCTTTCTCACCATTACTTAACAGAAGAGGATGCTCAGCCCAAGGTGACAGAACTCAAGGTTACATCCCTCTTTTTTGATTCCTGTCTTCCTACCTCCCCTTCCTCAACCATCTGTAACATACCTGGAAACACAAAAGAATCACTTTATCCCACACCTTTCCACTCAAAATATATTGGACTGCTTTACTGTCCTGACACTTTGGTAGTATTATTAACAATGACACTATTTTGCTAGAATTTGGCTTCAGGCCTTCAGCTTTTCTGGCAACTTCATTTTCCCCACCACACGTGGAGTGATCTGCTACCATGTGATAAATCTAGGTTTCCTACTTCGCAGCTGTTACTTTGTTTTATATCACTGGCTTCGGGCCAGGGGACAGGAAAGGCATCCTCAGCCGCCCAACCCCATATTTGATAGGATAGGAAGACCCATCTAGAGCACAGTTCCAGTGTTTGGGGTCAAAAGGGCCATCACCCCAGAGCGCTCCAGCTTTTTCTAGGTCTCCCGTTCCCATGACTCAGAGCAACTGGAAGGACGGGATTTCTCAGAACACCTGCAGCCACCGCCCGCCGCCTGGTGCGTTAGGAGTGCATACCCCCCAGCTTCGGCAGGCAACTCGGGGTTTTACAGAGGTCTGGCCCTGCCACTGGTCTCCAGCCCTGCAGACGCGGGGGAACGCTGGGGGGAAGCATGCTTACCCGCCAGGCCAGGTCGAGGTCAAAGTCCCGGGCGCGCAGGAACCGCAGCAGAAAGGAGTCGGTGAGTGGCAGCGGCGTCGGCGGAGCGCCCGCCGCCTGGGCCCGACGCCGAAGCTCGACCAGGCTGGGCTGCAGCAGCGGGGAGTGGTCGGGCAGCGCGCTCAGCTGCAGCCCCGTCGCCAGCCCCGTCGCCAGCCCCGGCCGCATCTCTGCCATGCCCGCCCCGCGCTTTCGGCCGCGCTCATCGCGGCGCCGGGGAAAAGCGCGGACTTCGCGCCACCCTCCGGCCCCTCCTCCGCTGGCGGTTGTCCAGCGCACAACCCCCGCTCCCGCCCCGCGGGGCCGCGACCCTCCTCTCACACCCGCGAGCGGGTGGGCCGCCGCCTGGAACCACGTGGGGTCCCCGCGGTGCTACTTCTTCTGGAAACCCTGGGTAGTAAGCCGAGCCTTTCTTTCTCCCGGGAAGGGAAGTCGTGGTGTTCACCGCCCGGGGGAAGATGTCAGAAAGTTTGTTTGCCTACACTGCTAGAGATTAGTTGAGCCGTTTCTCACACACACACACCCACCCACACACACACCCACACACACACCCACCCACACCCACCCACACACACACACACACACACCACACACACACTGCTAGAAAATTTTTTTCCGTCTTTTTCTCCCTGGCCTCCCTTTCCTCTCTCTCTTCTTCTCTCCCTTCTCTCTCTCCCTTCTTTCCTCCCTTCCTTCCTGCCTTCAGCTCTCCTCTCCTTTTCTTTCCTCCTCCCTCCCTTCTTTCCTCCTTCCTTCCTTCCTTCCTTCCTTCCTTCCTTCCTTCCTTCCTTCCTTCCTTCCTTCCTTCCTTCCTTTTTTCCTTCCTTCCTTCCTTCCCTTTTCCATCTTGGAGCTGCAAGGAGCCTTAAGACAACCTTTTAATGGCACTGTGGCCCACTCATTACTGAGCCCTCGTCCTTACTCTTATTAATGCTCTAAGCCGACTTCTCACCCCAAACTGTATTACCACAGTGGTTTCTAAAATACACATTCCAGGGACGCCTGGGTGGCTCAGTTGGTTGAGCGGCTGCCTTCAGCTCAGGTCATGATCCCAGGGTTCTAGGATCGAGTCCCGCATCGGTCTCCTTGCTCGGCGGGGGGCCTGCTTCTCCCTCTGCCTCTGCCTGCCACTCTGCCTGCTTGTGCTCTCTTTCTCTCTGATAAATAAAATCTTTAAAAAAAAAAATAAATAAAATAAAATACACATTCCATAACACCACCTTAAAAGCTCAGTACTCTGGGCTCCTCCTCCAAATTCAGGCAGTCTTCTCTGTTCTTGGCATTTTATCCTGTTAGTGACATATACAAATGAATGTCTAGCAAGTGCCAAAAAAAAAAAAGTTGTAAACACCATACACTACCTCCATTACCCTGCACCACCCTTGTCTAGTCTTTCAATGGACAGTCTACAGATGTATGACCTCATCTAAGTCATCCCAGGTAATGAGGAATCAGGGAAATGAGGTGGAAACCAGAAGGGTTGTTAAATTGGGCTTTTCTCTACCCATCACAGCTATCCTAGAATTGACCTGAGTCCCCCAGGGAAATCCATGAGACTAATTCTTACTAAATAGATGCCATGTGCCAGGTAAATGCTAGAATTGCACAAATAAATAAAGCCAAATCTTTGCCTTTAAGAGAGAGTGGTGAGAGAGACTGGTGTTTCCCTCCTTAAAAGAATAGTTACTGAGTTGCTACTGTTTCCAGACTTCGTTCAAGGTGCAAAGGGTACACCTGTGAACGAAACAGAGCGAAACACCTGTCTTCAGGGACTGTTTATTCTTGTGAAGGAAGACAGGAAGTAAACAAGATGAAAAAAAATTGATAAAATACAGTGTGAGAGATGGTGATCAGTGCTATGGGGAAACAAAGTGATGAAAGGGGATAGCACCTGCAGTGATGTTTGAATCAACACCCAGAAGAGGTGAGGAAGAGGTAGATCATGCAAAGCTTTACTCAGAGCTCCGAATAATAGAAATACAAGGGAAGCCAGTCTTCTCTAGTAGTTTAAAGTGTTTAAAAGTGAATTAAGAGTGTATATACAGCATCTTCTTTTCCAAAATTTTTTCAACACATTTTTCTACTTGTTCTTAGAAATCAACATCTGCTTTTTTGAAAGTGGGCAGAAAGTGCAGCGAGAGATCATGGAGACTAACTTCTTTCACAGTGAGGGAGGGAAGCCAATTGAAACTCTACCAGGTAAGACAGAATTTACACTCTTAGATAAGAGTGACTTGTCACTGGTATCACTTATATACAATGTATAAAGTTGGGACATAGCTCAGATAAAATCAGAGTCCAATAATCCAGAGGGTGTCGTCTAGAGTTGACCCAGTGCATAGTTTTCCACTGAAGCACAGATTTTTCCTACATTGTTTGGGAAACCTTATTTTAAATTTTTCAATGTAATATTTAGCATGGAAAATTTCACAGATCGAGACAATAGTGGTGAGTATTAATGGACTACCTGCTTCAGAAATCTGTGCCATTCTGTCAATCTTGTTTTGTCTGCCTCTCTCACTTTTTTAATAAGTCGAAATTTTTTAAAAGATTTTATTTATTTATTTGAGATAGAACATGAGCAGGGGTGGGGGGCAGAGGAGGAGGGAGAAGCAGACTCCCTGCTAAACGTGGGGCTTGATCCCAGGACTCTGGGATCATGACCAGAGCCAAAGGCCAACACTTAATTGACTGAGCCACCCAAGAGCCCCTAAACTGAAATATTTTAAAGAATACTTAAATCATTTTTTGCTGATAAATACTTTAATGTGCACATTTTCTTTCTTCCTTTTTTTTTTTTACATTACTACAATACCATTTTTCACACCAGAGTTCCACAATAGCATCTAATACCCAGTGCTGAATATTTTCCATTTCCATCTCAGATGTGCAGTCTCCATTCCTCTCTCCCATTTGTGTGGCATGAGGCCAACTGATTGATTTCCCCAATATGCCCCTTGCCCTCTGGCTCCAGTTCTGCTTGGCAGGAGGCACTGACCAGAGATGGGGAGAGTTTGAGGTCAAGGTCTTATTCCCTCAGCTCCCTCCCTTGGGGTTGCAACAAATTGGCTGCACCCCTTTATCGAAGGCCACCACACCTTTGAGGCAAGCCCTTTCTAACCCCTGCAGCTACTCCCTCTGAGTTTCTGTAACTACCCACTCCTTGTCCATTCGGGTCCATATTAGTTTGCTAGGGCTGCTGAAACAAAGTACCACAACCAAGTGGATGAAATGATAGAAATTGATTCTCCCAGTTCCGGAGGTAGAAGTCCAAAATCCAAGTGTAGTTGGATTTTTTGCTTGTTGGGAGGCTCTGAGGGAGAATCTGTTTCATGCTTCTTTCTAGCGTCAGGTCCTTGTGACAGTCTTTGGTATTCCTGCTTTGTAGCTGCATTGCTCCCGTGTCTGCCTCGTGAATTCCGTGGCCATCTCCCTGACCTCTCTGTGTTTACGTCTCGATGCTTTCTTCTCAGAAGGACACCAGCCACACTGGGTTAGATTCAACCCTAAGCGAGTATGATCTCATCTTAACTTGATTGTATCTACAAAGACTCTAATTCCAAATCAGTTCACATTCTGAGATTCCAGAAGGACATGAATTTGGGGCAGACACCAACCCGGTACAAAATCTAAGGGTGGTAGTGACTCTGTGTTTCCCATCATCTCACTGTTATAAACAGCCCCCTTTATTAAGTTTTCCTAAATTGTCGAATGGGAGTATGCCATCTGTTTCTGGCCAGAACCCTGTCTGCCTAACCAGTCTTCCACATTAAGACGATCAAGATCTCTGGACTGCATTATATAAGAAACAAGGGGCGTTTGCACAACAGTGAAGATCGCAATCCTTTGTAAAGGCAAACTGGGTCTGATTATCTTCACTGATAAAAATTGGAGAGCCTGTTTTTAATCTCAATAGCACAATGTTTATTTGCTCCAGTTAAGATACCACATCGAGAACCTTAGCTAAAATTGGTATCACCACCTGCATTTGCAGTAACCCACAGTCATCTTTTAATACTCATTTGGCTTTTGCTGACTAAAGGAGTAAGTTAAATAGCCCCAACCTCTGCAGGTACCTAGAGATGTGGGACTGCTTTTTGTTTGACTGTCTTGAGGATACCAGAACAATGGCAGTGGGGTGGGGGGGAGCAAGGTGGTCAGTTTCAAGGGCCTCTATTTGCTTTTTCTATTATAATAGCACTTACTCCACGGGTTGTAAACGATATGGGGATTCTGCCAGATACTAAATATGTCTAACTGTCTTATATATTCTTCGAAGTAAGGAAATGACCAGAGGCTCAGTCTTCTATTTCTTCAGGTCCACTGTTAAATGGACTCGGATGAAGACTTCATCTGTCACCTCATCTCCATAAACCCCAATCTGACTGGAGACCATGGTGGTGGTATTTGGGAGCTCCGGTGGTTACCTTCATAATGTCTGGTAACCCTCAAATGCAGTAGGTATTTCCTTTTCCCTGTGCTCTATTACTCTGATAAATGGCTACAGGCACCTCTGGGCTGGACTTGGGGGAAAGATTCATGGTATACACCTTCTGCAGAATAGGAAATGTCATAAAGGACCCAGCTTCTCCCTCAATCAAGGATCCCCATATCTGTGAAGAAGGCACTTATTTAGATGTGTAAACTGGTACTTATTTCTTCTTTTCTGAATCAGGCATACCATTCTTTAGCTATACATTAAGAATTGTGTGGATTAGTAAAAATTGTTCCCCTTCATAGGAATATTATCCTCACTTATTGCTGTCAATCATTTATTTGAAAACAACATATGTTAAAGCCTATAGAAAAATTTGTTTATTTTATTTTTTAAAAAATTTGTTTATTTAAACAAGGACTTTTATACCCCTGCTATGTACCAGGCAATATTCTAAGCTCTTTACAAATGTTAACTCATTTGGGAAAGAGTAAGCAATAGCAAAAAGACAGTCTCTTCAACCAATGGTGTTCAGAAAACTGGACAGCTCCATGCAAAAGTAATGTTTAGAATTGTTGAATCACTATATTATGCACCTGAAACTAATAGAACATTGTATGTTAATTATACTGGAATTAAAATAAAAAAAAAAAAACCCAAATGTTAACTCACTTATTTTCACCACAATCCTCCAAAGTAGATTCTCTTATTCCCATGTTATTTTTGAGGGAACTCAATAACAGAGAGAAGTTAAGTAACTTGCCTAACATCACACAGCTAGTAATTAATCCAGTTAAAATTATTTATAATTAAGACTTAATCACCATGTTATGTTGCATCAAATATGCAATTATTTTTCCTATGAATTTAAACTGTGGAAAGCAGATTATTGTAATATAGAATTGACTGGGTCGATGCAGTCTCATTATGAGTAAAGATAAAACCATTGAGTAAGTATTAAGTGTTACTAATACCTACCATTTCCCCAGATACTGTGCTAGATATTTTACACACATTATTTCTAATTTCACAACAGTGCCGCAGTGTGGGTAATGTTATCCCGATTTAGAAAGGAGAAAACTGGGCCTCAAGAGGTTATTGCTATGAAACCTGATGCCACTCAGCTCTTAAGTACTGAGCAAGATGACGAAAGCCATTTCTTGACATTACATACCTGCCTACCTGAGCCGTTGGCATATTAGGATCTGTGATCACTTAGATCACTCCTAGTGGAACATTGGTAATTGACTTAATTAAGTTGGAAATCCAACAGCCAAGGATGAATTCTAGAATATCTCTACTTACTCAAGTGCATATCTTTTGCTCATCTGGACTCGGAGAACTAAATCACACAATGGTTCTCATATTCAATGATAACAGAGGATACAGTATTTCCTATGGTAAAGCTGAGAAGCCCTGGGTATTGAAGGTGCATAAGGGTTGTAATCTGATTCTGCTTCTCACCAGGTAAGTGCTACTAAGAAAGTGCTGAGCTATGAGCCTTAGCTTTCCTCCTCGCTGAATGGGGATCATGAAAGTATAGTATAAGTAAATAAAAGTATATGTGAAAGTATAGTATAAGTAAATTAAAATTTAGGATAAGAAATAAGCATCCTTCTGTTTATTGTCTGTTTATTATCTGTTTATTATTGATTAATTTATTACTTTACATTTTATTTATCAATTTATATTATAATAATAAACAAATTTATTATTTTATTTTATGTTTACTATCTGTTTATTGTCATATAGATTCATAATATATATCCTACTAACTCTAACCCTAACCCTGACCCTAGTCCAAACCCTAACTCTAACCCTCACCCTCACATGCCAAAATGCTCACACACATTCTTTGTTTCGTGGCTCTGGCATTGAGCTCTAACTTAGCTGACTACTCATCCAAATCAGCTAATTTTGCATCTGCTACTTGGCTTTCTACATCCCCAGCTGAATGATCTCAGGATCGCATGAGTGATCTGTTCAGTATCTATTCTTAAGGTCCTTTCTGACCTTAAACAGTGACACCTAACGCTATCCCAAATCCCCGAACCTTGGCTCGTTGCTGAGGTATGCATTTCCCACATTTTACATCTCTGAAATTGGGATGTATCTAAATGGCTTCCTACAATTGCTATTGGTCTGGCTGCAGTTGGGATACAGTAGATGTTGCTTGCCTACATCAAAAGGGCCAGGATGAAGACGGGCAGATGGAATGTGAGTGACCCGGAAGCAAATCTGAAGATGGAAAGAGTGGCGCAAACTTTTGTGGTAAAATATTTATAAGGAACTGTGTATCAATTTAACCATTCATTAAGTTTACAATCAAGGCGCATTAAATACATTCACAAGTTATACACCACTATCTATACCTCATTATCCTGGACCAAATCTCTACACCCATTAACCAATAACTTCCCCCCTCCCACCCCTGGCAACCTCTAGTCTACTTTCTGTGTCTATCAACTTGCCTATTCTAGTATTTCATATAAGTGGAATCACATAGTATTTGTCCTTCTGCGTCTGATTAATTTTGACTTAACATAATGTTTTCTTTTTTAAAAAAGATTTTATTTATTTATTGAGATAGAGAGAGAGAGAGCATTCACACGAGAAAGAGAGCAGAGTAGGGGAGCAGAGGGAGAGGGAAAGGGAGAAGCAGGATCCTCACTGAGCAAAGAGCCCAATGTGGGGCTCCATCCCAGAACCCCAGGATCAGGACCTGAGCCGAACACACACGCTTAACCAACTGAGCCACCTAGACTTTCCAACATAATGTCTTCAAGATCCATTCATGTTGTAGCATATATCAGAATTGCATTACTTTTTATAGATGAATAAAATTCCATTGTTTGTATATATTACATTTTCTTTATCCATTCTTCTGTCCATGGGCACTTGGGTTGCTTCTATTTTATGGCTATTGTTGCTGTGAGCACAGGTGTACAAATATCTGTTTGAGTACTTGCTTTTAGGTCCTCTGGATATATAGCTAGGTGTGGATTTCTGAGTCACATATAGATCTCTGTTTAGCCTTTTGAGAAACTGACACAGAAACTCCACAGAGGCTGCAATTTGTGTAATCTTGGGGCTCTAGGCTGGCTCAGTTGGTAGAGCATGCAACTCTAATCTCAAGGTCATGAGGTGAAGCCCCATGTTGGGTGTGGAGCCTACTTAAAAAAATTTGTAAAAAAAAAAAATTGGAGTATTCTTTTCTCCTCTGTTAACCAAAAGATTGAGAGTATAGACCAAAAGGTCATGGGCAAGAGATGGGGACATGTAATTATCAACATTTTCAATATCAAAATAAAGTAGTTCTACTTAATTGTAAATCTAACATAGAGTCCAGAACCCATGGGACTTAGTTCTTTCATGGATTCTTTCAACAAATGCTGCATTTTGATGCTACAGAGGACAATAGTTGTGTTGGAAAACCGTGGACTGGATGACTCTGGATTAAAGAGTCACTGCATGGGAAGAGTTTAGGAATGCATTAGCCAAAATATATTGCTAATACCACCTTTCACCGAATTTAAGGTTCCATACATTCTAAGACAATATTTTATATATACATTTTATAAAAGTAAAGATGCATTAAATTATGATGCATTGCTATGGTGCCACAGATTAGAATACACCTCCAGATTTCAGCAATGTAAAAATATGAGAAAATTGTGTTTTAGACTCAGTGAAATACAGTATTTCCCATTTTATGTATTCATAGGAGTTATGGGGTTGTATACGATAAAAATCTCTAAGTCTACAAAAGCTCATTCTATAAATATAAAATACAGTATTTGGGTGATAAGAAAGCTTTGTATCATAACGTTTTTCTTTCTAAGTGATGCCTAAAATCAGCTTTACCTGTACTTTGATTCTGTTCACTTCCCACTCTCGAGCTAAAGCGTGATTCTGTCTCCTGCTTACCAGTGTCCATGTTTGTTGCAGTCTTTTATTTAAGGGGTACAACATCAAGTCCTGACAGTTTGAACCAATTAAGTCTTTTTAAGATATTAGTGGTTGGGGGTGGCTCCGGAAGTTCTATATCCTGTTGCTGAGTTCTAGGTGTGGACTAAATTTTGCAAGCCCTGATGATTTCTGACCCAGATAGGAATTATGGTGCAGCTTTTCTCCTTAACACATAATAATCAAGATTGTATTTCCCAAGCTGGGCCAAACAGTGGAACAATTTACCCGGGGTTTTGTTAAAGACAGAGGTTTCCACCCTGACCTCTTAATCAGAACCTCCAGAGAAGAAGTCTAGAAATCTGGATAGTAACAGACATCGGGGGATTCTTAGGATAAAGCAAGTTTGAGAATCACTAACCGAAGATAGTCTACTTTACCTCCGTCACCTACAGATTTTATAACTATAAAATTGGCCTGATATCGGCCCTGTATTTGTCATACTAGTCACACTGATCAAGGAGATATCATGGAGCTGTCTGAACTATTCAAAAGAGGTTTGCTCAATAATCTCACCTTTAAAAAAACCTAAATTTACCTTTCCTAAGTTCCACTTAGTGTAAACACAGGAATTCACATCCTCAGTGGATAGTTTTAATTCCATCCTAGAGTTAAATCCTAGAGTTAAAATACACTCTAGTTAAGGAAATGATTATAACAATAGCCTACGTCCACATGCATTAACATAATATCTGGTGGCCTGAATTCCACTCATTTAGGCACAGAGGTCTTCCCTGTAAGGCTTTAGATATATAATTGGCGGTATTGTGCTATTGAAGTTACCCTAAACTCATTTCATCAGGAGACCTACAAGAAAATACTTGCATAATACCCTCTAGCTCCATCCACATCATTGCAAATGCAAGATTTCATTTCTTTTGATGGCTGCAGCGAAATAAGTCAATCAGAGAAAGGCAATTATCACATGATCTCACTGATATGTGGAATTTAAGAAACGAGGCAAAGGGTCACAGGAGAAGAGAGGAAAAAATGAAACAAGACGAAAACCAGAGAGGGAGACAAACCATAAGAGACTCTTAATCTCAGGAAACAAACTGAGGGTTGCTGGAGGGGGTGGGGGGATGGGGTGGCTGGGGGATGACATTGGGGAGGGTATGTGTTGTGGTGAGCGCCGTGTGTTATGTAAGACTGATGAATCCCAGACTTGTACCCCTGAAACAAATAATACATTATGTGTTAATAATAAAAAAGGGGGAAAAAGAATCTTAAGAAAAATATTAGAACACAAAATTATACATTCATATCTCTTAACAGTTTAATCATTGATGTAGGTATATGGATCAGAGGTAAATTTGAAGGGCTTCATGTTGAGGACATTGTTAATTTTTGTTATAAAGTTCCTGTGGTTCAGGGGCGCCGGCTGGCTCAGTCAGAGGAACATGTGACTTTTGATCTCAGGGTTGTGAGTTCGAGCCCCATGTTGGGTATGGAGATTACTTAAATAAATAAAACTTAAGAAAAAAAAGAAAATACTTGCAAACCACAATGTGTAGAAGGAATCATGACATCTCTTAGGAACACTGACCCATAACTTTAACCCACATGGGTCTTTCTTGGTAAAGTCACCAATTTCAGGTGCAAATTAGAACTATGATAAATAACGTAGATCCTAATGCTGAGATCCTAATTTCAACTCATTGCCTCCTCGAGAAATCATGTTCGCCTCAATTCAGCATCCTTGGGATGCCGAACAGGTGACTGCCATGTAGTTTTGTGCTCATTGCATGTTGAACTGAGGAATGGGATTTTCTATTACATACATTCGTGCTAAATATGTGCCAGAGATCATTCTAAGCACTTCATATATTATGTCAATACACATTGGCAGTCGGTTTGAGAGAAATCCTTTTGACATCTTCTGGCAGCAGTAATTTCTCTTACAAATATTTGTAAGGTGACGTCTGTGTTCTAGGCACTGTGCAAGATCATATGAGGCTTTGTTTTAGATGCGCTAAACCCAAACAGCTTATTTCAAAACTTAAGTGACACAGACTCATTCAGTCCCTCTTCCTTATCTAAAAAAAGGAAAGAACTGGACTAGATTCTTGATTAAGTATAAACTTTAAAGCTCTGAGATGATCAACTGAGATTTTACTCTCTCCTTTAATACCTTAAATGACAACATTTATATCCATTAGAAAATGTAAAAGTCTTTGCATGGAAGAGCTTCTGTATGGGGGAAAAGTAAAATGAGCATAAGTAGCTATATCTATATAGCTCATGGTATGAGTAATTAACACTCCTTCCCTAAGGGATCACCCATCCGCCACAAACAGAATGACAACTGCAGGGTAATGACTGAGAAAGGACTTTTATATGAAGGAAGCCATTTCCTGTTCTGTAGTTATTACCTAACAACAGATTAAGAATACAAATAACGCCAGTTTGTCTCATTTCATAGATGAATGTAAATACGTAAGTTTTCTGTTAAATGAAAATCACTTACGCAGATTATCTTATATAAGACTGTCTTATTAGGAATAAATGACTCCGTAAAGATTTTGGAAGGAATGAGGCAATCAGGCATCTACAGTCTGTTTATTCAGTGGTGGCCTTTAGTACACTGTCCAGTGTCGTAAATATCCAAAGACCAACTCTGGCATGTGTTTACCTAGCCTTGCCCTTTGAGTTAGTTCTGGAGCTCAACTATACAAATCATCCAAGTTCAAATAGTACTTCAAAATAGAATTTGCTTAAGTTTGTGCTACATAAAAATTTTATATGTATAAACTTTTATATATACAAGGGAATATTATTCAACCACAAAAAAAAAGAAAAAAATCCTGTAATTTGCATGGATAGACCTAGAAGGCATTACTAAGTATGATAAGTAACACAGAGAAAGACAAATTATGCATGGTATCACTTATCTGTGGAATCTAAAACAAGAAAAAAGAAAGAAAAAACTGCAAACTTTGGGCTTAGTTTGTTTCTCTTTTCTAGTTCCTTGAGGTGTAAAGTTACATAGTTTGAGATTTTTCTTGTTTCTCGACGCAGGCATTTATATTTATATTTATAGCTATGAACTCTCTTAGAATTGCTTTTGCTGAATCTTGTTAGTTTGAGTATGTTGTATTTCCCTTTTTATCTGTCTCAAGATTTCTTTTTTTATTTCTCTTGATTTCTTCTTTGACCCATGGGCTGTTCAGTAGCATGTTGTTTAATCTCCACATATTTGTAGAATCTTCCAATTTTCTTCTTGTAATTGATTTCTAGTTTCAGACCATTGTGGCCAGAAAAGATGTTTGATATGATTTCAGTCTTCTTGAATTTATTAAGACTTGTTTTGTGGCCTAACATATGATTTATCCTGGAGAATGTGCCATGCACACTTGAGAAGAATGTGTGTTCTGTTGGCTTTGGATGGAATTCTGAGCTTTTCTTTGTGAGACATTTTTTTAAAAATGTGTTTTTTGTTTCATTTTGTTTTGGTTTTTTTTTTGAGTAATCTCTCAAGTGGGGCTTGAATGCACTACCTCAAGATCAAGAGTCACTTGGTCTACTGACTGAGCTAGCCACGCACCCCAGGAGAAATTTTTTGACCACTAATTCAGTCTTTTTACTTTAGGTCCGTTCATATTTTCTACTTCTTTTTGCTTCAGTTTTGATAGCTTGTGTCTTACTAGGAATATGTCAATTTCATCTAGGTTATCTAATTTGTTAGCATACAACTGTTCTCAGTCTTCACTTACAGTCATTTTTATTTCTGTAATGTCTGTAGTATTATTCATTTTCATTCTTGCTTTTAGTAATGTGAGTCTTGTCTCCTTTTTTCTTAGTCTAGCTAAACTTTTGTCAATTTTGTTGATCTTTTCAAGGAATGAAATTTTTAAAAATTTGTTTATTTTTTTAGTAATCTCTGTGCCCAATGTGGGGCTCGAACTCATGAACCTAAGATCAACAGGTGCATGCTCTTCTGACTGAGCCAGCCAGGCATCCCCAAAGAACCAACTTTCATTTTCATGGACTTTCTCTATTGTTTTTCTATTTCCTATTTTATTTATCTTCACTCTATTTTTTTTTTAAGAATTTATTTATTTATTTGAGAGAGAGGGAGAATACATGAGTAGCGGGAGGGGCAGAGGCTGAGGCAGAGGGAGGGAGAAGCAGACTCCCTGCTGAGCAGGGAGCCCAACAACTTGGGGCTTGATCCCAGGACTCTGAGAGCATAACCTAGACTGAGGGCAGATGCTTAACTGACTGAGTCACCCAGGCGCCCCTATTCACTCAAATCTTTATAATTTTTTTTCCCTCTGCCACTTTTGAGTTTAGTTTGCTGCTTTTTTGTTTTAGAACAACAGTTCCTCACGGTGGGAAGTTAGGTTACTGATTTGAGATCTTTTTTAAATGTAAACATTTACAGCTGTTAATTTCCCCCTGAGCACTGTTTTCAGTGCATTCCCTGAGTTTTGATATGTTGTGTTTTAGTTTCATTCATTCCAAAATATTTTCTAATTCCCTTTATGACTTTTCTCTTTGAAACGTTTGTGGTTTAATTTCTACAGATTCGTGAATTTTCTGGTTTTCCTTCTGTTCTGATTTCTACTTCCATTGTGGTCAGAGAAGATACTTTGATTTCAATCTTCTTAACTTATTGGTACGTTGATATTATTGATTCAATCCTTTTAATTTTTTATGAACTAACATGTGGTCTATTTAGGAGAATCCTCCATGGGGTCTTGAGAAGAATATGTATTCTGCTGTTGTTGGGTGGCTTGTCTTATAGGTATCTATTTGGTCTAGTTGAATTATAATATGTTCAAGTTTTAATTTTCATGTTGTTCTTCTGCCACACTGTTCTATTCATTGTTGAAAGTGGGGAGTTTACTTTGTTTGTTTTCTCTTTTGTTTTTCTATTTTATTAATATCTCCTCTGATCTTTATTACGTCCTTGTAATGCTCATTCTTGTACCTAGGTCTTTCTATGTATTGATGGCTATTTCTTTAGATATCTAGCATTACTGGCTTAAAAAGTATGAACATTTTTTTTTAAGATTTTATTTATTTATTTATTTGAGAGAGAGAGAGAGAGAGAGAGTATGGGCTAAGGGAGGGATAGAGGGAGAGAGAGAGAGAATCTCAAGCAGACTCCATGCTGAGTGCAGAGCCCTACTCCAGGCTCGATCTCATGAACCTGAGGTCATGACCTGAGCCAAAATCAAGAGCTGGGCGCTCAACCAATTTAGCCACCCAGGCGCCCCAAAGAGTATGAACTTTTTAAAATATCTTGATATATGTTGCTAAATTTTCTTCCAGAAATAGTGAACTAGTTAATAAATGCACCAGAAGTAGCACGTATTTTTCCAATGTATTACAATTTGTGTGTTACAGTACAATAGGCAGGTTAAGATTTTGATACAGCAATGCTATATTAATAGGGGTAGGTAGCCAAACAAGAGTCAGATATGTAAATATATCCATTTCCTATTGTCATTGTGACCAATTGCCACTAACTTAAAACAACACAAATTTGTTCTCATACAGTTCTGGAGGCCAGAAGTCTAAAATCAGTTTTACTGGGCTAAAATGGAGGTGTTTTCAGGGCTGATTTAGTCTAGAAGTTCATAAGAGAGCCGTTAGTCCCTTGTGTTTTTCAGCTTCTAGCCTGTGTTCTTTGGCTGTGGCCCCTTCCTTCCTCTTCAAACCCTATCACTCCAGTCTCTGCTTGCATTGTCATATGGCCTTCTCTGACCTTGACTCCTCCTGTGTTTCTCCTATGAGGACTGCTGTAACTAAATCAATCACACCCTGATAATCCAGAATAGTCTCCCCATCTCAAGATCCTTAATTTAATCACATCTGTAAAGTCCCTTGTGTCATATAAGGTAAGATTCACAGTTTCCAGGGATTAGGATGTGGATGGCTGAAAGTCATTATTCAGCCTACCAGCCCACCAGCCTTTTATAGACACTACATATATTTATTCACAAGTAATAAAGTCTGACATACTTTTTAGTTGCCAATCTACCTGATGGCACAATATTACAACTAATGGCATTAAAGTTCACTTGCATGATTGATAGTATTACCAGGAACAAGGCCGAAGAGTATATATTAGCATGAGATAATTCTGTGATGTCTGAAACCATGAGCCAGAGAGATTACTGGGGGACTGATGTACAGCAAAGGGGGAAATTTCCTGAGCCCCGTTGATAAAGGGCTTCTGGGCCAGAACAATTAGGATTTTTGCACAGACTACTCTATGTCATACATAATTATATGCATGTAATCATCAATGTGCCATAATTTTGGATTACTGTAGTTGAATATCTGAAAGTTGAGAACTGCTGGTAATTGGAAAATTACTGATCCAAATTTCTTAAAGCACTATACTGTAAATTATGCTCCACAAAACATGGTCCAGATACCTCTAGTTATCTCCAAGGACCTTACAATTATCAAAGTTGGATGTATGTTTGTTGAATGTGTGTAAGAGACCATTGTTTATATTATCACTTAGCATAAATCAATGAATTTTTATTATATTTATATAATATATTTAATATATATTTATATTAATTGATTGAGGGAAGGGATTCACACCTTGAACTACAAAGTAGGATCAAAAGTTTGAGAACTAGTGGATTTAAAAAAAAAAAAAGCAATTCATTCCACTGCAGCATCACCTAGTGGGACTTTAGAAGAAATCAGTTTGCTTTTTCTATCAGTCTTGGAAAGGCAAAATGTAAAGTGAATGAAAGTTCATTTAAAAGTAAGCTCAATATAGGAGGCCTGGGTGACTTGGTCCATTAACCTTTCAGCTCAGGTCATGATCTCAGGGTTGGGAGATCGAGCCCTGTGGGGAGCTCCATGTGGAACCCCATGCTGGGCATGGAGCCTGCTTAAGATTCTCTCTCTCCCTCCACCCTTCCCCCCCACCCCCTCTCTAAGTAAATGAATAAATACTCAATATAAAATGCACTTCCCTAAAGCAATCAAGGAGACTGATATGCTCTATTTCAAAATAAGAAGCAACTTTATATTTGTAAAAAAAATCCCATTTTTTGTCGTTATAAATTGAGAAATATTCATTTTATTTATTTTCCAATATAAGAAAGAATACACTAGAATAAAAGTCATTCACAATTTCAGCATTCAAGAGTGTGTATCGGGCGCCTGGGTGGCTGAGTGGGTTAAAGCCTCTGCCTTTGGCTCAGGTCATGATCTCAGGGTCCTGGGATCAAGCCCCGCATCGGGCTCTCTGCTCAGCAGGGAGCCTGCTTCCCCTCTCACTCTGCCTGCCTCTCTGCCTGCTTGTGATCTCTCTCTCTCTGTCAAATAAATAAATAAAATCTTTAAAAAAATAGAGTGTGTATCATTTCAAACATTTTTCCTATGTCCCCGTGTGCATTTATATTTATAGTAGAATTTATGTTATAGTACTGTTTTCATTTAACACTTCTTTGGTTTACATTAAGCAATCAACTATTTATCATAACAATGTTTTATGGATGAATCAACTAAAAATAGATAGAAATTGAACATATACTTTGGCTAATTAGCAAGAGGAAAAAATTTGAAAAAGACTGCCTCCAGTTTGAGTCTGAATGAATTTCCACCAAGTAGCTACTCAACTGCTCAATTTATTGAAGATCAGTTTCTTCTCAATAAAATAAATGGAAATGAAGTTGATTTCTATAGTGCTGATAGGAATAAATGACACATAGTACAAATAAAATAGCTAGGACCTAGAGAGATTATCAATAAATATAACCATACCTATGTTTGTTGACTCAAACTAAATAGACACAAAAATCATTTAGTAATGATGGAAATTCATTTTATGATTATTAGAATTAACCTATCACAACTAAGTTTTTAAACTCCTTTATTACTGAGGTGCCTGGGTGGCTTAGTTGATTAAGCATCCCACTCTTGATTTCAGCTCAGGTCATGATCTCAGAATCATGAGATTGAACCCTGTGCCGTGCTCCACGCTCAGTGGGGAATCTGCTTGAGATTCTCTATCCCTCTTCTCCTGCCCCTCCCCCTGTGCTCTTTCCCCTGCTTGCACTCTCTCTCTGTCTCTAAAATAAATAAATCTTTAAAAAAAAACTCCTTTTTTACAATTAGCAGAATTTTTACAAATTGATAGAATTTGTTTAAAAATTAAATCGTATTATATCAACTCAATAAAATGTTTAGTGTTTATATGCATTTTATTACACTCTGTCTAAAATTAAACAAAAGTGTGACAAATATCTATAATTTTATGGAATTGTAAGAATGATGTCGCTTCAACTTTCACCTCTCTGTCGGTAATTGCTGTATCAATGTCTAATGTCCTACTTGTCATGTGAAATTTGCAACATATGAACATGTTTAGGGCATTTAAAAAAATGAAGTTAACTGTTGATATTGTTACATGTGTTTTTAAATTTTAAGTAATGTATATACGGTGAATATTTATATAGTTTCCACTACTCCTTTGTTATAAACTGCTCTAATCATTATCTTTATGCATCTTTTGCACCTTTGCCTGCAAGTCGGATTATGTCCTTAGGGTAAACTCCCTAGACATGAAATTGTGGAAATAACAAGAACTTTCAAGTAGAAATAATGTCAGGTCTCACAGGGCTGTTCTCCATAGCCTCACTCCACAAAGGCCGGTGTAAAACCCCATCTAAGCGAATTAAGCTAAGTAATTCTAGGGTGGCCAATATTAAGTTACCAAGAAAGCCACCTCTCTTGTGGTCTAACTAGACCCAGGGATTGAGTTGACAATAGCTGAACAAATATTTGGAGTATGTCTTAGTTCAGGCTCTCTGGCAGGAGCAGCTGAGGTGGCAATCTGCTTGCTGGGGGTGGGGGAGGGGGCGTTGTGAGGGATTGCTCTCAGGAGCAGCACCCGTAGGGGACCAGGGAAGCAAAACTGGCAGAAGTTGAACCATGTTGCAGCTGCTGGAGGAAAGTGTCAGTCAATCCCAGAGTGAATTTTGGAGCTGGTTCACCCTTCAGAGATGAGAGAAAAGACCTGTGTCCCCACCCCATTCTCTTGGAACACTGAGAAGCCTAACAAAAAATGGCTTCTGAATGAAGGCCCCTATCTCTCCAAGGAGATAGATAGTCCAAGGAAGTACACTGAACTTCGGGTTCAGATTCTCCTTAGGATTTTTTGAAAATTTCTTTCCGAAGCATATATAAATGAGAGCTTTAGACCCTAAGATTCCACTCAATGTAGGATGCATGGTAACATGGCTTCAGAAATTTCAGCCTGTAGGGCGCCTGGGTGGCTCAGTTGGATAAGCACCTGCCTTCAGCTCAGCTCATAATCCCAGGGTTCTGCAATTGAGCCCTATGTCTAGCTCCCTGCTCAGCAGGGATCCTGCTTCTCTCTCTCCCTCTGCTGCTCCCTCTGCTTGTGCTCTCTCTCTCTGTATCAAATAAATAAATAAAATCTTTTTAAAAAAAATATAGTGCATAGGAAGGAGACTAAAAATCAACTGTACTAGTTAGAAAGATCGAAACATCATAAAACACACCACAAGCAGTGTGAGGCTGGTAAAATGAAGTATATTCAACATTGTTTTGTCCCTTAATTTTTCTATGGATTCCAGATGGAGTTGGAGAAATTCTGCTGGTTTTTCTTTTAAAGATTTTATTTATTTGACAGAGAGAGAGAGCAGCAGCACCAGAGGGAGAAGGAGAAGTAGAAACCACACTGAGCAGGGAGCCTGGTTTGGGACTAAATCCCAGGACTCTGCAATGTTGACTTGAGCAGAAGACAGACGCTTAACCCACTGAGCCGCCCAGGCGCCCTCTGCTGGTTTTCTTGATATTTTTTTTAAACATCATTCTCTTTTGTTTTTTATTTAACTAAGCTCTACCCCTGTCATTACACGGAGATCAAGAGTAGCCGTGCTCTACCGAATGAGCCAGCCTGGCACCCCTTAATATTATTCTCTTCTGAATCCCTAGAGCGGCCTCTGGATTTTCAAACACAATTCCATTTCTTAGATTGCAGTGTACATGACAAACTTTATGCTCCATACTGATACACCTGAGAGATTCTGCACCTTTGGATTTTATTTATTTATTTATTTATTTATTTATTTATTTATTTATTCATTCATTCATTCATTCATTCATTCATTCATTCATTCATTTGGCAGAGAGATAGAGAGAGCCAGAGATTACAAGCAGGGGGAGCAGCAGAGGGAGAATGACGTGGGGCTCAATTCTGTGATCCTGGGATCATGACCGGAGCTGAAGGCAGAGGGTTAACCAACTGAGCCACCCAGATGCCCCCTAACTTCTCTGCTTTTCAATGTTTATCTGGTGCTTTCTCAACTTCTCTAGCTACGTTGGGATGACATGTTAATGAACCTGGTTAGCTGGTTTTAAAAGATGTGTTTCACTTCTTCTTCATCTTCGAAAATGAGACATATTTCAATTTGCCGGAGATTATCGTTTTTGCTTGATGTAGTCATCAGCAATTGCTCCGATTGTCCGCTCTTCTCAGCACATTCCTGGACCACCTGTTCCCTCATATCAACCTGCTGGGCTCCAACCAGGCTTCCTGCCTCCCTCTCCCTCTCAGGTTCTCATTTCCACAAGCCAGGGCTTGGGAGGCGTAGCTTCAAAATATATTCTAACCACATTCAAGTCCATTTCTATAAAAGAACAGTTTCTTCAAAGAAGCAACATAATTATGGTGAAAGCTCATCCTGATCACCTATATTACACACTATTATTTTCATTTTACATTTCTTAAACTGTAGGATTGAACATTTTTCACATTTATTGGTCATTTGAGTGTCTTCTTTGATGAATTTCTGGCAATTGTCTTTGCCCATTTTTCTATTGGAAATTATTTTTTTTCCTACTGATTTGTAGATGATCTTTATCCATTAGGGATATTAACCCATTTTTCCTTAATCTGTGACTTATTTTCTAATTAAAAAAGTAAAGGTAGTTGCATGTGCCACTATCGCCTCAAATTTAACTTTTACAACAGAGCTCAACATTCTCCTGTCACATACTGGCATCATTTTAATGTGTTTGTAAACTCGTCCAGAGTATCATCTTTCTTCTAATCTCCCAGGCTAGAATCTTCTAAATTATCTTTAACTCTTCCTCCTGCAAAGTCCCTTATATCTGCAACCTACCTCCAGGTCTGTCATTTCTTTCCTCAAGGCAAATTCCTTTGTCATTCTCCACATCTGTTTTTGTTTTTGTTTTACACCTCCTTAAGTAAATCCCTTTCTCATGCTTCAATCAGTGATGTTCTAGAGCTGATCTCCCTGCCTCCATTATTCCCCAAAGAAAGATGATTTTTCTTCTTTAAATCTCAAAGGATACTTGTGTAACTTGGGGATTGACCTCAGGCGGGGAGAAATGAGCGGCCTGAATTCCAAAGAAAATGTAGGTCTTAGATGTTTTTAAGCATGTGAAAGAAGGCTGATGATGGTATCATTTAAAAAATGTAGACATACAGGTCAAAAAGAGGTTCTCGAGGCATAGAATTACAAAATCAAAGAATTTTAAAGCAAGTCGACAGATTATGTTATCAAAACCATTCATTTTACAGGTGAGAATATAGGAACAGAGAGATTGAGTAATTTGTTCAAAGATACAACTAATTATTTTATATTTATATACTTATAAATTATGTATATTATAAAATACACACAAGCATTTTATAATGTGACATATATAGGAAGTAAATACTTTAAAAACAATTTATTTTGTCTTGTTTATGGTACAAAAATCCTTTTTGCTATTACTATTAATAATGTTTTCAGTGAGTGCATAATCAGTGTTTTAAATCTTGGATTATCACTTTTTTTAAAGATTTCATTTATTCATTTGAGCGAGAGAGAGTGAGAGAGAGGGAGAGCACAAGAAAAGGGAGGAGCAGAACAAGAGGGAGAAGCAGACTCCTCACTGAGCAGGGAGCCTAGCCCAATGCAGGGCTGGATCCCAGGACCCTGGGATCATGACTTGAGCCCAAGGCAGACACTTAACCAGCTGAGCTACCCAGGCCCCCCTTAGGTTACGGATTTTTGATATAGCAACCCAAAAGTCGAGTTGTAAGTTCAGCTTATTTTGATTCTTAGTTATTTTAAAAAGAATATATTACAAAGATATGTAGATCCAATACTCATTTTTCAATTTGACCCACTTATTCAGAAGTTTTTAGTGAAAATTATTAGTAAAAAAATCTACCTTTCCAAATGTCAATTAACTGTTCTTGACAAGTAATTAGATGCTATACTTTCAAATTTTAAAAAAAGTGAATCCCATGGGCATGCCTCATTTTAAAGTGGGAGTATTTAAAAAGAAGTTAGAAAAATCTGTTCTCAAGTTTTCCAAGTATGCAGAGATAAGAGACTTTTTACAGCTGATATATTTATATCTATTTTAAAATAAAATTAAATGATTATTTCCAAACATTTTTTTTCAAAATACTTTTGTTTCTTTTTTTGAAAAACAAAAACAAAAACAAAACTGCTTTTGTATTTATATTTAAAATGTATGGGGGTGCCTGGCTGGCTCAGTCAGAGAGTGCAAGTTCTTGATTTCAGGATCATGAGTTCAAGCCCCATGTTGGGTGTAGAGATTTCGTAAATAAAAATAAATAAAATAAAATAAACTTTAAAATGTCATATGAACAGACAGATTAAATGTGTGAGTGTTTTTAAGTAACCACTAGGTGGAGTAGTATTAAAAGTCACATCAAAATAAAGGTCAGCATAGCTGGAACTTTTTTTTTAACTTTTTCTTGAAGATTAATATATATACACACCATGTACAAGTAATTAACTCCAAAAGGATAATAGACCCAAATATTAGAGCTAAAACTATAAAAATTTTATAAGAAAAAACGTAGAATAGTTTTATAGCCTTGGTTTGGATAAAGATTTCTTAGGACAAAAGAAGCATGAATCATAAAAAACAAAATAAGTTAGACTTAGTAAAAAAAAAAAATTCTGGTCTCTGAAAGATATTGTGATGAATAGAAAAGTCACAGACTGGGAGAAAATGCTTCCCAAACATATGTCTTATAAAAGACTTACAACCCAAATATATAAAGAACCCTTACGAGTCAGTAATAAGAAAATGAACAATCTAATAAAAAGAGGCAAAAGATTTGGACACATCACTAAGGAAGAAATGTAGATGGCAAATAAGCACACGAAAAGATGCTCAACATGATTCATTGCTAAAGAAAAGCCAATTAAACCACAATGAGAGACCTCTGTCTCCACGGCTATTAGAATGTTTAAGATTAAATGGGCTGACAGTGACAGGTGCTGACATGGGACAAGTGGAACTCTCATATGTTGTTGGTGGCAATGCCGAATAATAGTTTTATCTTAGAAAAACCATTCAGTGGTTTCTTATAAACATATACTTACCATACCACCCAGCAATTCCATTCCTCCCATTTATTCAAGAGAAATGAAAACGCCGCAAAGTTTAGTGGGCAAATGTCTATTTGTAACAAGTAAAATGTGAAAAAAAAAGTGCTCATTAATTGGTAAATGGTTAGACATATCTATATAATGAAATACAACTCAGCAGGGAATGAAAAGTCAACCTGTGCAATAACGTGGATGAATCACAGAAGTATTCACATGATGCCACAATGAATAACTTACACTATAAATGCCATTCTGCAAGTGTCTGTGTATGATATTATCAGAAAAGTATCAGAAGGAGGATTACTGGGTCAAAAGCCACGTGTGTTTGTAATTTTGTAATTTGGATAGATAATTCAAAATTGCCTTCCTTAGGGGTTATATGAACTTATATTCCCACCAGCAGTGGAAAATGCACCCATTTCCTTACAACCTCATCAAAAGAGTGAGTAGAATTTGGGGATGATTGCTAATCTCCCAGGGAAATGGCATTTCAGCAGAGATTTAGTTAATATTTCTCTTTACACAGAAGCTCCAATATATTACCTGGTCTTCCCCCGTTCTCCTTGGACAGCCCCTGAGGCTCTCACACATTACATACTATGGTGTTCCGAACCTACCATGCAACTTTATACCCCTGGGCAATTATACAGATGGTTCCCCGTGCCTGGAATGCCCTCACCTCCACCACCTGCCTGGTGAACCCCTGCTTATCCTCCAAAACTCGCACCCACTTGTGAAGCTTTTCTGATATTGCTTTCCTTAGAGCTACTGTTGTACTTCGTATGCATGATCCTACCTGTCATGTCATGTCATGGTGAATTGCAATCCTTTATCCAAGTCACTGTGAGCTCCTGAGCATATTAGAAAGTGTCTCTAAGTTCTATAAGATGAGGGCTTCAATTCGTTCAACTCTTAATTCTCAGGCCCTGGTAGGGTGTCTGGCACAAAATAAGATGATGGCAAATGTGTGCCGATCCGAAGGAATGGTCTCTGCAGAAGCAAACCTATTTCTGTAAGTATCTTATTCTGTAAGCATGAGTGAATGTACATCTGGCAAGGAAATTTTCTGATGAGTCAATCTAACAGTATAATTCTGTGTCGAAGGGTGATTTGTCTCAACATCTCCTCCCGGAGGACCCACATTTTCAAAATGAAGATCCATGTTCTTGGACTGGTAGTCCAATATGGTCTAGAAACAGCCGGTAGAAGGAAAGAGCAAGCATTTTCATTTTATGTTGGACTCCCCATCCATAAAGTTTACAGGGGACAAGATGATCTGAAACGCTGGCATAGAAGAAATTCCCTGCCTTCTGTGACAGCTTAGGGCAGGGGAAATGCTTCTGATGGCACCAATGAGAGAACATTAGGCAGATACTCCAAAGCAAGCACAGGTGTCTGGAATGTGCCACTCAGAGAACCACTGTCTGGGCCTCTAGTTTGGGCAGCTGTGCCTATGTATGCTCTTATAGAAGGCCTTAGATCGTGAGTCCCTTGCCTGTGCCAAACACAAATCTATATACTGGTTTAAGCCGAAAGACCCAGGAAAATTCCTCACTATCTTCCCATCAAAAATGTAATGGCTGGAAATAAACAACTTTATATACCTACACCTCACAAACTGAGTAGGGAAGATGCATTTCTTAGCCTTCGTGATCAGCACAGAGGCTTTTGTGCAATTTGTGGATAATGGGTTAATAAAGACAAGAAGCTCTTCCTTATGACTCAAGGCCACTCCTAAAGAATGAGTCCAAGGGAAAGACAAAAAAGAACTGTTATATGCTACTTAACAAATATTTATTAAATAACAATGTGCTAGGCACCGTGGGAGGCAATGGGGACAAAAAGTTGAATAAAATATAGTCTCTGCCCTAAAGGAGCTTATAATGTAGTTCTGAGGATGAAACCAATTGTAACATCATACATTTGTACAATGCTTTTAAGTTTACGAAGTACTGTCATGTATTGCAAATTCACTGCTCTGTCCCCTTTCCAGACCACCAGAACACAGAGGCCATCGACAAAATGGAAAGTACTATGGAGAGTCAAAGAGAAGAGATTCCTTGTAGGAGGGTGGTAGGAAGTGGGTAGGAAGTGAAGACTTCATGAAGAAGAAAACATTCTAGATGAGCTTTGAAAGGAGAACATATTTCATCAGACAATGGCTGGTGGCATTCCCTATAATAAATAACTTATGCATAGACATAAAGTCAAGAGAATGCTATAGACAAATTTTGGGGAAGTCCAACGAACATACTTTGACTGCAATAGAGTATCAGAAAATAAAACTTGAAAGAAAGTCTTGGGAATGTATGTTTAATTTATTGCGATTTGGGGCTAGCAAATCAAATGAATGAATTATGCTTTCATCTGAGGTAGGGGAAGATCAGTTTAGCTACTTCAAAAAAATTATTCATTTATTTCAAGCTATCCTTCCTAGATTCCCATCAAAGTCACTTGATCTTCTATGTCTCCCTCCCAAAATCTTATCAAGGCTCCCCTTTTCCTCATCAGTCACAAATCAATTCATATACACTTCTCCTCTCCTCCCATTCTCTCCAACAAAGCAGTTGTTTCTAGGATGATGAAATTTTACTGCTCTTTTGTTTATTTCCTTGTTTGTGGTTTCTGATTTTCTGTAATAAGCAGGAAGTGTTTTAATAATAAAGGCCTATTTTTGAAATAAAATGTTTATTAATACCTTAGATTACATCCTCCATGTTTCTTCTATATAAAACATAAATATTATTTTTCTATAATCTAATATCATGTGCACCTTTTTGCAATTTACCAATTATTGGATATCTAGGTTATATGAAATTTTTGAAATGATGACTAGCGCAGAGCAGTTAAATTAGATGAAAAAAATTAGTATTAAAAAATACAATCCCGGGACGCCTGGGTAGCTCAGTCAGTTAGGAGGCTACCTTTAGCTCAGGTCGTGATCCCAGGGTCCTGGGATCGAGTCCTGCATCAGGCTCCTTGCTCAGTGGGGAGCCTGCTTCTCTCTCTGCTTTTGCCAGCTTGTGCTCTCTTTCTCTGACAAGTAAGTAAATAAAATCTTAAAAAAAAAAAAAAGTACAATCCCGAGGTGCCTGGGTGGCTCAGTCCGTTAAGCATCTGCCTTCGGCTCAGGTCATGCTCACAGGGTCTTGAGATCGAGCCCCAGATTGGGCTTCCTAGCTCAGCAAGGAGTCTGCTTTTCCCTATGCCCCTCTCCCTGCTCATGCTCTCTTTCTGGCTCTCTCTCTCTCAAATAAATAAAATCTAAAAAAAAAAAGTACAATCCCGCCCCTGGGGGTGAAAGAAAAAGGAAAATAGGCAACAATTCTTAAGGATGCAGAAAATGTTACAAGACCACCCTCATGACTAAAATGACACATTGCCCAGCTTGCTTTCTGCCAAACCACCTTTGGCCAAATTATTTCCAGCTGAAGAGTAATGTTACACTATGTGCTGAGCAATGTGCTAGGCAATGATGACATCAAGATGAAATCCCTGATCCTTATCCTCAAGGAGCTTAAAGAACCAGGGAGGAACATGGGCAGCATAAGGGATGCCCAGGTTACTAAGGTACACAGAAAAAGGTATCTGATTGCACGTAATAGCATCAAGGATGGTATCCCGAAAGATGGTAATGTAAGAGAACCCTGAAGGATGAGTGGGCAGTTTCTCAAAGAAAGGGCTGGGGAGAAAGGAGAAAGAAATCCTTGTACACTCGCAAGCATTTCTGGGCAGAAGCAACAACCTATGCAAAGACACAGAGTCAAGAGTGAATATGGCACGTTGAGAGAATTCTACATGTATATTGAGGTTCGCAGGTAGGAGCACATGTGTGTGTGAATTGATGGGAATTAGAGGGAAGAACATAAAATAGAAATCTACAAAATGAGTTGGTCAGTATAGCAATCTACAGGGTGGACAACTTACATTTTTATTTATGTCTAGTTTAGTTTATATTTCAAAAAAATTCTTCATATAATGGGATTTATATTAGACCTAATGTTAGTGCAATAATACAGATATACAAATTATTGAAAATAAATTTGGCTGGGGGGGGGGCGCCTGGCTGGCTCAGTAGGTAGAACATGGGACTCTTGATCTCAGGGTCATGAATTCAAGCTTCACATTGGGTGTAGAGCTTACAATGAATGAATGAATGAATGAATGAATGAATGAATGAATTTGGCTATATTGGGGAAAAATGCTCAAAATTGTTTTTCTGGGTTCAGTGAAGCTTGGAGACAACCAATCTAGGTGAAGGGAAGCCATGAAGGGCTTGAAGGAGGGAGGAATGGCAACAAGATCTGAAACTCTGGCAGCAGGGAGGAAGAGGGTTGATGGGAGAGAGCATGCAGGCAGTTCAGAGGCATTAGTCAAAGTGAGAAATGATGAGAGCCTGAACTAGGAAGGGGGGATTGGTGGGATTGACGAGATTCAGATAGAGCTTGGTAAACTGACGCTTTGTGCAATGCAGAGGGAAAAATGAATAGAAATTACAGAAACAGAAAGAAGAGGATGGATGCTGTGTGAAGCAATGACAACAGATAAGCCAAATCAAAAGTCAAATGCAGAAATCATTAATTCAGCAACATTACAGGACGCATATCCTGGTGTAAGTCACTGTTTGTAATATTCATTTAATGCAAGAAAGCATTTTAAGTTCTAAATTTCCAGCCCCCACAGATATGACACAATAAATGTGTTGTTGGCCACTGCCAACCCAGAAGTAAACACACATTATCATATTCTGATCAAAAGAAACATGTGAGATGTAATGAATTCCAGTGGAAGTGGTTTGAAGTTCTGAATTCATTTATACTTGTAAAAAACCATAAAATGTTATGAAAGATAGTGACATAATTACAGGAGCAGAGTCTCCAAAACCTTCAGAGAGCTCCTATCTAGACACAATATAAAACTACAGATAATGTCTAGAAATAGGCACAGGGTGTAGGAGTGAAACATTTTACTCCAAAACTATCAGTCATTGCAAGTTCACTTAGCACATTGTGATAGAATGCTATTTTAAATAATAGCTAAACTTTCCCTCTTGCTTTAGACCTAAATAGGCTACATTACTGTGTCTTCCAGCCAACTTACCTAGCAAAGAAACCACATAATAAAAACAAACAAAACTTCCTTTGAGCCCAAGGCTATTCTTCCCTATGCCCGCTACTCTCTAGCTGTACTCAATTTCACTCCTGGGCAGGACTGGCACTCGATAAATATTAATTGATTGGAATGAGCCATATAGGCCAAATCTACAAATCAGGGATATTAGGCCGGAATCTTCATCTACAAAGCCTTAAGTGCGAGAAGCGAAACTTAATTTTTACAATTCAACATGATTTCTATTTCTTTTCTTTTTTTTTTTTTTAAGATTTTATATATTTATTTGAAGGGGAGGATGCACAAGAGTGGGGAGGAAGGGCAGACAGAGAGGGAGAAGCAGACTTCCTGCTGAGCGGGGAGCCCAACTCAAGGCTCCATCCCAGGACTCCAGGATTATGACTTGAGCTGAAGCCAGACGCTTAACTGATTGAGCCACCCAGGCGCCCCTCGATTTCTATTTCAAAGCATCGTTTTGGGGTGCCTGGGTGGCTCAGTGGGTTAAAGCATCTGCCTTCGGCTCAGGTCATGATCTCAGGGTCCTGGTATGGAGCCCCGCATAGGGCTCTCTGCTCAGCAGGGAGCCTGCTTCCTCCTCTCTCTCTGCCTGCCTCTCTGCCTGCTTGTGATCTCTCTCCTCTCTGTCAAATAAATAAATAAAATCTTAAAAAAAAAAAAAGCATCGTTTTACTGGGCCAGCGCAAAGTTTGTCTTGGTCTATTTAGTATCTTTCCCTCTGTTTCTCTAATATTTGCATAAAGCCAGGATATTGAGATGAAATCTCATTTATTTGCGGTATCGTCTGTCCCCTCAGCTACTTAAGATATCAATTAGCATTTGGCCACTTTGAATTAGTCCAAATATTCTCTGGAGACTTCTCTTTCCTATTTTATGACTCTTTTGAGCAAGGGTTTTTCTCCTCTACCTGTCACCATCCTTGGGCCCATGGGACTCATTCTGCTACCTCGATACTGCAATGGGCACTTAAGGCTTCCTCTGGGCCCTCGTTGCCTCCCTGGAGCTTGGCCCAGAGGTAAGTCTCAGAGCTCCAGGGAGCTGGGACCTCTCACGGCCAAGGTCCTGGGGCTATATCTGTCACTCAGCAGGGGCAGCACTTTTTTCTAGGGCCCCAGCAACATGCCTCACCTCCAACTCCTGAACTTCCTTTCAGCCCTGGGGATTCCCATTAGCCAGGATGTACAGAGAGACTGTGGAAGAGAGAAAGGAAGCCATGTTCTTGCTGATGCTATCTCTCTACTCTTTTGTCTATTCATTAGGATCTTGTTATCTCTAGACCTCTGCTTTTATTTATTATTTTTAAAAGATCTTATTTATTTGACAGAGAGAGAGAGAAAGAGAGAGAGCACAAGTAGGGGGAGCACAAGTGTTATTTTCTTGTTAATAAAATAACAAGAACAAACGGGAATTTATTATTGAAAAATATGCTATCTTATTAGATTACACTAGAGAAATAACTGAAAAAAATTATTGCTTATCCAAAGAGAATAAAAATTTTGACCGTTTTAGAATACTGTCTCTAAGAATACTGTCTTCTCCCTCTCCTGGGAGAGGGAGAAGCAGACTCCCCACTGAGCAGGGACCCTGATGGGGGTCTCATTCCCAGGACCCTGGGATCATGACTGAGCCGAAGGCAGATGCTTAACCCACTGAGCCACCCAGACACCCTTCTGCTTTTAAAACTCAAAGACGAGGAAGAGAATCCTTCCACCTCCTCACAGCCACATTCCTTCCCTGAGCACAAACAGAGAAGCATAGCTGTTGCTTAAATATGGAGACAAGACCAAGAAGACAGGACGAAGTGTTGACGAAAGAGAGAGGGTTTGGGTGAACACTGACAAATATTGCAAAATGAGTATTCTGCTTCAGATTCACAAGTAAAATCTTGACTCCTGAATGAAATATTTCTCATAGGTTACTAAAAGGGAATTTAGGATTATTTGCATTTCTTAATCTGAGAATGAGTTAAAATGCAATCGCCATGGTGTCATATAGAAAAATCGCCTGACATCCTCTCTGAAAGAACATTGGCTAAGTGCCTGCTTGGCCCAGATGCTGGACAAATGCTTCTCAACAACCCTATGATGTAGGCATGATGATCCCATTCTTAAAATGAGGAAATTGAGCAAGTGTTAAATAACTTCAGTTTACACAGCTATTCAGTGGCATGGCAAGAATTTGAAGCCAAATACATAGTACTGGAAAAATCCATGTGTTCTCTTTATTTTTCATCGTCTCTCGCAGAATTCTGGATTCATGAATAGCATTGGTCCAAGATAGTATTTTATAATTTTTTTCAGTTTTTTATGATTTTTTAACTTCCCCAAATAATTCTGATTTTCTTTTTTAATTTAGTTCATCTGATACTCTTAAAAGGGATTCGTAAAGTATTGTACTGGTTTTGTAGGACTACTGTGACAAAGTACTACAATCTCGGAGTGGGGGTTTAAACAACGGAAATTTATTGTCTTATAGTTCTGGAGGCTAGAGGTCAAAAACAAGGTGTCAGCAGGTTAATGGTCTCACTTTGCCTCTTCCTAGCTTGTCGTGGCTTGTTGGCAATCCTTGCCATTCCTTGGATTGCAGCTGCAACACTTCAGTCTGTGTCTGTCATGACACTCTGTTCTTTCCTTGTGTGTATCTATGTTTCTTCTAAGGATACCAATCATATTGGATGAAAGGTCTCCCCTACTCCTTCCTACCTCATCTTAACTAATTATACCTGCAATGGCTCTATTTGGCTAAGGTACTGGGGGTTAAGATGTCAACATATCCTTTTGGGGAACACAATTCAATCCATAATAAGAATGTTCTAAGTACTTTAAGATTGAGTTGTTATAGGAGCACCTGGCTGGCTTAGTCAGTGGAGTGTGGGACTCTTGATTTCAGGGTTGTGAGTTCAAGCCCTACGTTGGGCCTAGAGTTTACTTTAAAAAAAAAGATTGAATTGTCACAGTTTAAGCAACATAGGCACCATTTTATATACATAGAATTAACCACCTGGTCATTAATATCTCATAAAGTGATAAGAAAAACAGAAAATAGTGAATATGTGAATATCTCAAATTTTTTGTCATTAGCCACACAGTTTTGGTTTTTGCAACTTTTTTAAACTTAAGTGCTCAAGCAGTGTATAAAATGCTCAGAATATTTATAGATCAGTTCATGATAAAAAAACATTGTTGCAAAAACACTTAATAGTGTCACAAAATATTTTTGGACATGGTTTCTTTCTTAACACTCAAAACAACCCTAATACACTTTGCTTCATTTTAGAAATTAAGAAATTAGCACTGGGAGTGTCAAATACTTGTTTAAGACATGCCTTCAGAAGAGGCGTTGTTGGGATATGAACCAAGATTTTGTTAGTAAAATTCTGGAGCTCTTTTTTTTTTTTTTTTTTTTTTTAAATTCTGGAGCTCTTATCACACATCTTGCTTGGTACATTTTAGTATTTAATGACAGTGATAAAGAAGATGGTAATAATGATAATTGCTAATGCTTACTGAATGTTTACTATCTTTGGAGGACAGTGGCAAACACTGCACATAATCATCTCTCATTTGCTCTTTTCAAGAACCCTAAGAGGCAGGTGCAACACCAAAGCACAGAGATGGAGGGAAATTAGCCCAAGGCTACAAAGCTCATAAATGCGAATGCCAGGATATACGCTCAGAGGTCTTACTCCAGAATCTGCCCTCTTAATCACTTCTGTGTGGCCTCCTTGATCTTGTTTGTGAAGCCTTCCTAGACAGTCTTCATTTCAGAGACCTCATCACTCAGGCTCTTGTTACACTATTATAAACCAACTTAAGAGGGTTTATTGGCACATTACAAATCAATGTATGACCACCCCAATGACTCTAAGCAAGTTACTTAATATCTTCAAATGCCAGTTGTCTCTAGTGTGAAAGGGAGATAGATATACCACAGTGAGCTTAAATTAAGTAATATGTGTAAATGGCCAGGTACACATCAGCCACATAATAGGCCCTCAATTTATTGTATTTATGAATTAACTAATATGATAGTTGATTGTTTAGAAGGTACTCTGGGGTTTTGGAGGAGGGGGCAATTGATTTTGACTGGTAATATCAAAAGTGTTGCAGGATAAGAACAGTTGGATCTTAATGAGAAAATGTTAACAGGCGAGGAAGGGCTTGCTATCATCTGAATGTTCAGTCCCCCAAAATTCATACGTTGAAATCCTAATGCCTAATGTAATTGTATTAGGAAGTGTGAGGCCTTTGGAGGTAATAAACTCATGAGGTCAGAGCTCTCATGAAAGAGATTAGTGTTGTTATAAAAGATAACCCCCTACTCCCAGAGATCTCACACCCGTTCTGCTAGGGAGGGTGTAGTAGCAACACTATGCCAGCTAGGGGCGCCTGGGTGGCTCAGTTAGTTAAGCACCAGCCTTCGGCTCAGGTCACGATCTCTGGGTCCTGGGATCAAGCCCTGCATTGGGCTCTCTGCTCGGCAGGGAGCCTGCTTCCCCCTTTCTCTCTGCCTGCCTCTCTGCCTACTTGTGAACTCTCTCTCTGTCAAATAAATAAATAAAATCTTAAAAAAAAAACAGTGTAATTCTGTATTCACATGCGTGGATGGCTGCCAGTTACCCACGTCACTTTAGTAGTGGCAGAAACAGATGCAGCCGTGGCACTGGCCTCTCTGGCCCTCTGTATCTTAAGCCTGAGGTACTTGATTCTTCTCAACAACTGTCACACCTGCAGCCTGAGACCAGTGAGCCACCATACCCAGAAGGGAGAGGTGAACACTTTGGTTTGGAGCTGTTGGGGGAGCAGCTACTTTATTTCCACAGGTACCCCACTGGGCTGAAATCAGTGGTAACTCATTTCTCATTGACCTGGGAGAGAATTTCCCTTGTCTAGTCCCATTGTGCTAATGGGAGTGGGGGAAGGGAAGGAGTAAGTGCTGTTACTATTAAGGTCACTTGGAGAGAATCAGCACTTCTTTACAAGTCCGCAATTTCAGGATTCCTGCCCCCCTCCCTTCCATTATACCACTGCTGAGTTACTGCTTTCATGCTCCTGTTCATCATGCTCCCACCATCTAGATTCTTCCTCTTTCACTGTCCATGTAAATGTTATCCACTCTTCAAGGCCTACTTCCTAATGTGTACTGATCTCCTAAAACTTCCATGGCACTGAGCACATTAATTTTATTATTTTGGAAAAAGCGGAGAACTTTCCAAAAACTTGCCTAAATCTTGTTCAGAAACTGGCCTACTCATCTTAAGAATTATGCTCTAATTCCAGCTCTAGCATTTTATCACCTACTATTATGATCTAAGTTTCTTCTTTGGCAAATGAACTATATACTACCTATCCTACCTCAGAGGACTGAGATGATGCTCATATAAGAATGTAACTCACAAACTGTAAATCATTGTCCAACTGAGGCATTATTGTGGCATATTTTATCTTCATAACTAGACAAGTTCTTTTGAGTGTAAGGATCATTTCTTTTTTGCATTTCCCCAAACGATTCATGATGTGCTTTAATCACAGAAAGCATCCAGTATCTGTCAATGAATGAGAAATAGTATTATTTTTACTAAAGAAGAGGTCTTTTGGTCAGTTTTAGGAGCTTTGTACACTCTATTATTAAATAAAATTTAATTAACATATTCATTTGATGTTTTAAAAATCCAGTGATTTTTCTGATTTTTGAATGACATTTACAAACAAGTATTATCTTTTTGTAGTCTTTTACAATCCAAATCTAATTTTACTGCTTATGCTAGACTTATCAGAAATATCCAAATTTTCTATTCGAAGTTTCTGATTTAAAAAAAACCCACTTGTAAGACAAAACTGGAATTCAACATTTTCACATTAAAAATGAATATTTTTCCTTTTATTTTTTTATTTTTTTAAGATCACGTATTTATTAATTTGACAGAGAGAGATCAAAAGCAGGCAGAGAGGCAGGCAGAGAGAGGAGGAAGCAGGCTCCCTGCTGAGCAGAGAGCCCGATGGGGGGGCTCAATCCCAGGACCCTAAGACCATGACCTAAGCTGAAGGCAGAGGTGTTAGCACACTGAGCCACCGAGGTGCCCCATATTTTTCCTTTTAAAATCTTTTATTTGCTGGGGTGCCTGGGTGGCTCAGTGGGTTAACGCCTCTGCCTTTGGCTCAGGTCATGATCTCAGGGTCCTGGGATCAAGCCCCCCCCGCCCAATCCAACGGGCTCTCTGCTCAGCAGGGAGCCTGCTTCCCCCTCTCTCTCTGCCTGCCTCTCTGCCTACTTGTGATCTCTCTCTCTGTCAAATAAATGAATAAAATCTTAAAAAGAAATCTTTTATTTGATACATATGTGAAATTCAGGGAAGTACAAATCCCTTTTAATAACATGTACTCAGTCTTTGACCTTATGGTGGATTTAGCATTGACAAAAATGTTGTATTTTTAGTTATTTTTTTAATTTTTAATTTGAGTAGCATTAACATGCAATGTTACATTAGTTTCAGGTATACAACATAGTGATTTAACAAGTTTATACATTATGCTATGCTCATCACAAGTGTTAACTATCAGCCGTCATCATAATACACTATTACAATAGCATTGATTATATTCCTTATGCTGTGCCTTTTATTTCTGTGACTTATTCATTTCCTAACTCGAAGCCTGGATCTCCCACTCCCCTTTGTCCATTTTTCCCATTCCTCCACCCCTTCTCCTCTGTTTCTAGGTCTGATCCTGCTTTTTATTCATTTTTTTCAGATTCCACAAGTGAAATCATATTTGTCTTTCTCAGTCTGACTTATTATTAGCATAATACCCTCTAGATCCTTCCCATGTTGTTGCAAATGGCATGATCTCATCCTTTTTTATAGCTGTGTAGTATTTCTGTGTGTGCCTGTGTGTACGTGTATCACATCTTCCTTGTCCATTCATCAAGGGACACTTAGGTCAGTTTCATATCTTGGCTGTTGTAAATAATGCTAAAATAAATATGGAGGTGTGTATATCTTTTTGAATTAATGTTTTCATTTTTGGGTGGGGTAAATGCCCAGTAGTGGATCATACAGTATTTCTATTTTTAATTTTTGAGGAACCTCCATACTGTTTTCCACAGTGGATGGATGCACCAATTTATATTCTTACCAATAGTGTATGAGGGCTCCTTTTTCTCCACACCCTTGCCAACTGTTATTTCTTCTCTTTTCGATTTTAGCCATTCTGACAGGAGTAAGGTGATAGCTCATCCTGGTTTTGATTTGCATTCCCTGATGAGTGATGTTGAGCATCTTTTCATGTGTCTGTTGGACATCTATTTATTTCTTTTGGAAAAATGTCTATTCAGGTCCTCTGGCCATATTTTAGTTGGATTGTTTGTGTTTTTTTGAGAAAAATGTTGTAACCTTAAAACATTTAAGCTAAATCTGATTTTCCCATGGGGTAGAAGGTTATGTCTGACATTCTATGACTTAACCACCACTTTTAATCAACTACAAATGACATATTTGTTTAATCTACACATTGCTTTCTAATATATTTTAGTCAGAGAATCACAGGAGTCATATAAAATTTTGTTTAGGGGCACCTGGGTGGCTCAGTGGGTTAAAAAGCCTCTGCCTTCAGCTCAGGTCATGATCCTGGGTCCTGGGATCGAGCCCTGCATCGGGCTCTGCTCAGCAGGGAGCCTGCTTCCCCCTCTCTGCCTCTCTGTCTACTTGTGATCTCTCTCTCTCTAATAAGTAAATAAAATCTTAAAAAAAAAAAAATTTTGTTTAATAATTCAGTATCACAGTATGTACCTATAAGAGAAAAGAACTCTTAATACTTACATTGTGTCAATCACTATTCTTGTTACTTAAAATACAGTTGATTCTATTATTCCTGGATTCTGTATTTGCAAATGCCTACTCAGTTAAAATTCATTTGTAACCCCACAATCAATACTCTAGTGCTAAGTAAGGAAGTGAATCTGTGTAATTATGCATACACAGTTAACTGCTAACTAGCTATCTCTCATTATCTACCATCCCCTTCTTCCTTAGCAGTAAACTTTCTGGCACATGGCCACCCAGAATGGTTTCTAAGTTTCTTGCAACCAGGTATTTTCATAAGACTGTGTTCTAGTTAGTTGGGCGTAGGTAGAAGTAGGAAATACAATTTCTCAAAATGTCCATGAAGGAGTGACACGCCTTTCTTCACCTTGCTTTCTACTGGTAGGAATGTGATTACGACGTTGAGCAGCCATCTTGGATCACAGGTAGAAGTGTGATCATGAGGATGGTGGAACAAGCTAGGAGTCTGGATACCTAACACTGTGACAATAGCCCAAGTGCTGGACTGACAATCTCCAGACTTCTTTTATATGAGAGAAAAACAGACCTCTAGCTTAAGTTCCTGTTATTTTGGACTTGATGTCACCTGCAGCTGAACCTACTTTAAAATGATACAAAAAGTCATGCAGAAGTATAGGGCCATCGTTTTAGAGTTGTACAGAGTAGAAGTCCACTGAATAAGGTACCAAGATGGGTGATGGGTAAATGGGGGCTGAAACCCAACCTACTCACTCCTTTCCAAGCTTTTAACCATGTTTGGTTTATCAAGAACCTGATATACCAGTTGGCCCCGGAGAAAAGGAAAGTTTGTCTAGAATCAAAACTCTAGAGCAGCATTTTAAAAAATTTCATCTGCCTACTCCTGGAGCCATTGGAAATTATTTTAGGTAGTCTCCATTGATGTACTTCAAAAAATCTTATTTAGGGGCACCTGGGTGGCTCAGTGGGTTAAGCTACTGCCTTCGGCTCAGGTCATGTTCTCAGGAACCTGGTATTGAGTCCTGCATCAGGCTCCTTGCTTGGCAGGGAGCCTTCTTCTCCCTCTTCCACTCCCCCTCCTTGTGCTCTCTCTCTCTGTCAAATAAATAAAATCTTAAAAAATCATATTTAATACTAAATTAAATGGGTTTATACTTCATGGTAGTTACCACTCCATTCTGCAACAGTTCAGACCTTAGAACTTAACATTTTAAGTTCTAAGGTCTTAAGTTAGAACTTAAGGTCTAAGTTCAGACCTTAGTGCTAAGAAGGGCAATGAGCAAGGAAGAAGACTGTTGAGGGGCAGGAATGAAAGAGAACAGAAGCTCATCAAACATCATGTCATTGGGCGGTATTTTATGGTGGCTAGAGTATAAACTCTGGAGCCAAACTGCCTGTGTTTAAATCCTGGCTCTCTGTGACTAGCTGCATTTGGGTGTGTTTCTTGACCTTACTGTGTGCCAGTTTTTGTAACAGAACTAACACAAAAGGATGGTGTGAGGATTTAAAATAATTATTATAGTTCCTGACACGTAATGACCACTCAATGAACGTAAGATATTACCACCATTCTGGTAATTATTTAGCAAAGAAACCCGAAACTAGCCATGCTTGTTGAAAGCTTTTTTTTTTTTTTTGCCAGGAATTGTACATATCCGACTTTACTTTACTTTAGTTATCAGGAAACTAAGGCTTAGAAAAATTCAGTAACTTTCCCAAGATTATGCAACTAATTCCAGCCCAGCCAGAATTCAAACTCAGATAGATTGGATTCCAAAGCTACGGTTTTTAACAAAGAGAACTAAGGACAAGTTCTGCAAGATTTCACAAGCTTCCTCTTGTATACTCTTTCCCCACTCATAGAATGTAGCAGCAAACTCTTTCACACAATAAAGAGTGGAGGATGGGTAGGCTGGAGAGACTGAGAACAGGAACTGGAAGCGTGGGAGAAGTCTTGGGAAGTGGCAACAATGTTCAGCCTGAGCTGAAAATCCGGCTGAGTCTCTGGGACCTGTGGCAAAATGAGAGAGCATGGGAAGCTGACCAGATCTGAAAAATCCCTCTTGGTGATTTATATGAAGCCGTGGACTCTCAAGATAAGTTTCTGTTCTATTTCTCAGTGCTTCTAAAATACTGTTGCATCGTGAAACACAAAATGAACCCTGTAATTCAACAATTTTATACTTTCTCAACGATTACTTATCTGATGGCTTTGCTAAAGAAAGGATTTAGTCATCTATTTCTTTTTTAGAGTCCACGTCATACCTGTTAGGCAAGGAATCTTTGCCTTTATTGCAAAGATGTTATTTCAACAGAACTTTCAAAATGTTGCAAATCGGCTTCTTTGGTTTTGCCAGTTTGCAAAAAAGTAACTGAACCAGTTTCTTTTGAAACTAACTTTTAAGACTGAAAAACGTCCTGTAACTATGTGTATCTTTCCCGAGATTACTTTATAACATTAGGGAGGGGAACACAAGTGCAGGAATTGGGTGGTAAATTCGACTCCAGAGGCTATGGATTAATCTTGAGTTATTCCGAGCACGTGCCTGGGGTTTGGTGAGAACGAACACTTGCTGGCGAACCTCCTCTCTGCTTTGGTGCCCAGAGCTCTAACCCAGCCACTTTGACTGCACGTGCTGGCTCGTGCGGAAGGCCCAGCATCTCTGTCCCGAGGGCGGTTGACTCACCCAGCCGCCCACGTGGCCTTGGGTGGCCTCAGGAGGCTCTGGCGGAGGCCGGGGCACCGTTGCTCGTGCACCCGGGGGAGGGGATAAGGCTGGGGCTGCGACGCTGCAACCCACCAAGGTGCGCTCCGCCACCAGAAGGGTGCCGCCGGCACTACGCCTTCGGCCCCTCTCTAGTCGCAGGCAGCCGCCGCCTCCGGCTCAGGCCTACTTCCTCCCCAGAGCGTGAGGGCATCCCGCTCGGGCCCCCTTCCCGCTGCCTCCGCCCGCCGCGCGCCTTGCAACCCGCGAGCCGCACAGAAGGAAGCCACTGAAGCGTCCCTGGAAGGTGGCGCTCGCCGCCGCACAAGCGCACTCTCTCCCCGGCGCATGCGTCCAGGGGCCGACCCGCGGACCCCGTCTCCGGTGACGTGGCGATGCGCAGGCGGAGCCAAGGTCTGTAGCTGGCGGGCGAGCGGGTGGGGGAGGAAGAGCGAGGTGAGCAGGGACGTCAGAGTGGAGAGCGGAAGGTCAGGGAGGATCGGAGCGGAAGTGAGACTAGGGAGTCTGTCCGCCATTGTGGACCCGAGGAGCGAAGAGCGAGAGGGGAAGAGGAGCCTGCACGCTGAAAAGAAGGGCCCTTTCCACGGACCCCCGAGCGCGAGGCCCTCTTTCTGGTTTCTGAACGAGCGGCGGCAGCGGCGGCGGCTGGATCAGTCACTCGGCGGAGGGCGGCAGCCAACTGCTGTGAGTGCACGGGGAGAGGCCCAAGCGGCGGCGGCGGCGGCGGCGGCAGCGGCAGCAGCTCTCGGGTTGCGGTGAAGAATGTCAGCCACTAGCGTGGATCAGGTGAGGGAGCAGAGGCCTCAGGCTCGGTGAAGGCCCGAGCCCTGGAGCTCCACCCTCGCGTGGGGCTTCGGCTCCTCCCCGTCGCCGCCGCTGCCGGCCCCATAACGGTGCCTTGGGCGCAAGTTGCTGCGGTCCTGCAGCCCGGGCCCGGGCGTGCGCCCTGCCCCGGAGCCTGCGGCCGAGACGGGCGGCCACGGAGCCGCGGTGGGTGGGGGAACGACCGCTCCTATAGGGGCCTTAGGGCACATCTGAGGGCGGCAGACGTGGGGCTGAGACCAGGCGGGCTCTGGGAGACGGATTTCGAGTGGCGGGTGGGAGGTTTAAAGACTGGGGGTGGTTGGGAAATTGGAGGCTATGGAGGATGTGGTGGGCTTTACTCCTACGCGGATTGTTGAAAATAACTTGTCTTTGATAATGTCTTTGATTAACACACTTTCTCTCTCCCTTTTTTCCCCCTTCTAATAACCACACCTTTCGTCTTGCTGCGCAGAGACCTAAAGGGCAAGGAAATAAAGGTGAGTTTGAATATTTTTATCTTATTTCCTAATGTTCGTCTGATGTCACTTTTAAACTTTGCGAGGTCCTTTTTGTTTGATTTTGCTCCAATTTTTTTTTTGTTCGTTTGTTTGCTTTGAAATGTATGTTTAGAGAAATATTCATCACGGCCAAAGCAGTCAAATGCTATCCAAAACTTCGGTAGTTCCTTGCTTTGAAGCCACTTTTATAGAAACCGCAGTGGTACAAAAAACAGTTTTCTTAGTTGTATTTCAGTTAAGGAAGTATTGTGAATGTGGTGACATATCTTTAATTTTGCAGTTTATCTGTGTTATGTAACTTCTACCACAAAAATTTCTCCAAATGCGTGCAGATAAGTGGACATTTTGTTCGACATTGCTGTGTTACGTTGGAAAAGGCAACTCAAGTTGTATTTCATGTCACATTAGTGAAAACTGTACTGTTAACCACTGTTTCTAGTGAAGTCAGTTACAATGAGGCAGTAACATGAGATCAAAACTGAACAGGCATGTCATCTTACTGTGTAGCCCTGATTGCAAGGTGTGACTCAATCTGGTATTTTAGAAAGGACTGGGAAGGAAATAATTTGTGAGGTTTCTGCTCTGGCTATATGATTTACTCTTCAGCTAAAAAAAAAAACATTGAAAGTGAAGCATTTTAAGAAAATAAGTGTGTTTTGTGTCTATTTGATATGGAACAGTACAGTCAACAGACTGAAACATTATGACATTAATCATGTGACATTAGTAAGTATAGAACAATAACTGCTTTCTTGGGATAGTGCCAGTTAACATTACAGTGAATTATATATTTATAGCATTTTATAATAGGGCTTGAAATTAGACTAAATAGAATTATGCTTCCTGTTTTTTATTTCAGTTGGTAAAGTATTACCTAGAAAATATGATGTGCAATAGCTTTTTAGATGTAAGTTCAAGGTTTTTGTTGGTGCTCTTTATATTCTTAGGGTTTTTATTTGCCTTTGCAAATTTGGAAAGAGTAGGTTCTGAGTACTCAGCTCAGTTAATTTTCTTTGAGTTGTAGTACATACAGTTTATTTGAGAATTTGTACATACCAGATAAATGGCTGGTATGTACAAATGTATGTACAAATACACTGACTGTATCAGTGTAGCATAAATTTATTGCTTTGTTTTGATTAAAGATGTATTTTGGGGGAGTATATACACATTTAGAAGTTTTGATTTTTAGAGTTAAAAGTTTAATTTTAGAATTATTTTCTGTTGTAAGCATAAACCTCAGAATTTGATATTGTTTATTTTAAATGTTTTAAATATTTGTAAATTTGAAAAGAATGATCCATTAATTTTTTTTTTTTTGCTAGTCTGCTCTTGAGGAAGTATATAGACTTGGAGATATATGAAATCTATGGTCATTATTGCCTAGCATAAATTATTTTATCCTAGATCTGTGGGGAGGTGGCACTTTGCAAGGCTATTTGAAATGCTAAGTGTTTTGTATTACCTGCTTTAAGGTAAGTATGCAAGTTCAATGAAGTACTTACTTGTTTGACAAAATAAAGCATCTATAGCATTGTAAGCCATTACTCAATTACTGTAAGTTTGATTGCCATATAGTCATTTCACTTAGGTATATCCTAGTGGTATCTCTGATATAAATTGTCTATGACAATAATTGTATATTGACATTTACAAATAAATATTTTTTGGGTTGTTAAAATATTTTTGATCAGCATAACCTCTTTTAGATGTATCTATACACACACAAAGTATTTGGATAGCTCTCTTTTCCAAGAAATTTTCTTTCTTTCACTCTTATTGTTCCATTCATAGTTTTATCCATGGATAGAACGTTGGACTGGGATTCCTAGGAGACCTGTGTTGTAATACTTCCTGTGGCTACTGACTTGCCAAGTGAGCTTGAACACATTGCACCTTTTGGTCAGAATTTCCCCTCTATCTACAAAATAAAAGTGATAATTCTAGTTGTAAATCCTATTATATGTTATGAGGAATTACAATTACAGTAGTCCACTGCTCTAGTTGCCATTTTATTTGCTGGATTTATTTTCACCTTCCTCACCTCGTCTATTTTTAAGGTGCAGGGAGACTGTTGCCTAAGACATGGCAGAAGGGAAAAAAACTACTGGCCTAAGAGTATTGGTAATCATTTAAGATGCTTTAAAATGGTAGATGCTGCAAGTGCACAAATACACATATACATCACTTGTATTTTTATGCCCCTGCAGGGAGAATTACAAGGCGAAGGCAGCACCTCCAGTGAACTGATACAAGTAGCTATGTGTGTGCTTGAGAAAAACTACTGTGCCTTAGCTGACTTGGTTTTCAAGCTAGTAAAATTGTTTTACTGTTACTCTGTTTACTTTTGTGAAGCAGAAAGCAAAGTTACTTTTCTTGAACTACAGCCTGAGTGTTCTAAAAATGAGTATTAAACTTCAGTTGAACATCTCAAACATGAAAAATACATGTCGCTGAGGAGTTGTCAAAGTTCTGAAAGCATAATCCTTTTCAGATAACTTAATTTCAAAGATGCTGTTTTTCTTTTCTGAATTATCTTCATTTGACACTGTGAGCCTGACACCTGTCTTGGTGTCTTTGATTTTCTAAGTTTTTTTCTGTATATCCTTAAGGATTTAAGTGCACTAACAGAGCTAAAATTTGAAAGGAATTCTGTATCAATGTCGTTGTAAGGCAAAAATATTTTCATAGTTTGAGTTCTTTTTAGTTAATAGATTTTCCTTAGGGTAAATATTAGAGCTCTTTATCATCCTTGGCTAGGGTAGTACTGAAGGATAGTAGAAATTTAAGGATAATTCACTATTAGTCCGTAATTTATTTATTTATTTTTATTGGCTCATAATTTAAAACTGATTTTATATCACTTTTATTTATTAATAACCAGAATTTTTGCTTGCTGGAATAAAAGGGTACCTCTCCTTTCCCTGCAGGCACCCCAGATAAAAGTGTCAGATCCTATACTCCTAGCAGCCTTGCTACCAGCTTCCTCCTGGTGCCTTAAGTGTATAAATAGACAAATATATGGAAAGGAATTTATCTTTTCCCTCCTCTCTTCCCCCATCCCTTCCCAACAGAGAGACAGAATTGTTTGGTAAAACTGCAGTTTAAAAGAATTAGGTTGAATTTGGCTGTATTTTAGTGTTTCAGAAAAGTAGTGGAAAATGCAGTGTTTTGGCAGTGTTCTTTTGTATCCTTTCCCCACAGTCCCTCAGGAAATGATTGCAAAGCACCTTATTGTCATTTTAGGCTTCATTTTATTATTAATCCTCAAAACATTCCTATAAGGAGATAGAGGGTACATGGTATTGTCACTGTTTTTGTAGGTGGGAAAACATGATGCACAGATCTGTTGACTTTCCTAACTTGATGTAGTCAGGACCAGAGCAAAGAATCACCTGGCTCCTAAGGCCCATGTTCTATCTTGATTTGACTCTGCTTCATAGAGCAGAGGAAACAGGCGAAGAATCATGTAAGTCATCTGTTCTTTTTTCCCTGAAGAACTTGTACAGACTATGGAACTGGCTTGGATATCTTTGCTATTTAATGGCTTTCAGTCTCCAAGACATTAGATTGTCATTAAGTAATGTTCAAAAACTAGTCTTTAAAGACGGTTGAATTTCTTAAGGAAAGGTATGCTTCTGAAACTCAAGGGCTAGCTTCTTACTCAGATTCTAATTTAATGCAAATTGCTTGTCAGTATTCATGAAATACTTTTAATTAAATATTTTTTCCTTAGATTGACATCCTCCTTGAATAATCTTTTAGAACTTTTAGACATATTTATGCATCATTTATGCACAGACTGTAGACTGTATATTTACTTAGTGCATGAGAATATTTTGTTCTTAGTTTCAGCATCTTAGAATTAGAAGAGAAAGAATAGAACAGAGGAAATGAATAAGAATAGCACCATAATATAGATTTAGATAGATATTAAGTGAGTACTTGTTTAGTATATTTTATTAGCAGCATGGGCTAGATTTCTGAGAATCAATGAATACAAGAAATAGTTGTAATTTTGAAATGGGTAGCTGTTTCAGATAATAGCATCTACTAGTGCCATAGTCCAGTAGTGTAGTGAGGATTTTTTTTTTTCCAGCGGTAATAGACCATGCATAACCACCTTTGATAAAGGGGTGGTAAAGCAATAGGTATGTTAGAATCTCTTGGGCTGAAATGATTAGCCCACCAGAAATAACCTAAGGTACGCTGCTCTTTATTTTTGTTTCTAGTGGCTGTTATATATTTAAATTCTAGGGAGCACATTTAGCTCAACCCTGGTTCTTGCAGTCCTTATCAGATACAGTTAAACCACCTCAGTGGAGCCAAGATCAAGGTGACCTTCATGTTGCTCTTGTGATTTGAGGGCAATGTAGTATCATAAGAGGTCTACTTTGAAGGCTTCACAGAGTAGTATTTCTTTGAGTGATCATTGCTACTCAGTGGGTGGCAAAGAATAAAGGGATTTCACCTATCTTTGCTCCCATGCCACTGTCAACTTGTAATACTACATTTTTGGTGATCTAAACTCTTGGAAAATTAGGGAAAATAAAAATGTAATGATACTATAGAGAAACACACAACTTAAATCTATTGCCCCCAGCCTTAATTTATAATAACTTTGTGACACTGTATTTTTAAGCAGTGAATTTTCAGATTTTGAAAGTTTTTTTTTGTTTTTGTTTCTAAGGGATTAGTCAACATCCATAAGAAACTTTCAGCTTTTTTCATCTCACGTGTGTTCAAAAATCGAATAGTATATTTAGACAATGTGATCATATCAGGTTCTAGCCTTATAAAACTTTGGTTTATGTGGTCCTAAAGTAATTTTTAGTCTTTTTTGGATCTTGTAATATTTTATGTAATAATAATAGTCAAGATTATTGAATACTGTGTTTGAATCCTCAGATGAACTGAGGTAGGTACTGTTAATAACCTCCTTGAACGGAGAAGTAGAGTAGAGAGGCTAAGTCACTAACTAGAGATACCCCACTTCTCAGTGTTAGACTTGGGATTCAAACCCAGGACCTTCTAGTCTGTGCTCAAAACCACTCAAACAGCATTCAGAGAGTAACAACTTGATAAAGCATTTTTGGAAATGATCTCTGAACAAATACAGCATTATAAATTATTCTCTGGTTTTTTTATGTGTTGGAAGAATAATCATGGTTATCTTTAGTGTCTTCGTTTGTACTCTCAAGAAAGTTTTCATAATTTTTTGGTTTAGAACTAAAGGCCTTTTTATTTAGACTTCTTATGATTTATTCATTCTGATAACTGCTTCAGTGAATTTTAGCCACTTTCTTTAACCGGAAACATTTAAGACATTTACTCTAACTTAAGTTACCAAGGAAAGTGATTTCATTCTTTATTTACCTTTCTTGTACTAAATTATACAGAGATTTAACAAAAGTAGAGAACATTCAGCAATCGATTATCCACAACACTATTTCAACTGGTTATTTTAGATTCAAATATAGTATCAGGGAACCTTTCCAACAATTTAACTGCTTGCTACAATGTTGAAATTGAGATTATTTACATTATGTTTTGGGTAATGGGAAGTGTGTATATAGTTTATATTTATGTAATTTTGGGTATATACAAGAATTGTAAGTTTTTGTTTGCACATAAATATTTGTACCTAAATTGAGTTAAAATTTTTAAGAGGATTTTTTTTTTAACAAAAAGAACAACTCAGGATAACTTTTTCTGAGTTGGTCGAAAAATATTGAAAATGTTAGGTATTTCTGTCAGTTTCATAAAGATAATTACCACACATCTAATATAAACATATTTTTTAGTTTCAGTACAAAACGGTTCGATTCATCAAAAAGATGCTGTAAATGATGATGATTTTGAGCCATACTTAAGTAGCCAGACAAATCAGGTAAGTCTGACAGTCCCATATTTAGGAAATTAAACTTACACTAGTATTAATGGATTTTTCAAATAGATATTTTAATTGAATGAGGCTAACCATAACATGTATTAATTTAGTGTGCCTGCATAATAGTGAATAACAGTTGCAGGTTTGTGGTACAGGAGAATTCTTTCTTTAGAAATTCTAGGTGGCTGAAACTAGATTGTGAAATAATAAAGATTTGAAGATGGACATTATTTGTATATGGTATGGTTAGACTTTTTTTTTTTAACTTTGAAAGAATTTAATCTTTTAATTTAATGTCGCTGCCATATCTTCACAGCCAAAGCGAATTAAAAGGTTTAATTACGCATTTATGGGAAAGGACTAGTTATGCCTGAAATTTTGGTTAAATGTAGTGTTTTCTCTTTTACAAGTATTCCAATTTGAATTTCGTTGATAATTGAAGTTTAATACAACATAGGGAATAGAAGATTTATAAATACGCTTGCCTTCTATATTGTAGGCTTGGAAAATTTCATCAAATCAAATAAACTGGTGACTTTTGAGGTTATTGTGTGTTTGGATTTTTCACAGATAATCGTGTGAGTTTGTGTACAGGTATAATTTAGATTTAAGCATTGAAAAACGAAAGAGAATTCTTTGGTCTCTTTGGTCTCTATATACCATTTCTGTATTCGTTTGTTAATACAAATTAAAAAATAAACTTTCATTATTAACCAGTTTCTTAGGGAAGAATATTCTATAATAAAACTGCTTTCGTTGTTTTGCTTAAAAAAAGGTATATGAGAAATGTACCATGAAATCTTAACCTCTAGATTTTTTTTAAACTGTAAAAGAACAAGGAACCAAATAACATTGCCGGCCTTTAGAGTTGTAGGGAAAGTTTGAAAAGAAGTAGTTGCCAATTTGTGGTATATAGGATTGTTTTTAGGAGTGTGGAGAGCCATGGTTATGTTCAAACTGATCTACCCCTTGGTCATTTCTCATTAACCACCCTCTTCTATCTGTTGATCTACATTCCTAGCTTGTGTTGGGAGGGAATAAATAAATGAGAAAGAATAAAAATGGGTGATAAAATCTATGAATGTTTGGCTGCTCATAAAAGAATGAAAAAATTCATTTCATACTTATATAATCTAACTTTATGATCTTTCCACTTAAAGGTTATGAAAGAACATATAACTAGAAAATAGGAAGATCATTATTTTGAATTGCAGTGCAAGTTTGTTTGTTTTTTTTGCAGTGCAAATTTTAAAAGAAATGTTCAGTATTCTATTATTTGGGCCCACACGGTAATCTCAGTTAACATCTCTTATGGCAGTGTTTCTTTCTTTTTTTTTTTTTTTAGAAATTCTGATATTATGAAGTATAGTAGATACTGTCTCAAAAAGGTCTTCATGATCAGATATGTTGGGGAAATTGTTTTAAATATTAAATAATTGACTTTTTTTGCTACTTGATTTCATACTTTGCGTTATAATGTAAGATGATTTCCTAAGACAAGGATATAGTTGTGAAGATCCTCTAACTTATTTGTTCAACCTCTGTTTTCAGGGAATTTTAATGGAATATAAATGTTTGAGAATTGCAGCCAGTAAGAATCCTCTTGTTTTACTCAGTAACAGATATTATATATTTGTCACAGGGGCTTAGAAGATTTTTTTGGTATTCCACAGAGGTGCTTCAGGTCTGCCTAGGGAAAACTAGGGGAGGGTACTCTTGATCCCACTCCTGTAGCAACCAGAGCTATGCTCTGCTTTTTATCTGTTTTATATATTAAAATTCTGCATAAGGTTGCACTTGTAAAAAAAACTTCAAAAGTGGCAGAAAACTATTATTTTTTAATAATGGAAGAGATTTATTTAGTGAACCCAGTGTTTAAATTATTAAAGTTTCCTTATGTTGGGACAAAAATATCTATAAAAGATTTGTTTTAATGTGATGTTTAAAAAGAAAGTCTTACGCTTTCTATTGTTTTTTTTATGGTATTTATATATTCATGTGCTATTTAAAGAGAAGTTTTAAAATTGGATGCCACTAAGGCTGTACTATCCTCTCTCTCCTTGTCAGTACTAATGAATAGGTTTTTAGCAATTAGCTTTCTATAATACTAAAAGTAATTATCTGTAACCAGGGCACATACTTACCTTTGAAAGAGTCCTCACACTATAGAATGTGGAAACTGGGTTTATTGGAGAGAAAAATTGAAAATTACCTGAAATCTTAGAGATGATTTGTATAAGAATTTAAGTTACTCGTAATAACATGTAGGTAAAAGAAAAAGTTTTTTAAAATTGACCTTTTAAGGCAGGTTAGTGAAAACTAGAATTATTGGTGAAATATCTCAAGTAATTACTTACATATTAAAATGTGTAAGCATTTATAGTTCCCTGTTCTGATCTAGCTGAAATGTTTAATTAAAAAATTTTCAATTAAATGTGTAATATGTCTTTAAAATTAAACTCCATCTGATTTTCATATTATGAATAAGAAAAATGAATCTTTTGTCTGGAAAAGTGTTTAAATTTTTGGCTAATGATTTAAATTGTTTTGTATACTTAGATCTAATTCAGATCAAATCCATGGATACTTTAAAACAGGTTGTTGGCCTTCCGTGATAGTTTATTATATTTTCTAGTGCTCAGTTTCTTAAGGGATAATTTTTATAGTTATTTGAAAAGTAAATGTTCATCCTTCAGGTCTTAAAATTAGTTCTCTAAAGTTCCTCAGAATAATCAGATAAGTTGATTGGAAAATTCAGGCTTAAATAGTACTGTTAAAGATGCCATGTAATTTGTGCATATAAATTTGAAGAATAACTTGGAAAAATTAAGTTTGAGTTTGTCTGCTTGTCTGTATGGGGAAATAAATTCCTAGCCATGTTTGTCAGAGAAGCGGAATAGAGAACTAAGAAAGTAAAAATATTTTGAGTTTGTTATTTGTTGTCCTGGCCATCACTGCCCTTAGTTAAGGGTTTCATTTTCTCTGCCTGTTAGAGTGATTTTCTAACTAGTAATTCTATATTGCCACTCAGCAATCTTCTTAAAGTCCAAGGCTGTGCCATTGTCATGTTAAAGAGTTACCACAGCTTCACAATAGTGGATATATTTGTTATATGAGTGTCCTTAAAGTTGCTCTGTTTCCTTCCCTGCCTTGTCTTTGGTTAGCTTTCTCCAATTTTTAAGGAAATACAACTCACTATTTTCTAAGAATATGAATATTTTCTGAATATTTTCTTTCATGATCTCACTCTTAGTATATATGATCTGTACACACACACTGACTCCTATATCTAATGCTTGATGAAGTCTCTTCTGATTCCCCCAGTTACTTGCTTCCCTGCTCTTTGTACTAGAGTGCTAGTTTTGCTTTTTTTTTTTTTTTTTTTTAGTTTTGCTTTTTTGTACTTGCATTACAGTACCTACCAAATTCCAGGGTATATGTGTCTTCCCCACTAGACCTGGGAAGTGTTCCAGGTCAGAGTCCATGTTCTTCATCTTTTTGTCTCCAGTGATTGGCCCTGTATCTGGCACATAGTAGGCATTTATTAAGTATTGAATTAATGGATTGGGTTATCTGCTAGGATTAGGGAACAAACAATTACAGTTGATGAAATATTTAGGTTAACTGGGTACCATGTATAATACATTTTTTGGTGACATCCTTGTGATTAGATATACACTGAGTATACTTTTTGAAAAGTACAATAATTTTTTAAAGTTTTAGAAGAAATACATATAAGCATTAAAAGTATTCTAAACTTCACTTTTTAATTCAGAAGTAAATTCTGGAGTTTGAAGTACCTCAAGTTCTTAATGGAAAACAGTTTTTGTTTTTCTCTGTACGGAAGTGCTTTTATTGGTGAATTAGGCATTTTCCTTTCTAGTTGAACTTCTGAGATATTTATAGTGTCTTCTTTCTTGGAAAGAAAGTAAAAATGGATCTTAAGTTTCTTTGTGAAAGACTAACTATAATTGAGTTGTATTAAAATGTCTCAAGTCAGCAGTAATCATGAACTTCTTGTTCAAGTTTTCTTTGAGATGTTAGAAAAACAATTGATCTATATCATAAGGCTAAGAAATAATTATAAATGATATTAAAATTTTGAGGAAGATCTTTTAATTTTTTCTGTATTTTAGTTTTCAAATTAAAAAAAAAAACAAAAAACTAGGGATGCCTGGGTGGCTCAATTAAGCATCCGCCTACAGCTCAGGTCATGTTCCCAGGGTTCTGGGATTGAGTCCCGCATAGGGCTTCCTGCTCAGGGAGGAGTCTGCTTCTCCCTCTGACTGATGCTCCCCCTGCTTGTGCGTGCACACTCTCTCTCTCTGACAAATAAATAAATAAAATCTTAAAAAACAAACAAATAAATAAATAAAATCTTAAAAAAAAGCCCTAAAGGTAAAAGGCCTTACTCCTGTAGCACTTTGTAGTTAGCACGGTAGATTTTGAAGAATCTTTACAATTGATAAGACCAGCAGCCATTATCCCCATTTTACCAACAAATTCAGGGTTAGAGAAATTACATAATCTGGTGAGATCACTGACACAGAAAGTAAAAGATTAAGGAATTGAGTCCATATCCTTGGTTACTACATCATACCATGAGTTTATTTTACTCATTAAGATCTGGAGTAGGTCTGAAATTATATCATGTGTTTGGTGATTAATTTACATTTTAAAGGGGAAAGTTAAATTGTATTAACAAATGCAACTATTGTTGATTGAATACTTAATGTGTCTTAGGTACTGTATCTTTATTTCCTTTAGTGGATGAGAAAACAATTCACAGTTTAAGTAACTTGGCTACTTTCACGTAGCTGATAAGTACCTGGGATTGGATTAATACCTCATGGCTTCACTTCAACCTTGTGTTAAATGGCCTCCCCAGATTGTGTTTCTAAATTTATGCTATGGGTAAAGGGTCTGTGGATCTGTTGTTACAAGTATGTTTCATAATTTTCATTGATTTTTTTATCACTTTATATATTTATATAAATTGATGTTATTTTTCCCCTTCCAAATAGTTCTTTGACTGTGAGGAAAACACCAAACATTTCATATCATTTGGTTTAAAGGTTGCATATCTTTAAAGAATATAGTAAAATTTCACTATAACTGACCAGTTTCCAAATTATGAGTAAACTCTTAAAGCAATTATTTGAACATAAACTGTCACATTGATTATGTCTCATCACCAGGTTTGAAGTAAAAGTGAAAATAAGTTTTCAGTTGTTATTTTCCATCATCAGTAAGTGGAACTTTTGTTCTCTTCACTACCAAGGTAGATTCCTCCGATTGATATTCTACATAGCTAGCAATTAGAGATTTATCTTAAATTTAGCAGAACATATTTTTAAATATTTCCAGTTACAGTTGAAGCTCTACTAATTCAAAATGTGTTGACCGTATCTTACTTTGAAACTGAAAGTTTCCTATCGCTTTGTTCTTACTGGAACCCAAAATGAAGCCTTGCCTTTAGAAGCTGGTTAAGTTCTTTTATGGAGCTAAGGAAAAAAAAAATCTCATTCAGCTGAAACTACTGAAAAAAATGGAAAAATAAATGGTTAGTGTTGTTTGATAAACAGCAGAAAGCTGGCCACTTATCCGATATACTCAAGAAGTACAGGTGGTAGCAGTGAGGCTTGAGCAGCTCTCTGGTAAGACAGGCACAGCAGCGTACATGTGCCAGAGCTGTCTGTTTGATAGCAGTTATGACTAATGAAACACACTTTGAAGTAACTTAAACTTATTATTTTGGTAAAATCAATAATTTACACGTGAAGTAGTAAAAATTATGATTTAAAAAAATAATTGAAAAGATACCTAATAAAAGCCGCCATACCCAAAAGAGTTTGGGCCTGGTCCAGCCCTATAGGTGTTAACAGAGTTGGCAGAATTTGTTTTCCCATTCCCCAGAGAATATTGGCTTTCTTTTTTTAGGAATTAGTACAGATTAGATAATCAGTTAAAAACAGGATGGACAAACTGTAGTCCGGGGATTATAGCCAGCCTATGCCATGTTTTCTTTAAAAAAAAAAACACCCCTAAGCTAGTAGCTTTTTATAAGGGGTTGTTTAAAAAAGAAAAAAAAAAGAAAGATGACTGAGTGACAGCAACTAGAGGTTATTTGGCTTGCAAAGCTTGAAATATTTACTCTTTGACCTTTAGTTTGCTAACGTCTGAATTATTATGGATGTAGACAAGTTAGAAACTTGGTAGGTAACTGCAGAATTCAGCATTTGTGATGGTAAAATAAGAATATTCAGTGTAAGTTAGTATAATTTTGCAAAAACTTGATTATGAGGAATGAACTTTAAAAACTTCCTACCTCGGGGTGCCGAGGTGGCTCAGTTGGTTGAGCATCTGCCTTCAGCTCAGGTCATGATCTCCAGGTCCTGGAATCTAGCCCCAAGTCCGACTCCCAGCTCAGCGGGGAGTCTGCGTCTCTTCCCTTTCCTTCTGCCTTTCCTCCTGCTTGTGCTCTCTCTCTCCCTCCAATAAATAAATAAATAAAAATAAAACTTTCTACCTGGTCTGGTTTTCCACTCTCACATCCAGGTAAGGATGTACTGAAGTCCAGATTTCAGTGCCAGCACTGTCAGTTAAAACTTTGAAACTGATTACCTCCCTGTTGAGCACAGCTCTCTTTAACTGTAGGTTTTCTTATAGAATGTATGTATCAGTATTTTTCACAATGTAGGCATTCAGTGTTTGGTTGAAATAAATAATAAAGTAATAAATAAAAGGATCTTTTTAGCAACTTCCAAAAAAGGATAATTTTAAAAATATGTTAATCACGAGTGCCTGAGTGGCTCAGTTGGTTAAGCATCTGCCTTCAGCTCAGGTCATGATCTCAGGGTCCTGGGATCTAGTTCTGCATCAGGTTCCCTGCTCAGTGGGGAGTCTGCTTCTCCCTCTCCCTCTGTCCCTCCCCCTGCATGCTCTCTGGCGTGCACTCTCTCAAGTGAATAAAATCTTAAAAAAAAAATGTTAATCTATTATATGTGTTATACTGGCTGCCTATTCATTTTTATTAAGCTTTTTAAGAGTTTTATATCACAGAGACCTCCTTGTCAGTGTGAAGCCCTATGAGTACTTTTATTTTTAGCAGATAATTTATTGATCAGGTTACACGTGTGTGTGTGTGTGTGTGTGTGAGATCTTCATGGCTAGTAAAGTTTAATCATTACTAATTTCTTCAAGATTTTTTTCTTGAAAAAATCATTGTTGGTGATTGTGAGCTTTCCTTGGGCTTCTCTTGTATTAAATATGGCAGTTCGTATTTCCAGTGTTGGTCTGTGTGATGATGCCAGTACTATTGTGGTTCCAAAAATGTTCCATTTCCTTCATACTAATATTGTGAGCATTCTTTGAATAGATTTTTAAATATAGTTAGTAATTATGTAATACTGTTAAATATGTTCAGTTAAATTAGTAAACAGTAGCACATTTCCCATTTTGAATATAGAGAAATGTATTGAGTATATTTAAAAAGTCATTTTTTTCTTTAAATAGTACTAAGTAACAGTTGTTTTTGTTTTTAACAAAGCTTAAGTCCAAGCTTTGCTGGAAATACTCAGGAAATCTGTCAGAATTATTAATTTAAGTGCAACCTTTATTTAATTCTCATAAGTTATTTTTATATCAATTATGTCAGAATTATTTCAAAGCACAAAATATTAACTTTCTCATAGACAGTGGACAATTTCAACAGTTGTGAGGTGCGTCAAAGTAACTTAATAGTGATAATTTCTCAGTGTTCAATGATAGGTCTTTAAAAGGAATTTCAAATGAATTCTAGGTAGTATCTGTGATGTTACTGTTACATATTTATATTGATGCACTTTCTTGGGTAGGAAAGTAGTGGCAGCGTAGTTCTAAGAGAGTAACAGGAGAAAGAAAAAGTTAAATACTTTGCTCCAGGGAACTTAGAATAAGAATGCCTATATAAACTAAGTGAATAATCAGCCTTCAGAATGGTATTCACCCATAGGGGGAGTACTAGTTGCCCTGACTGGATTTTGCTTAATTTTTAAATTTTGTTTAATTCTATATGTTCTAAAGGCCTGTCCAGTGTTTTAAAAATTACAGCTAAAGCAGAGTGAAAATCTATTCTCAGACATGTTTTTGGCCTCAGAAACCCATTTCAAAATAAAGCCTTAAGATATCTTATTTTTTACATTGGCTAGTAACAAAGTTGGTTTTTTTTTCTTTAAATAGAATTTGGTGCCTTCATTTTTGGCAAATTACTAAATGAATCATTAGTTAGTATTCAAAACAAATGATTTAATTGCAGTAATTTTGGGAAAAAATATAGGAACTCACAGTTTCTAAATTAAAATTCTGAATAGGAAGGTGATTTTATTGGGTAAAATTTGGAAATTAGAGTACAAAGAAAAGAGGCACCTGTTATCCCACCATTAAGGATTTTGATTATTTTTCAAAATGAGCAAGACAAACTTAGATCATGCCAAAAGTATAATCTTGAATCATTATTTTCTTCTCAGTGTGAGCATTTTAATAAAAGGACAAAATGTAATTGCTGAATTGGATTCCACCATATAGATAGATAGGTATACTATAGTTCCTCTGTTATTTGGCATAGCTTCCAGGTTTGTTGAATCTTTGCATATAAATTTTTGGATACATTGGCGGTTTAAAATAAAGTTGGCTGTAAATGATCAATTTGTGTCTGCAGAGTTTATAATTCAGATTTTTGTAGAAATGATGGTATTTTTAAATTGTGCCAGGGATCTGACTCTTAAAAATTATCCCCATCCTATCCATCTCCTCCCCTCCCAAAAAACCTGCAATTTTATAACAAATATTTTAAAATTAAAATACTGACCAGCAAATTTTTGTCTTGATAAAATTGGATTTGAAATTTCAATTTTATCTGGAACAGTAGGTGCATCTTTTTCATTTATTTAAAACTACTTGATTTTAATTTTTCAGAGTCTTTTTTTTCCCCCTGCTCTTCAGAGGATATTTCGCTCCTGATTATGATCTTTTGTCTTCCAGAGTAACAGCTATCCACCAATGTCAGATCCATACATGCCTAGTTACTATGCTCCATCCATTGGATTTCCATATTCTCTTGGGGAAGCAGCATGGTCCACGGCTGGAGACCAACCTATGCCGTATCTGACAACCTATGGACAAATGAGTAATGGAGAACATCATTATATACCAGATGGTGTGTTTAGTCAACCTGGGGCATTAGGAAATACCCCTCCATTTCTTGGTCAACATGGATTTAACTTTTTTCCTGGTAATGCTGATTTCTCTACATGGGGGACAAGTGGATCTCAGGGACAATCAACACAAAGTTCTGCTTATAGTAGCAGTTATGGCTATCCACCTAGTTCTCTTGGGAGAGCTATTACAGATGGACAGGCTGGATTTGGCAATGATACTTTGAGTAAGGTGCCTGGCATTAGCAGTATTGAGCAAGGCATGACCGGACTGAAAATTGGTGGTGACCTGACAGCTGCAGTGACAAAAACTGTAGGTACAGCCTTGAGCAGCAGTGGTATGACTAGCATTGCAACCAATAGTGTGCCCCCAGTTAGCAGTGCAGCGCCTAAACCAACCTCCTGGGCTGCCATTGCCAGAAAGCCTGCCAAACCTCAACCGAAACTTAAACCCAAGGGCAATGTGGGAATTGGGGGTTCTGCTGTACCACCACCTCCTATAAAACACAACATGAATATTGGAACTTGGGATGAAAAGGGGTCAGTGGTAAAGGCTCCACCAACCCAACCAGTTCTGCCTCCTCAAACTATAATCCAGCAGCCTCAGCCATTAATTCAACCACCACCATTGGTGCAAAGCCAACTGCCTCAACAGCAGCCTCAGCCACCACAACCACAGCAGCAACAAGGACCTCAGCCACAGGCCCAGCCTCACCAAGTGCAGCCCCAACAGCAGCAGCTGCAGAATCGCTGGGTAGCTCCTCGGAATAGGGGAGCTGGATTCAACCAGAACAATGGAGTGGGCGGTGAAAACTTTGGTTTAGGTGTTGTTCCTGTCAGTGCTTCACCTTCTAGTGTAGAAGTGCATCCAGTGCTGGAGAAGCTAAAGGCCATAAACAATTATAATCCCAAAGACTTTGACTGGAACCTGAAGAATGGACGTGTGTTTATAATTAAAAGCTATTCTGAGGATGACATACACCGTTCAATTAAGTACTCTATCTGGTGTAGTACTGAGCATGGTAATAAGCGTTTGGATGCAGCTTACCGTTCCCTGAATGGGAAAGGCCCACTCTATTTACTCTTCAGTGTGAATGGCAGTGGACATTTTTGTGGAGTGGCTGAAATGAAGTCTGTTGTGGACTATAATGCATATGCTGGTGTCTGGTCTCAGGATAAGTGGAAGGGCAAATTTGAAGTTAAATGGATCTTTGTCAAAGATGTTCCCAATAACCAGTTACGGCATATTCGCTTAGAAAATAATGACAACAAACCAGTTACCAATTCAAGGGACACTCAAGAGGTACCCCTAGAAAAAGCTAAGCAAGTGCTTAAAATAATTGCTACTTTCAAGCATACCACCTCAATCTTTGATGACTTTGCACATTATGAAAAGCGTCAAGAAGAGGAGGAAGCCATGCGTAGGGTAAGAGTATAGTAATTTTTTGTGTAGGGTCTTTTTATTGGGGTGGTGTGTATGGATGGTTTTTCTTTAATGTTACATTCTGAGTTTAGGAGCTTTACTCTAAAGGAAACCCAACAACTTACCTTAAGAAACAGAACCCTGCAAACTCCCTTCAGGTCCTCTCGTGGCACATGGGCATCATTTTCTCTTCCCAAGGGTCATCCTTACTCTCAATTTGCCTGTTCTTCATACTCAGGTGATAAAGGTCATTGAGTTGTGTTCACCAAAGTTCCATAAGTTTTGCATTTATAACTAAGCAGGCTCATGAACTGGTGAGGGGCTCTAATACTAATTCTAAAATTAATTTTATGCAAAAATGTGTTAGGCGTTTGAAACAGCTTTTATAAATAAATGTTTGAATATTATTTATTTCCTGTTTATGAGAAGTAAAAACTTTTTTCCCTGAAACTCTTTCCTGAACCATTTTTGTAATTTGTACACTTAAAGCACTTGTACAAAGTATAGTAAGGATTTGACTTGAGGAAGGCAACTTAGAATTGGCAAGGCATGGGCTTTTAGATTTTGATGGCAGAATTTGATTTCTTACTCTGTTATTGACCCTCTGTGGGACTCTTAAGGGAGACTTTCCTGAAGTTATGCACTGTTTTTGCTTGCATCATATAGGCCAGAATTTGATCACAGGGCACACAGAGCAAGATAGGCTGGGTAATGTTTTCTGTTCCAAACCACAAAAGAAAATTGGGGTCCTGTTTTTAAGAGGAAAAGAAAGAATGGATGGAGTAGACAACTAGCAGACTTTTCCATAGACAGTAAATTTAAATTTCTTTTCAGATGCAGCAGGGATAAAGTTAGAAGCTTTTCTAATAAATTATGTTGGTTACTATCGAAAGGTCTTGTGTAGAAATTAAGATAAAGCAGGAACTTAACTCTATAAAATGTCAGTAATTTGTTTCTATGTGTGAACTTACATGTCTTATGGCTTCTTGGTCTGTGCAGACAAGGGAGTTATTTTGGTGAACATTCCTCACTGGTGAATAATAATTGAAATAATGATTCTAGAGCAGTCGCTTGTAAACCTTAGGGCACTTAAATTATCGAGGTGCTTCTTGGCAGTGCAGGTTCTTGAGACCCACTGCAGGAAAATCTGATATACAGATGAACAACGTGCAGGTTAGGGGTGCCAAACTCCTAGTCTGGAATTTGTGTGTTACTTTTGCCTCACCCAAAATTTAACCATTAATAGCTGCCTGCTTACGGGAACCCTTGCTGATAACACAGTTGACTAACATATTCTGTATGTTACATGAATTGTATACTGTAGTCTTACAATAAAGTAAGCTAGAGAAAAAATGGTATTAAAATCATCAGGAAGAGAAAATACTATATTTGACGGTATTGGACTGTATTTGACAGAAACAAATCTGTGTATAAGTGGACCTACACAGTTCTTACCCATGTTGTTTAAGGGTCAGCTGTATTTGATAAGGTGGTGTACATTTTTAACGAGCAGACCTTAGGTGATTCTGGTGCTAGTGATTCCAGTTAAATGTGGGAGAATGAGGAAAAAGGGATCAAAAGCAGCTCCTGAATTTTTGAGTTCAGCAGTTGAGTAAATGGTCATACTGAACTGCCATTACAAATAGTGGATCAGGAGAATGGATTTGGGATATGAAAAGGGGGGTACAGGTTTTCCTTTTAGGATGTGCTGATTGTAAGATGCTTTTGAGAAATACAGTGAAATCTCTGATTAAGCAGTTAGATGTGGGAGTCAGATTTGGGAGCTTTCTGTTCTTAAATAGTTGATTCTGCAAAAGTGGGATGAGATTGCTTAGGGAAAAAAGTTGTGTGGCAAGGAATTATTTCTCAACTCTTTTTTTTTCCCTCCCACCACTAAAGAGAGGTCACCCTTGTATGTCTTCTACATTTCTTCCCTACCCAGTCTGAAAGTTTAGTCCTAGTTTTATTATATAATTGTCTCAGGAATTATTTATGACAGCTACATATTTTACAATCACTTACCACAGTGATTTAAAGTTAATAATTTTTAAACTTTAAAATTGTACTTTTAAATTGTTTCATGGTTTACTGCCAGTCTTTTGATGATGTCTAACCCACCTTTGACATGTTTATTTTGAATCCTTTTTTTTGAATCTTATGTAACTTATTTTTCTTTTTTAGGAAAAGTAATTTGGTATATATATTTGTTGTTTGTATATAATATAAATATAATACATTCGTTAAATCCTTCTAGATTCAGAAAATGTCTTTTTTTGGCCATGATATGTGAACAACAGTTTACCTGGATGTAAAATTCTTAGGTCACAGGTTTTTCATTCAGGCTTAGATTTATAGTTTCATATTTATATTATGTTATTTATAGTTTTATATCATGGAAAAATCTGAGGTCAGCCTAAATTTTCTTTCTTTGGAAATAGCTATTTGTTTGTGTACTACAAAAGATTCTTAAAATATGAACATGTATATGAAATGTGTTTAATATGGACCTCTATTATAATTTCCCATAATCCTTTGTCTATAGGCCAGATTTTTAATTTATATTTTCTTTTTTCTGGTTATGTCGAAAAATATAGCGCATCTTTGTCCTTGGGTGCTGTTGGCTCTATATCATTTTTCTCTGTATTTGGAGTCTTTAAAATTTGAATTTCCATGTCATTATTTTGGTTTGCTTTGTGTTGGTTTTGTGATCTGTCAAGTTTTTAATTCTTCAGTGACAATATTAGTTTGCTTACATTATTACCTAGCTCCCACTTACATCTGTTGATTTTTTTTTTATTTGATCCAGAATCCATCTTGTTTATTGAGCACAAAGCTGACTGTCTAAAGCTTATTTCTGCTTCCTGTATTTATTATTTTTGAAACTTCTTCCTCTTTCGTATGGTTTTTAACTTGTTTCTTTTTTAAAGTTTACATACAGTAAAATTGTAAATTCCCTTTTTTGCCTCTTTGTAGTCAAATGCTTCCTTCCCCCTTTGATTAATCTATTCTCTTCTCTATAAGGCATTTTCCATAAGGTCGTATAAACAGAATTACACAGTGTGTAATCTTTTAAGACTACTTTCTTAGCATGATATCTTTGCAATGTATCAGTGTTGTTTTATATATCATTTCTTTGTTAATTTTCATTACAAAACATCATCCCATCGTGTGGATATACCAGAGTTTATCCATCCAATCTCTGAAGGATTTCTGGGTTATTTCCAGTTTTTGGAGAATGTAAATGAAGCTCCTATAAATTCACGTACATGTCTTTTTTAAAAGTTTTTTTAAAATCATGCAGTATAATTCATTTTTTTGGAGTGGGCAGTTAATGAATTTTAACACATTTATAGGTTTGTGTAACCACCACCACAATCAGGATACAGAATAGTTTCATCATCCCCGGAAAACTGTCTTGTACTATCCCTTTGTATTGCATTCTTCCCCTATGTCTGACCTCTGGCAGCCATGATTTGGACTCAATTTTTTTTTTTTTTTTAATTGAAGTATAATTGACATACAGTGTTAGTTTCAGGTGTGCAACTTAGTGATTCAACACTTTCACCACAATAAGTATAGTTACTATCTGTCGCCATACAAAGTTACTATAGTAATTAGCAGTATTGACTATTTCCTGTTCTGTACTTTTGGTCTCTGACATTTTATTACTGGAAGTTTGTATGTCTTAATCTCCTCCTCCTCTTTACCTATTTTACCCTCACTGTCCCCCCCCCCCCCCAACTCCTGTACCATTCTCTGTATTTATGAGTTTGTTTCTGTTCTGTTGTTTTTTAGGTTCCACATATAAGTGAGCAGAATCATACGGTATTGTCTTTGACTTATTTCACTTAGTATACCTTTTAGGTTCATCCATGTTACATATGGCAAGATTTCATTCTTTTTTTTTTTTTTTATGGCTAGGTAATGTCCTATTGTGTGTGTGCCACATCTTTTTTAGTTATTCGCCTATTGATGGGCACTTGGGTTGCTTGCATATTTTGGCTGTTTATAAATATTGCAGCAATAAACATAGGGATGTATACATATTTTCAAAATCATGTTGTTTTCTTTGGATAAATACCCAGAAGTGGGATTACTGGATTGTATGGTATTTCTATTTTAGTTTTTTGAGGCCTTCATACTGTTTTCCACAGTGGCTACACCAATTTATATTCTGACAAACAAACACCTACACGAGGGTTCCTTTTTCTCCACATCCTCACCAATACTTGTTATCTCTTGTCGTTTTGATACTAGCCATTCTGACAGGTGTGAGGTGAGATCTCATTGTGTTTGCATTTCCCTAATGGTTAGTGATGTTGAGCATCTTTTCTTATGTCTGTTGACCATCTGTCTTCTTTGGAAAAATGTCCATTCAGGTCTTTAACCCCTTACTGGATATGTCATTTGTATTTTAAGTATCTTCTCCCATTCAGTAGGCTGTTTTTTAATTTTGTGGATGGCTTCCTTCACTGTGCAGAAGCTTTTTAATTTGACTCATTATAGTTTTATTAGTATCCTTTTTTGTGAAACTGTATTTTAAGACTCATTTTGACTTATTTTCTATCATCATTGAACCTGGAAGAGGATCATCCAGGTCAGGTATTTGCTCCAAAGCAGGGTTGTTTTTTTCTTTCTTCTTTTCAATGCTTAGTGTTAGTTGCATGTTCTCTTCCTGCTGCACACGTGGATGAGAGAATCATGTTCACTGTCTACTTTACCAGTAGAGTGTTTCATCAGCCTGTGAGAATGAGACAGGAGAACCAGTACAATGGATGTGCTAGTGAGCGTAATTTAACTTTGCTTTGAGTTTGAAATCACCATGTCAGGAAACAGTTTTCCCTGTTTGTTAACTATTTAGCATTTAACTATTAGCATTTGTGGTATCATGTATTCTTGCCCAGTTTTCTTCCTGGTGCTGTTATCCCTTGTCCAAGAAGAATGCGTAGACTTGTATTTGTAGATTTTCTCTTACATAAGCTTGTGCTTGCACTTTAGCTTTCTGGCATAACTGCTTTTAAATACACTTGGCATCCCAGTGATGAAGGATGTGTTTGTTCCGTCTGTTATAGGTCCTCCTTGGTTAAAGAGGATAAATTAGTGGTGTGTTGATACAATTTTTTTTACTTCTTATGCCTTTTTTCTTTTTGACATTAAAGGATTTGCAAGTCATTGTTTAGTGTGACCCCTCTGGTATTTTGCTGAAATTCTTCAAACCTTCTGATATATGGAGGTCATATTTTCCCCAAGTGCATACTCTTCAGTCTTTGGGTAAAGTAGGATTCTTAAGACACACAACAGCACTAATTATAAAAGAAAAGATTGATAAAATTTGACCAAATTAAAATCTGTTCATCAAGGGGTGCCTACTTGGCTCAGTCAGTAGAACATGTGATTCTTGTGTTGTGAGTTCAAACACCACGTTGGGCATGGAGCCTACTTGAAAAAAAATTTGTTCATCAAGAAATGCTTTAAAGAAAGTGGAAAAACATGTTAGGCACTGCACGAATGTTGGATGTAACTGACCAAAAATTAGTATCAAGAATATGTAAAGAATGCCTGTGAATCAGTTTAAGAAAAAGATGAACCCAATTGAAAAACGGGCAAAAGATGGATAGTCATTTCATGAAAGAGGAAATAGATATGGCTAATAAATATATAAAAGATATACAGTCTTATTAATAATTAGGGAAATGCAAATTAGGACTATAATGAGAAAATAGTTTATATCAATTCATTTGGCAAAATTAAGAAATTTGATGGTATCAGGTATTGGAGAAACTAGATCAACAAAATCTCTTCTGCAGTTGCAGATAGGAATGTTGATTAATAGCTATGTGAGGAAGTAGTTTTGCATTCTCTTATATAAAAGCTGAACATTTCATATACCTTATAATTCAGTTTTCCTGGATTATACCTAAGAGAAATTTCCCAAATACCCCAGAAGACACACAAGAATGAAGTAAAAAGACTGGTAGCAACCTAAATGCTCATCAGCAGGAAAATAGCCAAAATACATTGGTGCCTTAGTAATACAGTGGAACGATTGAGCATGCAACAATATACACAAATCTTTTTTCCTTCCTTTTTTTGTTTGGAAATAATTTTTAATTTATTTGTAAGAATAAGAAAAATGTCTGAAATACTCGTGTGCCTTTTATCCAGATTTACCTATTAACATTCTTCCCTGTTTTTTTTTTTTTTTAAACAATTTGAGAGTAAGTTCCGTATGTCATGGTTCTTTACCCCCCAAAAGTATAGTGTGTATTTCCTAAGGATAAGGATATTCTCTTATATAACCACAATACTCTTACCAGTTGATCTACAGTGTCCTTTATGCCTTTTTTCTAGCATAAGATTTGGGCTAAGATCAGGTAGAGGACCTAGAATAGCCAAAACAATTTTAAATGGTAAAAACAATTTTAGAAGGCTTATACTAATCTGACCCCAAATCTTTGTCTTGCCTTGGTTTGGGAAGATTTTTTCCTATGGTTTTTCATAGAGTTTTTAGTTTTAAATTTTAGATTTGGGTCTGTGGTTATAGTAACTTCCTTTCATTTCTCTTCCTAGTGCGTTCATGTTTTTCATTAAGTTCTTAGGCCTACTTGTGATAGAAGACAAGGACTTTAAGAAGCTAATTCCATCTTCTCATCACTGGGTCTTTAATTGACTTTTTTTTTTCTTCTTCTGGTTATTTTGACAATGGAGTAAGTCTCCAGGTTACCTTGCCATCATAGCACCCAGTGGAAGAGTCTGCTAGACATCCTGTCAGGTTATATAAAACTTAGAAAGTCATGCTCTGTCTTTTAGAGTAAGGGATATTGGTGAAACTTAAAACTGGAAGAGAAATCCATGCTAGTTATCATAGTATTTGCCTAGTTCTTCATTCTTAGATTTGAACACATACTTTTGATATATTTGATTAAAATCAAGCTTAATGACAGAACAGCCAAGACAAACTCACTAAAAGAATTTAAGGAGCAGAAAATAATTTAAAATATAAAACAAAATTTAATTCGTTGTTAATTTGGATTCATATGTAAAAAGAAAAGAAAACTTGAAAATGTTCTTGGAAATGAGAAACATGAATGTGAAATAAAAAAAAAAAAATCAGTGAGCAGCAGATAATAAAATGTTCATGTTTTAAGTCCAGTCTAGTTGATCTGAAATTTCAAATCAAAGAAATTTGCAAATGTTTAGTAATAGAGAAGAAAAATATGTATAAATGGTGAAAGAAGTGATGGAAAGAGGGGAGAGTCCCAGTGTCTTTCTAAAGGAGTTTTGAAAAAGTAAGGAAAAAACAAAGGGAAGAATGATTGGAAGAAAATGCCCAAAGACAAAAGATTTATGTTTTCAGAAGGAACGGGCTCAAGTTGAGTAACTAGCAGGAATTTTTCAAATTGAAAAGAACTAAAGGCAGGAAAAAGAGAAAATCTTAAGCTCCCTGAGCAAAAGACAAATTACCTATTACAGACCAAGGAGAATCAGATTATCATTAGAATTTTTCCATCTACAACTCTGGATACTCAGAGGGAAAATCTTATTTCAGAGTGGAGGGGAAGGGGGTATATAGAATTATCTTCTTAAAGATGAGTGTCACATTATATCATTGAAGGGGAAATGCAAAATAAAGATTTCAGGTGTACAGGAGTAGTCACACATCCTTCATGAGAAAGTAACCTGAAGAGGTTTTTCAGCAGAAAAAGGAATTCAAGAAAGGTAACTCCTGTTAACTGGTTTTATTAGAATAAGTATCTCTTAGCAGGGACTGTGCATCAGATAGATGTTCATTTTATGTAGTTTATCTCAGGACTCTGTGCATTTCCACTCAGTCTGTTAAATTGACACTGTGGTCTTTGAAGCATGACAAGTGAATTGAGCCCTCAGTGGGGAACCACTGACCTTGGAGAAGTGAAGGAAGCTAGAAAGAAAATAACATTTCTAGCCAGTCATGTTCTCATTGGAACATAAGCTCTGTGAGAGCAGGGCTTGCTTTGTTCTCTGCTGAATCTCTAGCACCTAATGATTGGCAAATAAGTAGGTGATTAACTGTTTGTTAAATGAGTAAATGCTTTGAAGAATCTCTTTCCTTTTGGAAAATTTGAATGTCATTGAATTTTTATTTATTGGTTTAAATTGCCGTACTTTTTTATTTAGGAACTATGTACTTGATCATTCAAGTTCCATAATGAATGCTGCCTTTTGGTTTTTCCATCTGTAGAAATGGACACTGGCATATAAAAGATTTATAGTTAGAACAAAATGTTATGAGATGGAATGGGAAGGAAAGATTTGAAGAAGGGTAAATAAATGCAGTATTTTTCTCATCTTTCTGAAGGTAACATAATTAATTGTTTAAAGATGATATATCAAGCAGTCGTGCCCTGCATATTATTTAGAGTCATAAAGACAATCACTAAAACTAAAAATAGTCTGGCTTCTAGTGTAAGGAGGGAGAAGAGAAGGAGAATATAACATATCCACCCACTGTGATAAATTACCTATAATATACAATGGGAATTGATAGTGTCTGCATTGAAAAAACAAGAAATTGATGTGTATATATATATACTAACATACATTAGTATATATACTAACGCTACTTAAAGTAGTAGTGGCAACCTATTAGGAGGAACTTAAAATAGAAAGGGCTAGAGGTAGATAGGGGAGCTTACTTTTTACTTTAACTTGCTCTTTGTATGTCTTCTAATAATAAAGCTAATTTAATTGGAAAATGAAAGAAAATAAAGAGCCTATAATGTTCTGGGTATATTTGTACAGATAAGATAAATTCAAGTTGTCTGCATGGAAGAATTTACTTTTGACTATTTAGATAATGCTTTTATTGAAATTTTACTTTTGTTGTATTTGATTGTGAGTCATTTAGATCCTACTAGTTTTCTTTCATTCTTATAAATCCTTATTAACCAGGAAACATAATCTCAAGTGAAATTTTTTGTTTAATAGCTCTTTTCTCTCCAGGTAGAAATTAGAGTTTTCAATTGCCTGTAACTTTGAGATGAATTTCCAAAATATGGCATTTACCTATTCACACAGAAAGAGATGAAAACCTGCAGTTTATGTAGAATTAAGCAAGGCATAATTATAATAAAATTGTTATTAAATGGTTTTAATTTCTAGAATCTTCTGTGTATTTTGTTCATGTATACTATATTATATTGTTAGGTATTGTTAGGTTAGAGTAAGTTTTGGTACCTCATACAGTACTTTTCATAATAGAAATAATTTTGATTCTGAGATGATAGGTCTGTCTCAGAGTAACCAAGTTTTTGTTAATATACAAGAAGTCACTTCAACAATAACTATACCTGTGACAACGGTAAGCATTTCCCTGACAGTTCTACATTTATTTTTCTCAAGTAGAACGTTTAGTTTAATATTTTCCCATTAATCAAATCATAGTTTTTAGGGTCAAGAATGAGTTGAAGTCTGTGCTCGACCACCTTTTGGTAAATTTTTTTTAATGGATGGACTTTCTTTTTTATGAAGTGAGATGATTTTGATTACCAGTAACAAATTCAGTACATAAAATCTTGCTTTTCCTTTTATCTTTACTGTAAAATTTGGAGAATATTTTTTTGGAAAGTAGATTTTGGCACCTGGACACCATAAACTTTTTTTTTAAGTAAGCTCCACATCCAACGTGGGGCTTGAATTCATGACTCTTAAGATTAAGAGTCGCATGCTCTACTGACTGAACCAGCCAGGTGCCTGGATACCATAAAGTCTTATATTGCATATTTAAGTGACAAATTCTCTGATAAAACATTGAGTGACATTTTGATATTCAAGGTGATACAGTTAAAAAAAGTTGATACCGTTTTAATTGTCGTAGACTCTGTTTTGAACTAATTATAAATAAATATTATTTGTAGGCCAGAGGTGGGAAAAGAGGTTCTTTGATTTAACATTTTATACCGATTTGTTTTTTTTTTTTTTCTCGGATTAATATTGTTGCCCCATAGTAGAGTTAGTAGTGGCTGTATTTTGTTCCAGTGCTGATAAAGAATTTTAGTTTAGTTAAATGAACTATCTGTATTTACTAGATTAATTATAGATCTTTCAGAGATATTTCTTTCATATCTATTATGGTATGAACAGTCATCATTAAATTTAATGGTATTTCAGTTATTTATTTTTCTTGAGCAGCAAATAACGTGGTTAACTGCAGGAACATATTTAGGTTAATATGAAATATCTTTTTTAGGTTTCAGGAAGTAACTTACATTGTTGAATTTCCTGTTTACTTATAAAAATTTATTTTAAACTTTTGATGTGCAGTTTCTTTAGAAATTTACTTATATCCCACTCCATAATTACTGAGTGAAACTGACTTTACTGTTTCTTGGCAGAAAACTTTGAATTTACTGAAAGGTATTTCAGTTCTTACACATTACACATTCAACACCGATAATGTTTTTTGGATTTGAAATAACATAAGGGAATAAAAAAGATTATAGGATATATAATAAGAGAACTAAGATATAAAAATGCTACTAATGAACAATTCCACTTGTGAATGAAAGTCTGGAATGTAATTATTTTATTAGTTTCATTTTATTGTAAGCAGACTAAAATCTGATCCAAAATGGAATTGCATATGAATTCCTTTGTTTGGCTTTCAGAGCCTCTGTTCCTGGGTCCCCAGACCATCCTTTTTATATGAGAAAACTAGCACACATCTGGTATTCTGGTTAACCTATATCGCCATATATTTTGATCCTGTATGTTCTTTTCTTAACTGTGCTCCCTTATTCAGTCCACAGATAGATAAATATTAAAGGTTACCAGTGAGCCACTAAAGATAAAGAGCCCTTTCTTTGTGGAACTCAGTCTGCTTGGACAGACAGACATTTAATTTCTCTCAGTGAAATTTTATATTTTTCAGTGTTGGGAGCCTACACCTGTCTCTTGATAAATTTATTCTAAGTATTTTATATATGTATTTTTTAATTTTTAATTTTTTTAGTATTTTATATTCTTTAATGAAGTTGTAAATGTAATTGTCACTTCAGTTTTTTCAGTTGTTCATTGCTGGTTTGTAGAAATATTTTGTATCCTGTGACTTTCGTAAATTCACCTATCAGTTCTAGTAGTTCTAATAGAACATTCTTAGAATTTTCTAACTAACCTCACATTGTCTGTAAATAGAGACCATTTTATTTTGTTTTGATCTTTGTTTCATTTTTGTATGTAATTTTTATTTTTTAATATAGTGTGACTTGAATGTGAAATTAAGTGGAAACTATAAAAAGCAAAATAAGGCTACACATCAACAAAAAAGTTAATTTAGTGTGATGAGTGTTGTTATTTTGTTGAAACTAAATCACAGCTCTAAACATGAATTAGTTCTATTTCTAAGACTTCTTAAAATCATGTTATTACTCTCATTTGGACCTAAAGTAACACATATTATGGCTGTTCTCCACTATTTTTCACTATTTGAACTTATTCTTAACTCTTCCATTTTATAGTACACTTTGAGATACTTGATCTTTGGTTGGTACAGATGAATTGTATAAATTATCAGACTGCATGTACTTATTCAAACCTGAAATACTTCTTTATCCTGTAAATGCAAACTTGAGCACTGGAATCTTTAGAGCAGTTTCTTTATTATAGCGTGGTCATGCAGAGGATCAAGAATCTTACTTCTCACTTACATAGAAATGTAAGTTTAAAAAAATTGAAGAATTGGCTTCCCAAAACAGAGCCTCTAGAGCATAGTCATTGTCCTTTCCCTTGATGATTTTTTTTTATTTTGAATTTATTTTACAGTATGGAATTGACCTGTTTCCTTTTTATTCTTTACCTTTTGCTTTCCTAATGCAAAATGATTGATCATGTTGTTGGGATAGTGCAGGTCAGAAGCTTATCTCAGTATTAAAACACTTTAATGGATCTGGACAAATGTACAGGCTTTTGAAAAGCTGGGGGTTTTATCCATCTGTTACTGCCCTTGTTCTGCTCTCTAGTGTGAAATTTTTCAATTGTGTAAGCCAATCTGAGTAGATTTTATTCCTGCTAAGCAATTAATTTTCCTGAAGAATTGAATCTATTATATATTTTAACTATAGTCATTCTTGGTCTATAATTTTGTCTTTTTTTGAAACATGCCTATTCCCCCACCCCCCCCTTTTTTTTAAATTTAAAAATGAAGTCTGATAATTTACTGGTTTTAACTTTGGGACATAATTTAACAGTTTTCCCCATAAACAATAAAAAGAGAAGCAGGGCAGCCATTAAATTAACAATACCCTGAAGAACATCTATATATTTCATATTTCTATAGCAATATGATGTTTAATATATTTGGGAGTTGTAGTTTTCTAACTTTTTATTATGCTTTTTTAAAACTTTATTTTGAATAATTTTTAGATTTACAGAAATGTTGCAAAGAATACTGGATGTTTCTATCTAGTTTCTCTTAATATTGATATGTTACATAATGCTAGTATGTTTATCCAAACTAAGAAATTAACATTGGTACAGGACTGTTAACTACAGACTTTTTTCCAGATTTCCCCACTTTTCCCACTAATGTCTTTTTCTGTTGAAGATCTGGAAAAACAGTTTTGCATTTAGTTTTTATGTCTCCTTAGTCTTCTCTAAGCTATTGACAGACAGTTCCCTGTCTTTCCTTGTCTCTCATGGCTTTAACATTTTTGAATACTACTGGGCAGGTGTTTTTTAAGGTGTCTTTCAGTGTCGGTTTACCTAGTGCTTTCTCATGATTAGACTGAGTTTATGGAAAGAATACTGCATTACTGGTGTGTCCTTCTCATCTGATTATATGTAACTTACTACTCAGTGATATTAATTTTGATTACTTGGTTAAGGTTGTATCTGCTAGGCTTCTCTAATATAAGTATCTTTTTCTCCCTTTGCATACTCTGCTCTTAGAAGCAAGTCAGAATGTCCAGCCCCACACTTTAGAGGAGGAAAAGCAAGCCCCACCTCATGCAGGAAAGAATATTAAAAGAATTTGTGAAAACTTTTTGTTGTTATTTAGTTGTTATTTATTTAGCTCTTGTATTTGTTCTTTGTCCTACTTCTAGAATATTCATTTTGTCTTAGATCTATCCTACAGTTCTCTTATTTTTTTCCTTTGTGATTTCCAGCTCTCTTTTTCCTGCTTTGTAATTTGAGGTAATTCTTGGACTTAATATTCTACTCCTTAAATAAGACATTGACCATTTTCCCCTTTAATTCATCTACTGAAATTTTTAATTTGAAAGTCAGATTTTCAAGCTAGACAAAAGGTGTTTGTTGCATTTGGGTCTCAAGTGACTGCCTGCCTGCTTTCTCTCTTTCTGTCCCTCCCCCCCCCCCCCAGGTGTTTAGTGGCTCTTCCAGCAGTTCTGTTTTATTGTACTTATGTTGCTAGTGCTTATTCTCATTTTCTTTTTGGATGGTGTGACTTCTTGGATACACAGTTGCTTTTTCCCTTGTGGCTTATGTCATCTCAGGTCTGGTTACTGAAATATCATTAATAGTGATAAACCTACCAATGATTAAAAGGAAATAAGTTATTTATTTGTAATGTTAAGGGCAAGCTGTTGGCCCTTCTGAGGACACTGAAGAAAATTTTGTTTTCCAGCTGTTTCCTAGGTAGGGAAATCTTAGCTCATCCATTTTGCTCTGTCAAAAAGACATGGGTTAGCAAGTAAACTTAGTCCTGGAGCTCATCTCCACAGGCCAAGTTCTGGGTCTGGGCCTTAGGTTCATATATTAGTCTCCAGTTTGTGCTCAGCTCAAGGTGGGGAAGAAGCTCTATACCAGAGACGCAAAAGCCCTCAAGTCTCCGAATCTGCCTGGTCAAGGCCTAGCTCAATTATTGATGGAGAATGAGAGAGGGAGGGATCTCTGCAAATTGTTTTTGGAATTGTCAATCATTGTTAAAAGTGAAAATTCTGTGAGTCACTTTGGAAAGTTTGTGTCCTGAAGAGTGTGTGTTAAAGTGCCTTCTGAACTATCACTAAAGACATAGTCTTTTAGGTGTACTGGACCATGGCTCCTTTTGTATAATTCAGGTTTTCTTTCTCCCTGTGTTACTTCCCAACAACACACCAGTACATGTTATTTATGATGTCAGTTGTGTAATATGTATCTCATTTTAGAACAGCACAAGAAGTTATCACTGAGCTCCATATTGCTTAGTCTCATATTTCTAGTGGTCTGTAGTTGATAGCATGCCCATAGATCTCTCATTATATTTAAATACTTATTTAATATTAATAGTGTCAGGCTCAGTTCTAGATCTTGTTAACATAAATATGGGTTTTGTTGTCTTAAAGCCAAGATATTGACCATATTCAGGAAGATCTGAGTTTTGTTGATGGACATTTATTATGCTCAGGACTTCCAAATATGTATACCCACCCTGAACCTTTCCTCCTGTCTCCAGACTCTTATGTTTTTGTTTTTTTTTTCCAGACTCTTACGTTGAACTGCCTATTTGATATCTTCTCACAGCTGTCTAATAAGCATCTGAAATCTAACTCCCCGTTTTCTTTGCCTGCCCCAAACCTTCTCTATGTACAGGGCACCACTGCCCTTCCAGTTAAGGGGACTCATTCTTATACTTTGTTTCTTACTCCGTATCTATTCAGTTGATACATCAGTAAGTAAGTCTTGTTGATTCTGCTTTCAAAATGTATCTGAATCCAAGCTCTTCACTAGCTCTGCATCTTTCATCTTCATCTAAGGGCTATTATTTATTGTACTGGATTATTACCGTGCTAGCCTTACTGGCCTTCCCGTTCTCACCTTTGCTCCTCTATGCTCTGTTACCAGCAAAACAGCCTTCAAGAGATCCTTTTGTGACAAGTGAGACTAGACTTACTTTTTCATTCTTCTCTTGACACTGTTAGTGTCAAAGTATTGCTACCCTCAGTATACTCAGGAAATATTCCCCCTTTTTCTAGTCTCTCGAATAGTTGGTGTTAGTTTAGAATGATCAATTCTAGGACAATTAATAGTTTAGAATGATCAATTCTAGGACAATTAATTAAAGGTACATCTAAAACCATGTGAGTCTGGGGGCTCTTGGCTGGCTCTTGATCTCAGGGTCTTGAGTTTGAGCCCCACCTTAGGTGTAGAGATTACATACATGCATACATAGGTACATAACAAACAAAAATGTGAGCCTGGTGGGTTTTTGTGGGGGGTAGATTTTTAATTGTTGATTTATGTTCTTTAGTTATTAGAGGTCTCTTCTACAGGTTTTCTATTTATTCTTGAATTTAGTTTGGTAAATTGTATATAGGTAAATTATATTTTTAGGAAGTTATTTTAAGTTTTTTTGCATATTGGCATGAATAGTATTTTTATTTTTTAGTTGTATCAGTCTTCATGATATTAAATGCATCTTCTTCTTAAATCAATCTTCCCAGAGATTTTTCTGTTGTTAGGTTTTTTTTCCTCCCCAGACACTAGCTCTTCCCCACAAACACCCAATTTTTATTCTCTTTGGTTCTCTTTATTCTTGTTTTCTGTTTCATTATTTTCTGCTGCTATCTTATTTCATTCCTTCTACTTTTGGGGACTTATTACTCATTTCCTAACATATTGAGTTGGATGGTGGCTCATTATTTTTCAGCCTTTTTTTTTTCCCTTTTTTTTTCTTTTCAGTTTTGCACATGTACATTTCTAAGTGTTTGGTGGGGCTTAGACTAAGCATTTTCATTGTACTGATGTAAAAAAAATTTTGAACTTCCATTATGATTTTTTGGGAGACTTAGAAATGTGTTTTTAGAATTTCCAAATGTGAGTAAGGTGTTTTGTTGTTTACCTGTTTTGCTTCTAAAACAGGTCAGAAAATGTGATGTTGCATGACGTGGACTCTTTGGTATTTATTGAGATTTGCTTTTTAGTCTGACATATAGTCACCTTTTGTGGTTGTAATTGCCTCAGGTTTCTATATTATATTCAGCCTATATTTTTACTAATATTTCTGTTTTACCAGTTAGAGAAATGTGTTAAATTCTCCTGCTATAATGAGAAGCTTGTCAAATTTTCTTTATAATTCTGACAACTTCTAATATACGTAAAGTTTTTTCAGTTTAATATTATGTCACAGCTTATTTTAAAAATGTCTGTTATTTAGTCTGTAGTGACTATTTTATCTCCCAACAGTGGTTTTTGCCTTTAAATCAGTTTTGTCTGGTATTAATATAGTTGTGTCAGTCTTTATTTGGTTTGTGTTGTCTTATGTCTTTTCATTACTTTTAACTTTGTGTCCTTATGTTTTAGGTTATTTTCTTGTAATCATGTATAACTGTATTTTTGAAGCATCTGAATTGTTGTTTTCATTGATGAACATACATTTTTTTGATGCTCAATATAAATGTGTATTTCTGCTGTCTTATTTTGTACTTTCTAATTAAATCTAGATCATTCAAGCCCCCACCCCCGACCCATCTGTTTTATTGGATTGATTTTTTTTAATTTTCCTCTTTCTGTCCACTGAGTTAGAAGTTATGCATTACATACATAGACTTATTATAGTACATGTGTAATTTATATATTTTAAATTTGATCCAGTTAAAGTGCATAGTTGATTACTGTTTCGAACTGAAATAGCATCTCTAACTTCTATTTCAATAATACATGATCCTCATTGATATAGCTGATCATCTTCCTTGAGTTAAACTTCTCTTTGTCTAACATATCCTTAAATAGTGCCATTTTTTTTTTTTTTTTTTTTTTTTGTCCTCTTGGGGCTCTTCGTGGAGTTGATGAATTTCTCTAGTTTTTTATATCTGGCTAATTAAAGCAGGCTTCAAAATTTTTCATACAAATCTATTTGTTTCCTTCAGTTTAGAACTGAATTTTATGTTTAGGCTGTTTTTTTTAAGAGCTTAGGACCTTTATAAAATTAAACTACAGCTTCCTAGTACCAAATTCTCTTTTTGTCTTTTTTTATGTTTTTGGATTTTTGTTTTTGTTTATCCTTTTGAAATGTGATTAATTAGCTAGCTTTGTGTCTGCTTTCATTTTGTTTAATTTCAGAGTCTCCCACTGATAATGTATATATAAAATTATTTGTAGCTATCATGTAGTAGGGCATTTATTTTATTAGCTTTTTGTATAAAATAATGTTCTTCAAGTTCTAGGAGTAAATTAAAATCAAAAAGAAAGGAATTTAGTAACAAAGAACTTAAAAGTTCTCTTTGAAATGTAAAATATAGTTTTCTGATGCTGTCACAGGATGGGAAGCTTAATTTGACCAGTTGCAGAGTGCATTCATATTTATTATAAAACATGTAATACTCTTGGAAAAATAAAATGGGAGTAGTGAAAACAAAGAGAGAGTGAGTCTTATAATTTGTTTAAACACAGGTGGTTTTCAAAGTGTGTTCTCTGGACCACCAGTGTCTGGATGACCTGTAAATTTGTTAGAAGTACAAAACTTACGGGGTCACCTGGGTGGCTCAGTCGATTAAGCATCTGACTTTGGCTGGGTCATGATCCTGGGGTCCTGGGATACATCTTCGCATTGGGCTCCCTGCTCGGTGTGGAGCCTGCTTCTCCCTCTCCCTCCCCCTGCTTGTGGCTCGCTCTCTGTCAAATAAATAAATAGAATCTTAAAAAAATAATAAGACAAGATGGTGCAAAGAAACTACGTGATGCATTCACTTGATAGACATGCACAATGCTGGTCATCCTTTTTTCACAGAAGTACTATAGATAAATATTTGGTTAATAAGCATCGAGAAAACATCACTCATTTTAATTTTTGTTCAAGGGATTTCCACTTAAAGGAATTAATAAATAATCATGTTTCTTGATATGAAAAATTACAATATGATGAATGTGTGAGAATGTGATATAGAGGAAGTTTGTGATTCAAAGTATTTTTTAGTTAATACTAGAATCTTAATGTAATACAACTTGAATGCAATTTAATGCAACTCTTCCTTTCCTCCTAACTCTGCCTAGCCAATAGTTTTCATATTGCTTCAGAGGCCTTTTAGTCTATTTGATACCTCACCATTAAAAACTCACTGAAAGGCCTAAAAAAACGTTTCATATTCTCTCCTTAAACAAAATTTCTTGGGAAGGTAGGGCTGTGGAGAGGGCCATACTCTCCTGAAATAGGTCTTTGTGTTTGGATTGCTTAATTTTAAAATGTTTTATGGTAATCATCCTCTATGGTTGTGTGCAGCTAGTAGTAAATCTTTTTTAATTACTCCAATTAGTATTTGAAGACGTTTTTATGAAGATGGTATGCATTATAGTACAAATAATTTAAATTTTTAAATAATGATAGTATTAAAATTCTTTGTGTTTTTCTTTCAGGAGAGAAATAGAAACAAACAATAACCATATGAAGATGTCCTGTTAGAATTACAACACTAATGATGTAGACTCTGGAAATGCCTAATAAGTCAAAGAAGACATTATTAAAGCTTTTTTTCTGCTTAAGGTGACATCTTTGAACTCTAACACAGAATTGACTCTTCTTGTAATGGTTTTCATCAGCGCATCTGCCCTTATACTCTCACCAAACACACTTGAGAACTGTAACTTCGTCAAGCACTTTCTGTCCTGAAGCTTTTACCAGTATCTGCTGTCTTTTGTAATTATGCATCCTAGCTAAGGCACAGAAGACTGAATGAATGCAAGGATTCATTAACTCTTTGAATTTGTTAAATACTAACAGTTAACCATTAGAAGTGGTTCAGTGATGTAAGAGTCACACTGCTTCAACTTTTTCTTTGTTGTAGTTTTTAAATTGTCAATTTTTAGCTATTTGACAGATTAAAAGCAAAATAATCATGCCATATTTAGTCCTGGAGTTCAAGTCTAAATGTTTATGTGAAAAATTACTGTAGTAAACTTTTAATATGGCAAAGCAACCTTAAGCTCTATTTTAGCCAAATGAAACATAATCTGAAATTATATTAGAACATTTCTCTTGTCTTCAAACTGTTTGGTGTAACAGAATATTGATATGCAGCTTGGTGGATTTCACCAATTAATGCACATTCTTTTCCCCTCCTTCCCCCAATAATATGTATACTGAAAAATGTGCATTTGTCTGAGGAATTATTTTGTTTGCTACCACTTAATGAATCTCAAAATTTTGAGTAAATGTACCTCAGTCTAATCAGACTTTTTATGACCTTTATAACTACATTTAAAACCCTTAATTCCTATTTCTGGGTGTTTGCGAGCCTGATTGCTATCATGAAGTAAAAATTTATTACTCTAGGTATTCACTAGCTAAATAAACATAGTTCTTGTTTAGCAAGCATATACTGTTCCTCAACTCTTTTCTCCAGCTTTTGCAGTGTCCTGGCATCCTTAAAATACTTTGAAAATATGGCCTTGATCCATGGATTAAATCAGTATCTAAGTGAATGTGTTGATGTTTTATTGATCAGATCTATATAAATGGGAATACAGCATATATCTGGGTATTCTTATAGTTATCTTTTTAACATCTTATTTTTTTCATTAACTACATATCAACATTAATTTTGTAACTTGAAACAAATTGATTTTGTATAATTAAATGTGTCATGCATCTGTATTAACTGATTTGGTGGCATAAGGTTATGAAGGTAATGTACTGCCCCTATATTACTGATCCAAAAGGAGAAAACTATGTAGAAAGATACATTAAGGGTGAAAATAGCAATATAGTTGATTTGAATACCTTGATGTTTTGCATTACTCCATTTATGTTTTACATCATGTTTAGAAATGTTTTCATTTACTATGGTCTTTGGTCACTTCAATTCAAAAACTTAGTGACAGATATTTCTTTGAGGCTTTCATTTATATAATTTTTTTTGTACAATGTTTTCTTAAATGTACAAATACTGTATTCAAGTGGAAAAAATACAGTATTTGTAATAATTTTAGCTACTTCACAGTTCTTTGGTAGTCCCAGTGTAGTTTTATCAGTGTTTACTGAAGGGAACATCAAAATAAATGTTAGTGGTATATTACAGAATAAAGACTTTCTTAAAGGAAAATTGCACCTATTTTACCTTTTTAAGAGTAAGCCATGAAATCTTGTTACATGTCTCTTAACTATTTATAATGAAAATTGGCATTTGGGTATAGTCACCATAGCAATGGTCTACATCCCTAAGATTATATAGGTAGGACATGTCAAAGATGACTGTTGTCACTCTGGAGGTCCTATTAGACAAAACTGTAAAGGGGTGACCTTGTAGGAAGGGTCTGAGTCCTCTCTGAGGTTCTCTTTTTCTTGGTGCTTTATTAGCAACTCTGAATATTTTTATAAAACTAGTTACATTATAAGTGGATTCAAACTTGTTTAATTTACATTAGGTTTCTATGTAAGAAGTGTCACTCACTCAGCAAGCAGGCTGATTGCAGTAGCAGACTCTGATGTCAGATGTAGTTGAGTAGTCTGTTCATGGTGAGGAGTACATCCCAGTGCCTTTAACCTGGATTTCTAATATTAAGTGAAATGGGTGCAGCATTCCTTTGGGGGGCGGGGAAAAAAAAAACAAAACAAAAAAACTTTTATCTTTTCAAAACTGGTTATTTTTTTTCTCATTTAAGTTTTCTTCAGAGCACCTGCCTTCTCTTCCTCTTTGGTCTGTCAGTGTATGGCAAAAAGTTTTTCTCTTAAGTGAAATTATTACAGATTGTCTCAATAGCACAACTAACTAAATATTTCTTAACTGTAGGGACCAAAAGGAAGAGAACCTGGGCTCTACAGCAGGAGACACATCATCAAATATTGGAATAATCACAAATTAAGACATTACTGGCCCAGTAAATTTCTTGCTTAATATTTTTCCAAGATCTGGTTTGAATGTTTCTTATTAAAGTTATCTTATGTGGGTATTTTATTTTGAAAGGTATTATAGTTTGTATATTTAACAGTAAGGGGGAAAATGTAACCAAAATTAGTATTCTTTCTCTATACATATTGGTACTTGAAGATTCCTTTCAGAAGAAACCCCAGCCTTTTCCTAATTTTAATACTTAATTCCTCATTTTAACTCGAGTGATCTTTCTAATTCAAAAGCTGTGTTCTTTTTGAATACCATGCATGGGGGTTAAGCTGATGTTAAAACAGTTTGCAATAAAAAAGAATCAGCTTAAATCATTTAATCATTTCAAGTGCATTCTGCATCCTATAAAAATAAGTTTGAAAAACTTAAGAGAATTGTGTTTTCATTAAGTTTTGCATATCTTTTGTTATGCCATGTAAATTCCCTTCTTTTTCATATGATTAAAGAAAGGTTATGATAAAATGATTAGTTCATTTACATTCACTTGTAGCAATTACATGAGAAATTGAATTTTGTCGTGTTTGGGTTTGTTCATTCCTGTGAATGATGGTACAGTTAGGTGAGATTTTCTGTTATGGTACCCAAACTCACCATTTGGTCCTCTTTAATCTTTGAGGGTTTCAATAAAAATTGTTCACTCATATCTGTGTTTTTTCCATTTTATCTTCAAAAATATGTATTGCCTGCCAGAAAACATAACATTTTTGTCTGCCCTATTATGGATGTCCTGATTGACGGTTCTCTCGAGTACAAATAGATTGTATTGCTTGTTTAGTTGGGTCATTTAAATTAAGTGGGGGAATTAAAGAGAGGGAGGATAACAGTTTATCCTAATCTTTATCCACTCCAGTGAGCTTATTCAATTACATGCTCTTAATACTAAACTTAGAGCAAAAGAGAAAGAGGCCTATTTGTTTTCATGTAATAGGAGGAAGTAGTGGTACCAGCTGTCTAATAACCCTAATCCCCCATTCTTGATACCAAGGAATGCTTTTCTAACAGTCTGTATGTTATCCTTTGGGATCGATAGAGCTTATGTAGATTGTGATGAATCTGGCTGGTGCATTGATTATTGGCCGGGCTCTAAGGTACTTGTTCTGATGGGGGAAGAAACCAAATAGTTTAGTTTTGTGCTGTCAAAACTTAGATGTGTACAACATTGTTGGCATGTGATGGGGGCACAGTTTAACAGAATCTACCAGATGTCCCACACTGTGGCATCATCAGAAACCTCCTTTTTACTGGTCATTTCCTAAAGGGAGGGTTTGCATCTCATCAGCATATTTATATTCGAGGCTACTCATTGGTTGTTGGGACCCTAATTCTTACCTGCCTGGCTTTATCTTGTGTAGTGATACTAGGTTTAGTAAGTCAAGTCTAGGAACTAAAATATTCTTGCAGTCCGAAGTTAACAGACTTAACTCAAGGCTTTCTAATTACGGTACTTGTAATTGCATAATCTTGAGGTGTATTCTTTTCTCATTCCTCTTGGTTGTACTAGTGAGAAGTAGAACTATATATCACCTACACGTGGTAGTAGCAGTTTAAATACAGTTTATTTTAAAAATACTGCACCAAGTTCAGAATTTGTCTACTCTCTAATTTGAGTTACCTGTAAGCATTGGGACTAAATGTAAGTGAAACACTATTTTTGTAAAATTTAGAACGCAAGGAAGATATAACCGTGAAGTTTGTAACACTGATGGGTTCCTTATCCCTTCTTGCCACCCCACTTGCCCGTCAAAAGACTACCCCTTACACAGAACACACTTAGGGATGTAGATATTTGAATGTCATTAAAAAACATTATTGGCTCTATCTGACATGTCTGTAATCGGAATGGAATTAGCGTATAGGGGAAGATCTTAGAATTGGAAGTTGAAAGACCAGACTTTGAGTTACTTCTAACTGGTAGGTTGATACTGAGCAAATTTCCTTTGTTTTAGCGCACTTACCAAGAGATTGGTGTAGAATGCTTCCAAGGTTCTTTGCAGTTCTGAAGTTTTATAATTTATGATTTTTTAAAAGATTTTATTTATTTGAGGCAGAGCACAAGGAAGGGCAGAGGGAGAAGCAGGCTCCTCGCTGAGCAGGGAGCCCAATGCAGGACTCGATTCCAGGACCCTGAGATCATGACCTGAGCTGAAGGCAGACACTTACCCGACTGAGCCACCCACATGCCCCTATAATTTATGATGTCAATAGTTGTACACTATGGCTTATTCTAGCAGTGGTGAATGTTAGGTCTTTTGAAAATAAGTTTGGAAACCAATAGAATTTTTAATAGTCATTATTTTTAGAATATAAGTAATGAATACCCCAAATTAGATTTTATTCATTGTATTTGATGGGAATATGATGACTGCTTCCCTTCAGTGAATTTTGAAGTTCAGTGGTACAAAATCCCCATCTGTTCCATAGTATTGCTAAAAAGAGACAAGAGAATGTGTTTCAAAGAAATCCAAGGTTGTTTTTTTTTTCTATTATACTGCCATTTTACATTATCCTTATGGTTGTTTTTTTTTTTTTAAATACAGTATTTTTTAGAATAGTTTATAGAAAAGTTGGGAAGACAGTACAGAGCTCCCCTATACCTTGCACCCAGCTTTCCCTATTAACATCTTACATTAGTATGGTATGTTTGTTACAATTAATAGACCAATTTTGATGATACATTATCATTTTTTTTTTTGAGATTTTTAAAGTTTTATCTAATGCCCATTTTCTAGTCTGGGTTGCCATTGAGAATAGCACAGTACCTTTAGTTGCCATGTCTTTGTAGGTTCCTCTTGGCTGTGGTGGTTTCTCAGACTTGTTTTTGACAATCTTGACAGTGCTGAGTACTGGTCAGCTATTTTGTAGAATGCCTCTCTGGAATTTTATCTTGTGATTTTCTTAGGATTAGACAGGTTATGAGTTTTGGGGAGGGGAATATCCCATAAGGAAATTGCCATTTCCATCACATCATATCGAAGATGCCTAGCCCCAACATATGGTCGTTGATGTTGACCTTGGTCACCTGGCCGAGGTGGTGTTGGGTTTCTCTATTGTAAAGTCACTCTATCTCCTTGCTGTACTGTGCTCCTAAAGAATCACAGTCTACACTTCAGTGGGCAGTTGTGTTCCCCCTTATCCTTGTATTTTTGAAGAGGAATATGAGAATATATTTTATTACTACTTAGCTTCATCCCAGCAGGCTGTGTCAATACATTTTCCTTTTTGCTTGTATCAATTTAGAACTTTTCGAACTTTCTCCTTTTTTCAATAGAACAGTTGTATATTGGAGGAATTCCAATGGAGGAATTCTAATTCATACCTACTCCCCGAGTTCTAAATTCGTGTATAGAATGATAATTTTAACAAAGGGACTGAAGATGTATTAAATAAATATTAATAAAGGAGATTTAGATGGTGGCAAAATATCTTGATCTTATGTGTATATAAGTAAGAACAGATGGTCAAATCTGAACAAATTCAGATTTGGCTGGGTTGAAAGCCCTGAGTTAGGAGCTAAACAGTTAGGTTACAGTGGTTCTTTCCATTAAAAAGAAAGGGTGACTTAAATAGCTTGGCATCTTGTCTTTTGATGGAATTCTTTTGAAATAACTTCTGAGGCCGCTGTATAATATTCTGGCAAAGAGCATGGACTTTGGAGGCCTACAGACCTGTCCTTGAATTCTAGGTCCACTAAACTAGATCCAAGCCTCGATTTCCTCATCAATTAAAAAATTAAAAATAAAAATGAAATTAGATCCTTTTTCAGGAGGATTAAATGAGGTAACATTCAGAAAGTGCTTAGCACAATCCCTGGACCTGTGGCAAACCTTTAAATGTTAACTGTTCTATCCTTTTTTATTTAGAATTTAGAGAATCAGGAGAATTTAGAATTTATTGATTGCCATTGAAGATTTCTCAGGGTAATCTTCACTACTTACATGCAGTTTAGAGGTTGTAGAAAACTGGTTACTTTCAATTCATAATGTTCTATTATTGAGATCCTGAGAACAGTCACTTCCTGAGTAAAGCTTAAATTATCATTTATCTTTGTTTTGCCAACTTTTGGTTTCCAGAGTTTTAACTGACTGTCAGCCATGCTTTTTCTAAATAAGTGAAATGTAACAAAATAAAATTAGTTTCTATCTGGCTAGAGCAGAACAGATGGCAGAACCAAAGGCAAATTAGACCAAAAGGAAAGCAAATATGGGGGAATAATATAAGAAAACCTATAAACAATAGAAGAACACTGAAGCCAAAGATGAAAATTAGATCCTAAGAAGAAATTTTTTGCCTTGGTACAAACACTCCTTGATATTGATACCATTTAAGTGTGTTAGTATCCAATGACAAAGCTAAAACAATTTAGTAATGAGTTTGATGCCCTTTATTCAAGGGAAAGTGAACCATGGATTGGGCAGTACAGTGCCTCCCAAGCAGTGGAGCCCGCTTCCTGAAGGATTTTGGGCAAGTGCCAGTTTTACAGAATGCTAGAGGAGGCAAGAGGGAAACAGGTCGTGACTGGTAAGTAGGTCCTTTTTTCTAGGGTAAGGTGAGCTAGCTAGGCTGAGTTGGAGGACTGATTGGTGTGTGTTCGGTTTCCTTGACAGGAGTTTCAGGTGTAAGTGCAGGCTGACTTGGGTTCAGTTTCCTGACGGCCTGGCCACTGGGGCAGCCTCCATTTTGTGGGTGCCAAAATATAAATTAACTTTATCAATATATAGTAATGGCTTCATCATGAATAGTAACAATTGAGAATGAAAACACTAATGTGGCTGTGTTACTTCCGTGTTTCATCAGCGATACTGTGCAATCTAGAAGCAAGAGGTGTTTGACATCCACGAAACAAGATGGCGGTTTTAACCCTTCTAGTATGTATTTGAAAGAAAGATATCTTGAGGTAAAAAGTTTACAAATACAACTTCAACATAATATCGTTGCATGCTAATATTGAAGCTATAATTTCCAACTAAGATACTAAGTGTATTATTTCTGCTTGGGCTTGCTGTATGAACTGACTTTTTGCATCCCTCTGTGAAGCTCCGGTGCCTGGAGCACACTCGGTTTGCGCATCTCGTGGCTATTCTGTAGTTCGTCCATGTGCGTATGCTGCCCAAGGGTCGTCTGTGCTGTTTTCTAAACTCACTGATTCCAGTTGTACTTGTTTCGTTTATTGTGAGATTTAACTATGTAAACTGATCAAATGTGACTGAAAGAGTTGTTTCTATGAAAACTTAAGTTGACGGCTTTGGAAATCCCTGATAGAGATGAGTTGTCTAATTAGGTGTAGATCAGAAAACTGTAAGCACTTGTCAGCAAAGTCAGAAAAATGTGCAAGTTTGCACACACTGTGTGAGTGTATCTTCAGTTCTCATTCCCGTGGGAAATCTTAGGCAATGCATTAAAGGTGAGGCATGGTTCATAGAAGAAAGACATCAGGGAACTTGCATCACCAGATTCCTATTCAAAGAAAAAGTCTTGGACGTAAATCAAATAATTGGTGAATTAAAGTATACGTCTGTTTTAAATAAAAATGCTTCAAGTTTGTTTGTATCACTTCTTATGAATCCATTCCTTAACTAACACCAGTTTCATTATTTAACACTTCATTTTTAAGATTTTAACCTAAATTATTCTTTTAAAGTCCAAAAACTTTTTTTGCCTCTGCATTGAACAGGGTAACCGTTTTTCTGCATGTGTACATGTGTAATGATAAGCTGTTACGATATCTTTACAAATAAATTTAATAAAGAGAAAGAAGTATTCATACCACTTAGAAAATGTAATGGGCTAGCACTTACATATTTATTTCAAATACTTAAAGTATAAGAAATATTTTTTGTATGAGATGCTGGAGAGAAGACATATACACCCAGTAACAAGGTATCTACATTGACAGCCGCAGAACTCTTGTCAAGTCTTGGAGATTGCCTTGAGTAAACCAGGAAAGAAAGGCACTTGTTTCATTTCTAAGAGCTTATATAAACGGATGGTTTCCCCCCCCCCCCATTGCTCCCTTTTAATAAGGAAAAAAAAAAAAGGAAGAAAAAGTCAGCCATTAAATAGTTATTTTGGAATCATGTGGCTTTGGCTTTCCGGATAGGCTTATTTTTTTCATTTTGATTTTGCTTGTTCATTTTTATTTGCTGTCCAGGCAATATTTCAAAGGTCACACATTAAAAACAAACTAAAAACCAATGGAATGCTTTCCTATAGCATATAAATGAAGAAATAAACTATTCACATTAGTATTTATTTTCAACTGGATTAAAAAAAATTTACAAAAGACCTTTTAGACAGCTTTCTCTCAAAGGTTCAAATTTTAAAAAGACCCATCAATACCAAGTTTTATTTGCATGTAGGTACCCATCTTCTTTAGTTCATGTTTATAGTCGGTTGAGGAAACCCTTCCATTCACAATGAGGTCTTAAACTAGTTTCAGGGAAAACATCGGATGTTTCATTATTGTGTATCTTTTTTTTTTTTTTTTTACACCATTCAGGAGCTTTGCACAGGCCCACAGGAGACACACAGATTATTTACTACCTTAGAGTGGTTTTTGAATGGTTTTGATACCTAGATCTCCTTCCCAGTACTTACTGGACTCTCCTAATTTATTAATAACAAAACTACCACTAATAAATGTCCTATTTGTAATATACAATATTCATAATATGTAATATTAATAATGTCAAATCTATTAACAAGTTGGGCAGCAGTACTCAAAACCTTTTAGTCTCAGAACCCTGTTACACACAAATTATTGAGGAATCCAAAGAGTTTTTGTTCATGCAGGTTGTATCTATTGATATTCACCCTACTGGAAGTTAAAACTGAAACACTGTAAAGCAGCTGGATTTTTATCTTTCTTGTGTTCAGTCTTTGCAGTATCATGTCCCACGTCCCTCTGGAAAACTGGACTTGTGCCCTCCGGAGAGAATGAGAGAGGAAAAGTCTTAGTATGATTATGAATATACTTGGGCACTGCAGACCCCTTTGGGGCACCACTCCTCTGGGGCACACTTCGTTGATGGACTGGGGGTGTTCATACTCCACTGTGTGGATGGGTATCCTTAACAAGATCTCTCGAATCACTTCTTGAGTTCTGTCTTGGCAACTCCCCACCATACACACTCCCAGGCTCCCTTACCTTCCTGCAGGTGCACACCAGTTTTTTTCCTTTTTGATCTATGAACATAATGTCAAAACCACATCTCAGCAGATTCGTTACAAGGGATCTTGTAGGTTTGGTTTAAACTAACAGGAATGGTTTAACCAAAAATTAGTTTTGATTTGTGCCATGAAATTAGTATTGATATGTATGCAGAAAGAGTTTTTATGAGGATACTTGTGCCTCAAGGGAAATGTTTGTTTTTATCCTGGGTCTTCCTTACTTGTCTGCCCTAACCCCCGCCCTCCCATTCAGTCAGCATTTCCTCACTGCCCTTGGCCTCTGCTCTTCTCCCCGGTTCACTGATTTAGAGCCAGAGAAATTGCTGAGTAACCAGTGATGGCTGTCTCCACTTTTCCTCAGCTGTGTTTTCATTCCCGTTGTTAGGCAGCCTGGATCCCCGCTGGGGTCCTTGCCTTCTTTCTGCCTTGTCACTCTGCTCCAGCCACACTGGCTTTCTTGCCCCCCCACAAACCTAGGATTCATTGCTACCTCCAAGTCTTTCTGTCCTCTGCCTGGATTGGATCTTTGCTTTCTTCTCTGCCTCAAGAACTTTTGGAGAGTGAGTCCCTCATTGCCATATCTGAAGTAGTTACTCTGTTATACTATTCTCTTACCTCCCACTTTCTTCCTAGATCTTATCTAAAATTTTCTGTGTATGGTCTTTGTTCTGTAAAGTGTGGCATTCACAAGGTTAAGGGACTTAGTCTTCTTTACTGCCCTAAACCCTGCCCGGCACAGAAAGTGCTCAAGAGCTGTAGGCTGAATGAGTCATTCACTCCTCAAAGCCCGTTCTTAGATTGGAGAAGGCCCCCATCGCCATCACTGCTGCCGTGGTGGCCTTCATTGCTTGGGAACCAGAAATCAGCCTCTGAACTGGGGATGCATAGAGTAGGAGAAAGTTGGTGCTGCTTATTACTGCTTGAAAAAAAAGCTATGTGACATTCATTTTCCTTATCAAGGAGCAAGTTGGCTGCCTGGTAACATCGCCATTTACCTTCAGTATTCTCTCTAAATGCTTTGGAGAACTGCCTCCTTCTTTCCTCCCTCACTCCCTCCCTCCCTTCCTTCCGTCCTTCCTTCCTTCCTTTCTTCCTTTCCAAAATTGCCTTCAATTCTAATTTATATTGGATTTTCTCTGGGTCAGATAAGGTGTGGGAATCCAGTGATTTATCTTGAGATCATCCAGACTGCTGGAAGGGACCTGGGAGGTGATTCAATCACAGTTTACAGATGAAGGAACAGGCTGGAAGGCTCTGACTTTTCTAAGATCCCAGAGAGTGAGACAGCAAGGACTTCAAGCCCAGAGTTTCTCATTTTCACTTCAAAGCCAAACACTTCTAAATCTGGGTCCCAACCTTTCACTTAGTTGTTGACTGACCAAACAATTAAATTCAGCTGTCCATTTTCTTACTTGTAAAATGAGAAATATTCTCACACAGATTTGTTGGAGAATGAAATAGAGAGGCACAGTGCGTGGCATCTTGAAGCCCGTGCCGCGTCAGACTTTTCCTCCTCCCTCCCTCTTCTCCCTTCTGCGGTCCTGGCTGTCCACATGTGGAAGATGGTGTTCTTTTCCTAATTCGGCTACTGTTTCTTTCCTTCTTTGCATCCAGCTGTAGATCCTTTTCAAAGACTCTTCAGCTTCCACGTGACCAAAAATTGCCCACACAAGTGAAACATTAAACACTGTGTTGTTAAAAATTAGTCTTCTTTTTAGAGACGAATGTTTCCGTGTTATGGAAGCAAATATATCGCTTTCACTTCTCCCAATGACACTAACACCTCTACCACTTAGGAGGGGTTTGATCATGCAGTGATCATTATTCATGGTATAGGAGGGATGCTTTCAACTGTAGACAAAGCGGTAAGGATTTTATCCACTGACTCTGAGGCTGCCCAGTTTAAAGGGGTTCCAAAGCGAATAATTACAAAATAAAACAAAGATAAAAATTTTGGAATTTTTGGAATTATCCAAAATGACAGCAGAGGGAGCTATTGAGGTTCGATTACACTTTTCCATTGCCCTGGTGGTTTTTTTGTATTTCTTTAAACTATAATATTTTGACTTAGGCTTTCTCATCTCAATATCAATATGCAGGAAAACTTTTATCATATTGGAGGATGTATATGCAGTTGGGGGGATTGCAAAAAAATGAAGCTTTTTTTCTATCACTCCCTACTCCCCCCCCTTCAATTCCCTTACCATCCCCAGGATTCCTATAAAGGTAGTTGAGCTATAAAATAATGATCATTTACGGTGGTAATTTTAAAAATGAGTCTGCTCCCTGACTATGAATCTGGGTCATCAAGGTCAGCTGCTCTACAGGTTATTGTCCCACATGGTGATTTTGTCTGGCTTCCTGGGACTTCTGTTGGGTTTCAAAAGTCTTTCCAGGGATTGCTTGTATGATCCCTATCACTCTGCCCAGGTTCAGTCATAGGTGATGGCATAGGAGACGTGGAAGAGTTAAAATTCACAGCACTTTATGAAAAACCCTCATTAGAATGGAGAATGTTTACACTCGGACTAGGGCTGCTGTGTGCGTGCATGCGTGTGTGTAGTATGTGGTGGGTGGTGGTGGGGAGATGGACGGGCAAAAAGTTTGCTTCAGGCTTTCTCCACAATCTTTAGCTCACATCTGTGTTTATGATCTACTTCTGCTCTTGATGCTTTTGTCTTCCTGACACGACCGACTCTCCTGGTGCCTCCTAAGTGGAGCCTCAGCCTCAGTGTACCCTCCACTCCAAGCCCATAGTCTTCCTGTTTTCAATACTACTTTGAATTCTTCTTCTAGGAATTTCTCCCTCTGGGCACAAAATATGTGAGGATGTGGGGATGCTCCTTGTAGTATTATTTGTGATAGCAAATAATTAAGAAATGGGAACAAGTCCGTTCATCTAAAAAATAAACTGCGGAATTCCTTACAGCGAAACACTCTACAGCCACGAATGCTTGCTTATGTGGAGAGATGTTGGTGTATTTTAAATTAAAAAACTCATGTCACATATGATTTGAATGATCTGTACCATGAGTTTTAAAATCAAACGCATAATTGAAATAGAAGATTTACATAGAATTTGAACACATAATTTAAATGTAAAGCAATTTTTTGAAGGATTTTAAAGATAAAGTTTCTGGAAATATACAGAAGACATTCATAACAATGACCAATTCTGAACTGTGGTGCTAGACTTCCTGGGTATGAGGGCAGAAAGAGGAGAAATCTTGCTCTTTGTCATATCTTTCTTTAGTTTGAATTATCTACCAAGAGCTTATACTATAATTAATAAAATAATTGAAATTTAAATGAATAAATCTATGATCTTCTAAGATTGAATCCCAGCATCAGTGTTTCCCTGAAACTTTTTGTAACTCCTTGGTCTGATTTAGGTGGTGTCCCTTTGTGGCCACTGACTAGTAGTCTTCTTCTCTACTTGGGACTGCTTCATGGAGTAGGACCCGTAGAGGTTTTGATGTCAGGCATACCTGGGGCAAAATGATGTGGTATTGGGCAGGATATTGAACCTCCTTTAGCCTGAGTTTCCTCACCAGAAGACTAGGAACATTGACGCCATTATTGCAAGATTGTTATCGGGACAGTGTGAACTTATGCAAGGGCTCATAGCATGATGACAGGGGCTCGACAAGAGGTAACAGGTATTTTTTTGAGGATGGAAATTGTTTTCCCTATTCTTACAGCCTTGACACTTTGTTGAATAAATACAGTAATGCGTTCTACACCAGGTTTTTCTTCTGTGGCATGACATCATTCTCGAGACTTTGTATCAAATTGCACCTGCATTATGTCTCATTCACTTCAAGCTGTACTCTCAGCTAGCAGTTTGGATGAATAGTCTTGATTATGACTTAATACCAAAGGCTGACATGTTTCCAATGGTCCTCTAATGACTTCCCTAGAAGGTGAGTCTAATGATGCACCATATTAGGACAAGCACAGTTATAGAAAATTCACAATGAAGATTTGGCATTCTCAGACCAACTGCATAGGTGGTTTCTATACTACTGATGGGATGAGTTGTTATCTGTTCCTGAGGGCATCACCAGCCTGCATCAGAGATAGTGGGTGGTTTTATAATTTTAACAGTGTCGCCCCCTCTTAGGAGCTCTCCCTTTTTAAAGACACTTCTCGCATACTGCTTTCTATAATGTTTTATTCTGAAATCATAAGCAGTGTTTGTCTAGTAGCAGAGTCTTGGCAACACAAAATTTTGAATGAATTAATTAATCCATGATTTTTGCCCAAGTCTGGTAATATTCCCAGGCACCTAATTTTGTCATTTTGTTTAATGAGGTATAATGAAACATTTTCTTCTGCTTCTTGAGAAGCATGTAGATATGGCAAAACCACTGATCAACTTGATTGTTCCGTAAGGATATAAACGCTACGGGCAGAGTTCACTTGTTTAGAAGATGCTTCTAGAAGTTGGTGCTGAATTAATGTGAGAAGGTGATACATCCAGGTGAGCAAAATGCATGTCAGAAATAGACCCTATAAAAATTCAGTGCTGCCTGTCTCCTTCCAACAACAAAAGCTGACAGTGTTCTTGGTTTTAGCTTTCCGTCTCTTTTGACACTTTGTTTTTTTATCAGCAGCGAGAGATGTGTTGTTTTATCCTCTGTTGTTTTTTTTTTAATTTGATGAAGTGTTTTAATTTTTTCCTTTGTGACTACTTCCACTGTTTCTGTGTTTTGAAATTCCACCCCTATTTCAACATTAAATATGTATCTATTTTAAAATTTTCTAATATTTTTATTCTTTTATATTTAATTATTTGGAAGTTTCTTTCTTTTTTTTTTGGTCTTCTGTTTTTAATCTCTGTTTTAACCCTCCCCCCCACCAAGAACAAATTAAAGGTCTATTCTTTTTGATAGCTAAGATTGTTATTCCAGGAAATGAGTCACTGAAAATGTGTCCGCATCAAATAGTTGTAGCAAAATCTGTTCTTAATGAAGTGCTTTGTTCTAGCAAGAGCCCAGAGCTGAGCAAAGAGGTCAGATGATTCTCCCAGATCACCACAGCTAGAACCTTTATCACCAAGTCAGTATGCCAAGTTATATATATACCTGGGAGGAAATACTTCTTTAATATGTATCCAACGAGCCTAAAAAAATCATGAAAATTATAGCAATTGGCCACAGTTCCTTTATCATGCCCCTGATCGAGAGGTAGACTTTATGTCCCCTAGGGATCTTGCCTGCCCTGTGACTACTTAACCAACAAAACACAGTGTTAAGTGATACTTACCTAAGTGGGTGTAAGCCTTAAGAAGGTCTAGAAGCTTCTGTTTTTACATTTTTGGGAGCCCTGATTGGCCATATAAAAAATCTGGCTGTCCTATTGCAGAGACCACATGACACTACATGAAGAGAAAGATGGGTCCATGCCAGTGTCTGAGGGAAGCTTCAGAATGATTCAGTTTCACCCCCTTCTGGTTATAACCTCGTGAGAGATCTGTCACAGAAATTTGTAACATATGGGTTCGGCTTTGGCTTTGGGGTGTGTAGAAGGTGGAAGGGACTCAACGAGACTATAAGTGAGGCCTGGAAGGACAGAGTGGAAATGATCATTGAAGGTCGGAGAAAAGAGGACCCATGTTACCCATGACCAAAAGCTTGGCAGAAAGTTGATAGAATGGAAAATAGCAAATATATCTAACGAACTTGTGGCTAGAGCTTTGTGCTCTATACCCGCACAGCAACTCTGCAAGGATGGCATCAATATCCCTATTATCAAGGTGAGGAAATTCAAACTAGAAGAGATCTTTCCCCAATATCACACAGCTGGTGAATAGCAGAGTCATACTTTCAACACAGTTTGGCTAGGGATTGCCAGGCAGAGTTAAAAAGTATCAGGGTTTTTCTTTTAGCTATATGTGAAAAAGTGTCTGTAGATAGAGATGAACTGGAGGAGAAATTATTGAATTTTTGGGCAGAATCTAAAGGAGACATTTTCCAGCAGGGACTCTTAGAGACTTGGCAGGTGTGTCAGGTTGATGAGAAAACAACAAAGGATCTGTTGTTAGAAGGTGACTGGCAGCACCTGGGCTGTCTCACATGCAACCCAATGCCTCAAGTCATTATGCAAGCTATTCACTTGGGATGGAATCATGCTCAATAGCAAGTGTTTGGATTTCTGTTTCAGTGGTTGCAACATGGCCAACCCATGGAGAATTTTTCAAGCATGATGAAAAGTTCCAGGAAATACCATGGAATAAGCTATTCGAAGCATGAGGATGTAGCTTCTTCAAACTGCTTAGAACAATGGAAAAAATGGCAAGCCTAATTATGAGTCCCATACCCAGAGAATGATTGATGAGTTCTTAAAATCTGACCTTCAATGTGGGGAACTATATGAATGTTGTTGTTGGTACCTGGAGGCCCTGTGCAGGAGACTGTGATGATTGCCCAGAATACATACCTTCCTGTCCACCCAAATAAGCGATGTCTCTGCAGTCTGAAACAAAACCAAGAATGGGAATAAAAACGATACCCCTTCAAAGGAACCCAGCAACAAGGCCATTTGGATATAGATTAACAGGGGTTTCCCAAAGAAGAGATAGATGGAGTGAGCGCTGGAGAAATTTGGTTTATTAGCAACTGAGGGAGGTGGGATCCAAGAGGCAGCTGTCCACCCAGGTGAAACAGGAAGTGCTTCTTTAGAACCAGATTCCTCTATGGTGATCAACCTCCAGCTACTAGAGGGAATAAGTCAGGGAGCTTTCTTACCTTACATTCTTATGTCCAGATTTATAGTCTATAAGGAGAAGACAGATTAAGGGCAGGACTAAAAAGGAACTGGACCTAGAAGAAACTCTCTGACCCTAGGAAGAACTAAAGATCTTAACACTCCATTGAGGGTACAATGGCATAGGTTGGAAGGGTTGGGCGTACAAACTTTTAAGTCTTTTTTTTTTGGCTACCATTGTTCGCAGGATTTTATCAAGTTGTTTTTGTTTGTTTGTTTTTTTTAAATGGAAACAATCCCACAGCATTTATTGTCCTCTGGTAATAACATAAAGGTAATCAAAGCAATGTGAACAAATGTTTTAGAACTACACTTCCAACGAGGGACATCTAAAAACAAACAAACTACATGGCCTTCTCAAGAACTTTTCACTTCATGGATCATTTCTAGTTGGAGACAATTTGGAGCAGGATCATATTATCTCCTTTTAGCATGATCCGATCCAGTTGTTTTCTTGACATTGTTTTAGAATGAATCTCTTCAGCATCATCTAATACAAGGTTCATGTACTCATCAAAACCAACGATACAGCCCTCTATCTGCATGTTCACTTGCTCATAAAGCCACACCTGAATCCGAGATTTATTTTGCAAGTATCTGAAGATGAGGTTGATGAGCTGTACCATCACCTTCTGTACTTTTTGGCCCTGGCCAGTGTATGCCGTGGTGGAAGCTAACCTTTTATCAGGTTCTTTGGAGCAGTGAGAGCCACGTATTCACAATTGACCAGATTTGAAAGAGGAGTGAAAAGTGGAAGAGAACTGTAGTCATCTGGATTGGGCTGCTGAAACCACTGTTAAGCACCGGTGGTGTTGCTATTATTGCCGAATGCATACTTTGTATCGATGTTTTACATGCTTGTGCTGTAAATGCTTATAAATTACAAGAGGGTTTTCCCAATTGAGAGGACTTGTTTGTCTGGAGATGGTAGCAGGAAGAAGACACTGACTGGCTCCTAGTTCCATCCATGTTATACAGCTAAAGCAATATAGAATTATAATATAGAAGTAAAGGAATTCAAAGCCATGATTAAGGACTTAAAGGCAGCAGGGGTATGCAGGATGTAATTCTTTACAACAGTACAGTGTGGCCATTGAAAAGGCCAATGGAAGCTGAATACTTTTGGTGCGTTATTGCCACTGAATTCAGTTATTATAGCCCTGGCTGTTCCAGATAGTGTATATAAAAAATCTAGTGGCACCTGGAATTTCACCTTGAGCATTGCTAATGCCTTTTAAAAATCCTTTTTGCATAAGGAGGTCAAGATCAGTCGCCTTTACCTGGCTGGGGCCTCAATACGCATTTATGGTACTGCACCAGGAGTGTGTGAATTTTCATGTTCTTTGCCAGCAGTGGATGCGCTGGGACAGGAAGTAACTCTCTCTCCAAGGCTTAGTTTCACTGCATGGATGATGTCATGCAGACAAGTCGTATATTAATTACTTATTTCTGGGTAACAAATTGTTACAAATTTAGTAGTCTAAAATAAGAGACATTTGGGGCGCTTGGGTGGCTCTGTTGATTAAGCGTCTGCCTTCGGTTCAGGTCGTGATCCCAGGGTCCTGGGATTGAGCCCCACATCGGGCTCCCTGCTTAGTGGGTAGTCTACTTCTCCCTCTGCCTCTGCCACTCACTTTTGCTCTCTCTCTCAAATAAATAAGTAAAATCTTAATAAAATAAAATAACAGACATGTAGTATTTAGTTTCTTTGTATCAGTAATCTGGCATGGTTAACTGGATTCTCTGTCTCAGGATCTGTTCCAAGGCTGCAATCAAGGTGTTGACCAAAACTGGGCTCTCCTCTAGAGCATCTACTGGGAAAGTATCTTGCTTCCAAGTTCACATAACCAATGGCTGAATTTAGTTCCTCAAGGGTTATTGGACTGAAGGCCTCAGTTCCTTGCTGGTTGTTTGCTCGAGGCTACCTTAGCTCTTTTCATGTGGGCCTCTCCAAAGAGCAGCTTGCTTCTTGAAGCCAGCAAGGGAAAAAGTCTGCTAGAAAGATGGACGTCACATAAGATTACGTAATTTAATTACAAAGTGACATCCCCTCAATCCTGAGGTATTCTATTGATTTAGAAGCAAGTTACTCAAAAGCAGGATCATACAAGGGCATGAATGCCAGGAGGCAGGGTTTGTTGGAGGCCATCTTAGAGTTTGCACACCATAGACCTCATAAAGAACAGGTGGCAGTGACTTTAGAGCACATACTAACTCACACGAGAGCACAGGAGTTAATTCTGATAAAATACAGAAAACAGCCAAATTCTTGGGAACAGTGTGTCATGAGGCTCAAAGTGACTCCTGAGACAGTAAAGAAAAATAATCTACCCTCTGGCTACCAGAATGGGAACCCAGTTCCTTATTGGATTGTTTGGGTTGGAGACAATGTTGCCTCATTTAGGCATTTTGTTGAGCCCAATAGATAAGACAACATGAAAATATGCCAAATTTAGCTGGAGATTTGAGCAGCAAGCAGAAAAAGAAGCAGTAACAGGCTGTTCCAGCAGCCCTACACTTGGGGCCCATGAACCCCAGGATGTCCTTGAAGTAGAGGTACCAGTACTGATAACAATGCTGATTGGAGCCTCTGGCAAAGCTCAGTAGCCAAATGGAAAGCTAATGGTGTCTACTGGGTGGCAGCAGCTGGGTAGACCAAAGAGGATTTTGGAAGACTGACTGTGATAAGGTCAGGTCAGCCCAATGGCCTAAATTGAAAGCACCCTCTGTTGCTATAGACAATCCTCCTAAGGGCCAAGTGTGTTTTATTTTTATTGACTCTTGAGCCATGACCAACAACATAACTATCTGGTTGGGTACCTGAGTGATGACTGACTGGGTATATTAAAGACATATCTGTATCAGGCTGTGGGCTCTGGAAAGCCATTGCTGAAGCCAGATAGGACATTTATGTATCTCATATGAACATTCTTGGGAAGAGTCCATCCTGAGATAAGACTCAGTGAAATGATGTGGCTGATCAGACCTACACAGCCTAGGCAGGCAGCATCAGTAACTGAATATGTCCTAAATCCATTATCACTGCCATCTTGGGGGACTGTTTTTACTGACTGACTTGTATTCTGGTTATAGGTCGCAATTTCCTGCTACTTGGCATATCTGGTATGATTTTTGATTGTCATTGAGTGATTGAGTTCCTGGATTTTGTTGTCTTCTTTCAAAAAAAGTCGAATTTTGTTTTAACAGGTTGGAGATGTTACTTAGAGGTTAGTTATTAAGCTTTCTTAGGGTACATCAAGAGTAAGCTTTATTCTATAGTTTCTATATCTTTATTCCATAGTTTTTATAGTTTCTATAGTTTAACACTATATTTAAAGACAGAGGTTAAAAGAAAAAGATGGAAAAAATATAGCATGAAAAAACAAATTGTAAGAAAGCTGAAGTGCCTATATTCAAATCAGACAAAGTAGACTCAGGAAAGGAATAATACCAGAGATAAAAAGAGACCTTTATTTTATTTTATTTTTTTTTAATGTAGGCTTCCTGCCCACTGTGGAGCCCAATGCAGACCTTGAACTTGTGACCCTGAGATCAAGACCTGAGCTGAGGTCAAAAGTTGGATGTTTACCAACTGAGCCACCAAGGCACCCCAAGAAAGACATTTTTAAATGATAAAAATGTTGGTTCATGATGGAGACCTAAAAGTTCATAAAGCA